>OY728141.1:1456928290-1457390290 GCA_963277665.1 Viscum album
TAGGTATACTCATCATCTTGGTTTGGTCTATGAGATAGAGATCCCCTTTATCTATCATCTAGGTTTCTTTTGAGAATTCATCAATTATGGGTTTCATTTCCCTCTTTTTATGGGTTGATCTGACCTTACCGTATCTTTCTATTGACCCCTTTGTGTTTTTGGAGTGTCTTACCAAGTTTTTATATACTCAAACCTGGATGATATTTATCCAATTATTTTTTTGTTTTAAGGAGATTAAAGATATATTGATGGTGAATTTGGTTGAGCTTAATGATAATTGGGTGCATTGATCATGTATGGTGTTTGGAACTTGTAGATTAGGAGTTGGGATCTCTTAGTTTTCCTTTATACTAATTGTTGTCAAGTTGGGACTTCATTTCAGGTTGGGAATGTATTTTTACACTATACACTTTGGGTTTATTCTATCTTACTCTGATGTATTCCCTAAAGGTTGTTCCCTAGATGGTTTTACTCTAGTTATTACAGTCCTTTTTTATTATTGCTTTTCACTATTACATAAAGATTATTAGGTGTGTGCATATAGGTACATATAAAAAAGAATCCCATTTATATTATGCCTTCGTAGTGCTTGTCTCCAGTCCCTAGCCTATTGGAGGTGGGCTTAGGGTTGTGACAACTTAGCCTTATACCAACCAGAGGGGCCCCGATGGATCAGGTCATTACAAAGTGGTATCAAAGGAGTTCATTCATTGGGATAGAGTTTGGTGTTTTCCCCTTATGTGGATTGGTTGGGACTTAGGTAAATGGTGATTAAGTGTCTTGAGTGTATCTTTTAGACCAAATAACCTAGTGTTGGTGAAATGATTGACATATCCATTCATCAGGAGTCTGACTATGTGCTTTTCTACTTAGAATACAAAGTCATTGGTTTTGGGGAATAGTAATACATGCATAATATAAGATTGATTCCTTTGATATTCTTCTTAATTCAGATCCCCATATATATGCTCATATAATTTTGGTATATCTTAATCACCTTTAGGATGCCTCTATGATGAAAGATAGCTAGGTTACCGATTCAGGATCATGTTGAAGATTTGATGAGTGATGAGTGCTCAATTTATAGGCCATCTAATTTAGTGATTCCTCTAGGTGGATATGGATTATAATCACCAAATTTCAAGATAAAGATAGTACCAATAGTTCCAAATGATGATTCATGTAGGCTTAGCACACACTGTGAGTTCCAATGTCAGAGACTGCTGAGGTTCTATGGCATGAAAGATCCCCATGCAGTAGAGTATTGTCTTGAGTCAGTGATCTAAGACTTCAGGATCATGTTGAAATCAAATGATTAGATGGTTTCACTAGTAGATAGTCTTTTCCATGGGGTAGCAGTGCACTGGTGGAGTCTAGTCATGCAAACTCATGATGATATGACACTCTCATGGTCAAACTTCTAGTATCTATTTCATTAGGAGTATTACCCCTTCTATTTATTATTTATTTGGATATAGGATATTATTGAGTTGTAGTAGGATAGTATGATGATTTTTGAGTATGCTGTGAGATTCACTGACCTTACAAGATACTCCCTTAACATAGTGTGGGATGGTTACTTCTGGGCATGGAAGTTTGGGTAGGGTCTCCATAGAGAAATTAATATCAGTGTGGTCCCCTTGTGGATTATCACCTATGATGGAGTTCTAGAGTGGGATCTGGTAGTGGAGAGATTACTATCATAGGGATAATAGGTAGCTAGAGATGGTAGTGGGTATCATGGGACTGATTCATCTACAACATCCAGCTGGCAATAGTCGGTAGGTTCTTAGTACCAGATACCTCCTCATGTCCAGACTTAGTAATGTGGACATGTGTCATAGGTTTCACACAGATGAATCAGTTATACTAGAGAGGGGTGATTCCATTCTTATGATGGCCATGGTCACATGGCATGTGATTTCCCAACCCAACATGCCTAATAGGGAAGTCAGGCAATAGATGGACCACTATAAAAGAGGTAGTTCCATTACCAGGGATCTCCCAAGCACAACCAGTGAGGTCCCTAGGAAGGAAGTGCTAGAAGAGGAGCTGGTGTATATTTGAAGGAAGAAGCTATTTGTGGGGGGTGATGCTATGAGATACTCCCATAAACACCACTAGGTGTCCCACACTAGAAGTAGATATATGATATTTAGGGATACAGATAATTTCTGGATATGGATGGCTATAACCAAGCTACATAAGAGAATATCTGAGGTATGATATGTGTTTATTATATTCTTGATCCATTATTTATTGACAGTGGTGTGATTCATTCCTTTATCTCTATATAAATAATGCATGAGTTGTATCTTCCAGTTAAGACTATAGCCCAATATCTATGCCTAAAGGTTCCTACATGGAGTGATTCTTTGATATCGCATATCTTCTAGAAGTTTTAGTTGAATATTGATAGAGAGAGTTTCTCATAGAACCTCTTGGTCATCATGATGAAACCTTACAACATTATCTTGGGTATGGATTGGTTTTCCATGGTTTGAGCCTAGATTAACTATCATCAGAGATGATTTAAATTCCTTTGAACTGATGGGATGAGATTATGATTTTTGAGTGAGAGATATTTCATGGAAGAGAAAGTGGGTCTTGTGAGAAGGAAGCTTCAACCCATCACCCATTAGTTGTAAATTTATCCCTATTAATAGTGGGATCTATAGGAATTTGGATTCTTTACATAGTGGAGGAATTTATGGAAATCTTCCCTGAGGATGTTCTGGGACAACCTCTGAGGTGGAAGATGGAATTATACATCAACCTACATATTGATACCACACAGATATCTTCTATGGAATATTGGATGGCCCATACCAAGCTTAAAGAGCCGAGGGAGTAGTTGTAGGACCTTATAGAGAAGGTATTTATCAGACCCAGTGTTTCCCCTGGGTATCTTTAGTTTTTTCATGAAAAAACTGGATGGGAACTTGAGTATTTTCATAGATTATCATCACCTAGACTAGGAAATGGTAAAGAACATGTAACTATTTATGAGAATTGATGACCTATTTGGCCAGTTGGAAGATGCGAGTTGGTTCTCAGAGATTGATCTCATGTTTTACTACCACTAATTGAGGATTCATGAAGATGATATTCTGAAGATGACATTCTAATGTCACTATAGAAACTATGAGTTTTTGGTGAGGCCTTTTGGTGTAGTGATTTTCCCCACAGTGCTTGTGGATATGATAAATCAGATCATCCAACTATACATGGATCATTTTGTGGTTGAATTATTTGATGACATACTCATTTACTCCATGTCATAGGAGGAGAATACATAGCATCTAAGGATAGTACTAGACTTACTTATGGACAAACAACTTTATAGTAAGTTCTCAAAGTGCCAGTTTGGATTGAGGAGTTTCAATTTATGGGGGATGTAATTTCTGAACACAACATAGCTGTAGACCTAGTGAAGATTGATAAAATGATTAATTAGGATTCATCGAAGAGTGTTTCAGAGGTGAAGAGTTTTCTTGTCTTGGTATGGGGATACAAAAGGTTCATAGAGGACTTATCCAAGATTTCAACCCCTTTGACCTCCATGACATTGAAATGGAATCCATTTATCTGAACTGAGCAGTGTAAAAGAGGCTTTGAGGAGTTGAGTCTGAGGATGACCAATGATACTATATTGAGGCCACTATAGAAGGATTTGGAGTAAATAGTGTTTTTTGATTCTTTTGGAGCTAGGCTTGGTTGCATGTTGATGTAGAGGTAATCAATGATTGTATATAGGTCGAGGCAGTTGAGGCTTTACAAGAAGAAATACGCTACTCATGACCTAGAGTTGGCAGCGGTAGTCTTTGATCTAAGGATGTAGGGGCACTATTTTCTAGGAGAGTATTTTTTTTGTTCACTTAGACTACTAGAGTCTCAAGTATATATTCACATAGAGAGATATTAACATGAGATAGAGTAATTTTTTGGAGTTTCTATTAGACTATGACTTCGAGATAGTCTACATTTATGGGAAGGGTAGCATGATGGTAGATTCCATTAGTAAGAAGTACCATTCTCACTTATTAGAGGAGGTATATAAGTAGTTGGATTATTTATAGCTGACCTTAGTTTGGGAGAGTGGTATAGCCATTCTTCAGCTGATTGTGTTGAATCCTCTACTCTTTCAACATGTGAGGGAGGCTCAGTTGAGAGACATTGACTATGGGGTTATACATGACCATATATCCTTAGAAGATTCACCAGATGGATTCTATGAAGTATGGGAGAACTTCATTCTTTTCCAGGGACATATGGTGATTCTAGCCACATTTCAAGGGGTGGTGGGTTGGGAGTTTCACACTTCATGCTTGGTTTTATATCATGGTGCGACAAATAAGTATAAGGAACTTCAGTGGATTCTTTTTGGGATAGAATGAGGTGGAGCATAGCTGAGTTCTTCTCTTGGTTCCTCAAATGTCAGCAGGTGAAGGATGATCACCAAGTTTCATTAGGTTTGACACAACCTCATGATATCCTAGAGTAGAAATGGGATGTCATATTCATGGAATTTGTGATAGGACTTCAAAAAACATCGAGATACCATGATTCCATTTGGGTGATAGCTGACCAGCTTACCAAGTCAGGGACGTTTCTTGATATAAGGGAGTAGAGTCAGTATTGAGTTTAGGATAGTTTTATGTGCAAGATATCATTTGACTCCATGGGGTACCCTTAATTATTTTCTCCAACCATGATGCACAATTTACATCATAGTTATGGAGAGGATTGTAGGAGGCCATTAGGATCTAGTTGACGATGAGTAAAACATTTCACCCCCATATGAATGGGAATATTGAGCAGAAAATATAGGTGTTGGAGGATATGCTTAGGGTTTGTGTGTTGTACTTCATCCTATCTTGGTAGGATCACTTTCCATTGTTAGTGTTTTCTTATAATAAAAGTTAACACTCTACTATCATCATGGAACCTTTCGAAGCATTCTATAGGAGACCTTGTAGGCCACAATTATGATAGACTGAGATTGGTGAGACATCTATAGTTGGTCCAGAGATGGTGTGGGAGATGAATGAGAAGGTTCAAGTGATCTGTGAGCATATGAGGATAGCCTAAATCTGATATAAATATTATACAGATTGATTTTGTATCACTTTGGAGTTTGAGTAGGGAGACCATGTTTTCCTGAGAGTCTCCTCACAATGTGGATTTTTGAGATTAAAAAAAGGATGAAAGTTATATTTAAGGTTCATCAGGAAATTTGAAATCCTACAAAGCATTGGCAGGGTTTCTTACTTCCAAACCCTGACCCATAATTAGATCGGGTGCATGACGTCTTCCATGTGTTGTAGATGATTTGATACGTGCATGAACCTATGCATGCTATTGACTATAGTGATCTAGACATCAAGGATGGATCCACATTCATAGAGAACCTACTGGTGATCAAGGATTGGTAGGATAATATCCTATGAGGATGGATCATTCCTTTGGTTCATGTTCTTTAAAATCCCAAGAGGGTGCATAAGAGCTCCTGGGAGCGAGAGAGTTAGACGAAGACTCAGTAACCCCAACCTTTTTAACCTTTTATTTTCAGGGTGAAAATCCATGACGATAGGGAGAATGTAGTGGCTTGGTTTTTGGTGGATTATCCTTTGAATATTTTTATCCCTTTATCTGGATTTATCCTCAGAGCCGGTGCAGTGTTTGGGTGTCTTGGGAACCCAAGAAGTTGTTGTAAGTGCATTTAATTAAAATAAATAATTAAATTTATTTATTTTATTTTAAATGATTAAACCTAATTCTCATAATAAATATTTTGTTATGAAATTTTTACAGGGATAATACTATAACCCTATGAGGATTAGAGGAGAGTATTCTTTGTTTATGGATTGATATTAGAGAATTCCAATGATCAAATCGAGCAGAATCGAGAGGAAGCAAATGTAGTGGGACTTCTTCTTTATTAGATAACATATTCTTGACCAATGATAAATCCAAAAAAGTTATGTCTCATCAATTATGGTTTCATCCATTTTGATTAAATTGTTAAATCATGGATTTGATTTTCTTTATTAGATATGTGATTATTCATTCTTCATATGAGCCTGATATCAGAATTAAAATTTTTAATTCAATTTATTCTTATTATACCATTTTATCACCCTAGATATACCATTTGCATCATATTTGGCCAAAATTTCTTAGCCAATGATGGTTACACCTTTTTTCTTGTTCTTTCCCCCTCCTATTCTTTGTGTTCTTCATCGTTGGACTATAGGGTCACAATTTGACATTATCAGGGCAGGTTCAAGCGTGATTGAACCCAAAAAGTCATAGTGGTTGCATTTATAATGAACATATTGGTGTTTTTTATATGGATTGGGATGGTTTATAGGTGATAATTCATTAATCTTGGATCCATGAGTGGTGATAGATGATGAGAGGTGCCAAAGATGCATGGAGGCTTCAAGAAAATGACCAGATTCCATTTTCTTACCATTGGAGGTCAGGAAAATATGACTAGTGGTATTTTCATTAAATGTGAGGCTGTCAAATGGTGAGAGACATGGTGTAAATTTTTGATATGGGAAAACAAATAAGGAAAGTGGGGTTATGAAAAATTCTAGACTACACTCCATGTAATCTGGAAGAACACATGATGTGTATCCCCTTGGTTATGATGCTAAGGTTTTGGGTAGAGTGAAGGATAACACACCATGTGGTTGGGACCACACATCTTGTGACTCTCACCAAGTGGCCAAGACTTGTTCCAGATAGCGCATACCAAATACCCCATGAGGTTGGACACGTCATGTACTCTGGGAGTACATGGCCACGACTCAGTTTCCCAGCACAACCAAGTACATGTCTAGGTACACAGGCACGATCCGAAGTAGATGGGAATGAAAAGATATACACGAGTAGGCCTTGAGTGGCCAATACACACTGTTTGGTATCAAATGGATTAAAAATACATTTTCAGGGAAGAACACAACTAGGTAATGAGGTGAGGTCACATGATGTGTGGAATCCCATATATACTATGTATTTCCCCTTGGAACTTCTTCCTCTTGCATCGCCTTCATCAAGACTCATATTTTGGCCCAAGAGTAGCCTACCCTGAGTGTATAGAATGAGATAGTGGCTTTAATTATAGAATACAAGGTATAATGCGATATTTTTTGACTGTGATGCTTCTTTTGGTGACTCTCAATGATGATAGTGATCCGGGAAGGATCATCTAAGAGTTTTTAGGGTTGGAAACCCCCTTTCTCACCAGGGTGGAGGTCACCCATATTCATCTCTAACTACTAATCAGTGACTCCTAACACACTAGGTAATGGGTCCTCTATTATTGAGTGGAACCCACTAATGGACTAGGGTGTGATTTCTATACCTATTGAGTGGCACCCCTATCACACTAGGAAAAGGATCCTCCATTCACTGAGTATAACCCCCTATTTTACCAAGGTGTAGGTCCTCTATCTTGATATCTAATGAGTGGCCCATAATGATAGGGAGAGGGCCCTCTATTCACTGAGTGGTACCCCTAATCGTATCAGGGTGTGGATCCTCTATATATTGAGTGGTACCCCTTATCATAGTATGGCGTGGTCCTCTATTAGATATTACACCCCTTGGGTTTTGGATTAGTGGTGTGGTATGGATCTTCCATATGTATTTCTTGGTCATATACAAGAGATGTTGACCCTTTGGAGCTTTAAGAAAACTCATCATCTTGGGATGGGCTATGTGTTGGAGATAACCTTTCTATCTCATCTGGGTTTATTTTGAGCATTTATATATGATGGGTTTCATTTACCTCTTGTTATGGGTTGAACTAACCTTTATGTATCTTTAAATTTCTACCTTTTTTTGAGGTTTCCTACTAGGTATGTATACACTCACCCCTGCATGGTGTTTTCCCAAATGTGTTGTCTTATATAGACTATGGGAAGATCAGTATTGAATTTGGTGGATCTTAACATTACTTGGGTGTATTTATTATGTAGGGTGATTAGGACTTAAAGATCATGATCCGGTATCACTAAGATTTCCTTTATACTAGTTTTTGTTAGGTTGGGACTTCATTTCTGGTTGGGAATATATATTTTCCCCTATAAAATTTGGTTTTATTATTTCGTACTTTGATCTGTTCCCTAGAGGTTATTTCATGCATGGTTTTACTCTAGATGTTACAGTATTTTTATTATTCCTCTGCACGAGTTCATGAAGATGATTGGGTGTATGCATACTGGTACTTAGGAAAAGGCCTCTCATTTAAATTAGGTTTTTTAATGATTATCATCAACCCATAGATTATTGGAGGTAGGCTTGAGGTTGTGACGAGTCTGCCTTCTGTCAGCCATGAGGGTCATGAGGATTTAAGTTGTTATAGATAAGGAATGGATGAGAATTTTATTCTACCTATATTTTAACTCTATATCATATTGTAATATATTTCAAATCCTATAACATAATAAACCATCTTGGGAGAAAATATTCTAACTATTAATCACTTTCTTAACTATCAATAAAATAAATATAATCATATTACATGTCAAAAAATAACTCATATGTATTATGACATGGATAGAAAATATGTCCCAATCTATTCCCATATCAATATGAGTTCACATAATATCCAAATTCATATATATTATAAACTTGGATAGGCAATACATCCCAATCCATTCCCATCTTAAGATGAGTTAACATAAAATCCAAAATCATTCATACTTAATATCATATTGGTTCTCAAACACCCAAACCCTTTTTATATCTCAATCTAAGTTACAACATACACATAAAATTTTAAATTAAAGGAGAAACACTCTCAGACCTTACACATAAAGGTTCTGTATGTAATGGAAGAGCCTATTGGGTCGTATCCAACTTGGATTTTATTTAAATTAACAAATAATATGAGATGTATATAATGTTTAATTACCATGATGAATGAATTAATCAGAAAATTAATTGACAAAGAGAGGATATTTTTATTTTAAAATTCATAATTAATTTAAATTAAGAATTACTATAGTTTTGGGAATTCTTTATTTACATAAGATCTTTTATATCTAAACATCATTCAGTTTCACCGCCATTGTACTATGGGATACAAGGATAAAATCCCTCTAGAGGAGATCCAAACATGCTCCTTTTCATCTTAAAGAATCACTGATGGTACTATAGGAGCTAGTTTAGTGATACCAATAATATTTCATCACTCTATTAAATTGAAACCATTATCCATTCAGTCCGGAAGGATCATATCATGCTCTCTCTAGCTTGAGAGGAAGGAGGAAAAATTTTCTTCTTTCATTCTTGAGATAAAACCAAGATATATTATTTTTTGAGAGAAATATATTAGGAGGATATGAGATGTGTTTCTCACAAAAAAATCCCACCAAATCACAAATTACATAACGGTGTATATAAAGATCCAATGCTTGGGTTTAATATTAATTAATTCCACAAAGGACCTTAATCATATATTAATCCCATGATATACCTTATACCATGTAAAATAATAATATTATTATTTTATCACATGATGTGTGTTAACTAGAAGAATGATAAATATTATTTTATAACCAATTAAATAAATATTTATCACCAAACCCAAAACCTAGTTCACTCATCCTCCTCATCATTTATTGAATTATCAAATAAATATTCTAAATAAATATTATTCATTATTTTTCTTGGGATGAAATATTTATTTTATTATATTTTATCAATAAATAATGAATAAATAATATTACTCAATCAATATAAAATTATTTATATTAATAATTAAATTCAAATTGAATTTTATTAATATCAATAAAAACACTAAGTGTTTGACCCTCTAGGACTCTTCCTTCGTTTCATTTGGTGGGTTCACCTAAACCCTAATATTAGTGTCTGGAAACACATAAATAAGACCAAGAGCAAGAAGTTAGTTTCATAATGTTGAAAACCATATAAGAATGTTCACTATATAATATAATACTTTTGTCTTGATATCTCATCTTGAAGGTTACATACTAGTTTTATCAACCTATATACTTGATATGTCTTTCTTTGACTTCTTGAAATAAACTCGTCAATACACCATGGCCATGGAATGTAATGTGTCAGTTTTATTTCAATCAAAGAGATGAGATATAAAATTTTATAAATATGGAAGTGGAAAATAGTTTCTTGACTTATTCATTAATAAAATATCACTCATGATTCACACAACATACCTAACGTCACCATAAACTTATATAGTCATGGTTTATGAAAATACAAATTGATTCCTGAATCATGATATGAACCAATAATATTATTATATTCAAATGATAATTATACATATTAATGGATAAGGAATATACAATTATAGGTAAACATGGTGTTTATATTGGATGGTATGGCCTCATAATATTTGGTCTTAGAGATTAGAAGGTGAAAGATTAATGAGATGAAGTATAATCTATATACAAGCACTCACACCTGACAGTATGTATCATCGGGTTCCTATCAGATAATGTTATACAACCATAAAATTAAGTTTAATAACATCATCATAGAATATCAATATTATCATAATAATGGGGAATAGATTATAACCTTTCAATGTGGTAGATGATTTAGAATATTATATCATTAAAGTTACATATTAAGATAATCAATATGTTTTAAGGTATTCATTATTATTCCCATATTTGAATATATATAGGTAATCTAAAGAAAAAAAATAATTTAGTTCTAGGATACCAACTCCAGTAGACTTTAACATGGAATAGAGATAACTAATAATGATTTTTAGTCATATGTCACTCACATGATGTTCATTATTCTATTATAGTAGGTCTTAAATCATAGGTCTACCACGTTGTCTTTCTTGGAAACCATTCTTACTATAACATCACCTCTTTGAGAAAAATCCCTTAAGAGATGACACCACAATAGTATATTCTTAATCTATAGATGTGAACTTGTCTCCTTTTTAGGATACACTCTTGTAGTATTATCACAATACAATGTTCTAGGTTATTTACTTCTTGGCATCACTTCATACACTTGGACAAATTTTTGTATCCAAACTGATTCTTTAGATCTATTACAAGCCACAATATACTTGGAATTCATTATAGAATTTATGTATATGTCTTGATTTGATCTTTTCCAGCTCATAACACCTTTATTGAGAGTTAATATGTATCTCGTCTATGATTTCATATCATCTTGACCTGTTTAGAAACTAAAATCTTTTGAACCCCAAATGTCTAGTTCCTTATCTCCCCTATGAATTAGGAACATGTCCTTAATACACCTCAGATACTTATGCATAGTCTTGACTACCATACAATGAAGATCACCTTTTTCATCTATATATATTCCTACCATACATAAGGCATATGTAACATCTATTCTAGTATATAAAATAACATACATAACTGACCCAACCATTTATAAGTATGAAATATGTGTCATCCTTAATCTCTTATCATTTTTATGAGGACACAGATTCATAGAATAATGAAGTCCTTATGAAATTTTCAATAATCCCCTCTTATATTTTTATATACAAAATTTCTTTAATATATTTTCAATGTATGTACCTTAACTTAGGGAGGTAAACTGACCATAACAAATATAAATATTACATCATTATAAATGAATAATCAATGCATATTAAAATTATAAACACTCTAAGACCATAAAATATTAGTGTCTTTAGAGAAAATATACACAATAGGCTTATTTAATAAAAAATATTCAATATCACCGATTAATATATTCATATTTGTACATGTCTAGACATATAATACTTAGAACCTTCCCTTAGAACATGGGGATAGTAAACATAAGAATGGGAAATTTTGGATGATTAGTAAGGGTAAACATGAGGGATATCAATCATAAGAGTGAATAAGAGGATCAAAAGGGTATGATAACATAATAAAGTGCATGTTCTTAAAGAAAAATATTCATACCCAAAAATTATATATCATAAGATCCAAAATCAAGTTATATCTAAAATCATGATTAATAAGGGTGCCAAAGAAATAATCAAAATTCAAGATTCAGAACATAGGTATGAGGAATCATAAGCATAGGAAATCATAATTTTTTGAATATAGGTATTCACAATCATTTCAATATATAATATTGTCAGCATAGTTATAATAAATCATACACACACATCAAAATGTGAAAATATATATTTGTAATCATGTTCACACATATTTTTATGAGAAAACTAGTAGAAAGCATACTCAAAAATAAAAATGTTAACATAGATATTTGTAATCATATACATTATTATCATCATCATCTCATGAGATATCTATATCACATTACCTAATGCATTAAATATAGGATCATAAAAACATTTATCATTTCATAATAGCATAACCTATGGAAAATAAAATGGGTCTATCAAGATTTCATCTTTATAATCAATAACCATCCAGAAAAATAATAAGGATGGTATCATTAGATCATATTACCATTCAATCTTAAGAAACATCAAAGGATATTTTCAAATATAAAAATACCTTTAAAATATCACTAGAACATTTGTTGAAGAAAATACTCTTTTCATTTTGAAATCAATTATTTAAAGTCTAAAAATTTCCATAATATTAGGGAAAAAATTTATTTCAAAAGAAACATGGTAAAAAATAAATAAATATTCAAATAAAATATTATTCATGATGGTGGTAAAAGTCATTTGTGCGGTATATATTAAATCAAATATTTTGTTCACACCTTTGGTAAAAAGTACGTAGTTTGGAAATTAACAAGAATATTATTTTTAAAACTCTATATAAAAAGTCAAATATGGGTAAAAATGACTTTAATAAATCATTATTTAATAATAAAAACATTCCTGGGTTTTTTAAAATTAAATATGGTCATAGAATAAGAAGTTTTTTGACCAAAGAAAAAATAAGTTTTGTTTTTATTAAAAAGATTTTATCTGTCATTTTAAGTACCAAAGAGAGAAAAATAATACTATACCTTCAAAATTATAGAAATAAACAAATAAAATGAAAATATATGGGGATTAAAGGATAATAATCATATAATTTTTCTAAATTTAAACTTAACATAAACAATCCCAAAATGAAATGAGATTATAACATAAATCTCTTACCTCAAGTCTCATTCTGCTTTTTTATGTTCAAAACTTATGTATACTAAATATATATTTATTATAAATATATTATATAAAAATATTATTACATAAATTACTATTTATGATTCCTTTATAATTTCTAATTATCTTTTTATTTACAATTTCATCATTAAAAAGAACATTCATGTGAAAAATGGTCCATTTTCCATGTATGTTTTGGTTTGATGGTTCCTGTTCTTGCACCCTAGTCATGGTTTCATCATATCTAGAATATTAATCATGAAATAAATATCATATTTACTCATTATATTCACTTTTATAACAATTCATATAAATTAGTGATGAAAAATGAACTACATCACTTCGTGGAGATGGTAGTTTGTATGTACAGATGGGTGATATTTTCACTTTTTGATGGATAGAATGAAAGAAAGGTAAATTATAATTCGCCTTTATATAATAATTATTATATCATAAATATCATATATATTCCTTAAAAATATCATTATTACTAGCCATAAAATTAGTAAATAAAAGATTAATCACATCGCTTCATGGAGTTGGTAGTCTACACATATGCACAGGCGACATTATCATTTTCTAATAGATGGGAAGGTAAGAAGGTGGAAAATAAATTATAACTATATAATAATAATTATGTATTAAATAAAATATATTAAATTTAAATTCATTATAATAATAAACCATGAAATATGGTGATGGAAAATTAATCATATCTCTATGTGGAGGCAGTATTCCACACGTACGCATGAGCGATATTTTTATTTCACATGCATTGGAAAGAAAGTGAGAAATAATTATCCCATAATTAAAATAATATATAAGTATAATTATGATAATATATTAATTATATTATGATTGATACAATATATTTAGAGTAAGTAGAAGAATAATGAAAATTTAAAGAGACCAGTAATAACATTTACATATTCTTTGAGAAACCTTATATGAATCTCTCATTAAGGATCCCTAGGTTGGTCTTTTAAGAATATAATCAATTCTAGGAAATGGATAAGGAAGTTTATAAGATATTTGGGTAGGTTATAGACAAGATAAATATCTCATGTGGTGTATAGAAGAGATGTGGGGGGGAGGGGTCCCTATTATAAGTGAGGAGAGTGACACACTTGTAATTATTAAGAATATAAAAAAAATAAAGTCCCTATCATAGGAAAATGAATCCAAATTGGATAATGTTTAAATATAAGATTATATAGGGTAAAAATACATTCATAAAATAGGATTTAGACATATTTTAAGTCATTTAAACCCTTATCTCTTTTGTTTAACTCCCTGTTAACCCCTTTTAACCTTTACCATAGTAATGAATTATTACCTCAGTTACTATTCATAATGAATAAAAATTAAGTTAAACTTATTAAATAATATTAATAATTATGATTCCATATATGTATTCAATTTTATCAAATAAAATCACTAGAAGTGGAATAAATTAAATTTAAAATAATCATGAAAAACTCAACATTAACATGTTTTAGAAAAATATATTTTTAAGAATAAAACTGAATTTATTCTTATTACTTACATAATAAAAACCATTTAATGAATGTTAAAATATATTCTTAAATATATCATAAAAAAATTTAATTAAAATTACTCATCATTATAAATTAATTTAATTTATTACAATAAAAACACATTGCATGCATAAAAATATTTTTTTATAAAACCATCTTCTTTTTTACTTTCAAATACATTTATTTTCATTTATAACCAACCAATAACAAATAAATTATTTTTATACATGTGTAAAAAATAAATGATCATAATTTTATTGGTCCCACTCAAAATCATCGATCCAATGGTTAGGAGATAATTGTTATGTTAAATAATAATAGTATATCGTGGTTTATTTAAACTTTGTGTTGTGTGTAAAGAAAGATATCAAAGATTTTTTATTTATTAAAATAGAAATATATCATAAAATATATGTATGTTAAATTGTAATCAAATTATAATAATTTCTCCCTCAAAATTCTACCATATCAATAAAACTAATTGAGGATACTTCAACCTTATCACATCCTTGGGTTCCCACATAACTTCCTCAAATTTATAGTGTCACTAAAAAACTTTGACCCGGTGAGTGGTCTTGTTCTATAGAAATTTATCTCTTCAATATAGAATCTCCATAATTTACTAATCATAAGAGATATCATGCTCGAGTAGTACCACCTCTATGTTCAGTACATGTGAAATATCAGGTATGTACTTCCTCATGAGAGATACATGGAATATATCGAGAACTTGAGAGAGATTTTATAGAAGTTCCATGCGATAAGAAAATGTACCAATGTGATAATGATTTTAAAAGGGACCGATATATCTAGGGATAAGGTTTAAATTCATTCAAAATATTATAAGATTATTCCAATAAGATATCTGTAGGAATACCATCACCAACTTCAAACACTATATCTCACTGATAGTTGTTATCATGAATTTTTTTCATCTATAAGCTTCCCTGATTTGCTGAAAAATTACTTTAACCTTGTCTTCCATTTCCTTATATAGCTTCTGAATATCTTTTTTTCTTCAAATCTATCCCATAAAATTAGTTTTCTATACTTCCTTCCATATAGGGAGTCATAAGGATCCATCTTAATTCTTGAGTGAAAGATATTCTTGTAATAAAATTACACTAAAAGAAGGTGTTGATCCGAACCACCATTGAAATCCATAGAACAAAATCTCATCATATCCTCTAGGGATTGGCTATTCACCTTAGACTAACTATCTTTATAAGGATGATATTTAGTGATAAAGTTTAACTATGTATTCAAATCTTGTTAAATAATTCTATAGAACATCAATGTAAACCTCATATACCGATCAGATACAATAGAGTATGGTAATCCATGAAAACTTACCATTTAATTAATATATATTCTATAATTATGATCAAGATAAAAATCCTATTTAATTTTAATGAAATGTGGTGAATTCATAAGGTGATTGACTAAAACCCAAAAATCATTATAGCCATTCGATATTTTTGGATGTCAAATGATGAAATCCATAGTAATGTTTTCCCATTTCTATTTTGGTATGGGTAAGTGTTGTAACATATTTTTAGAATTATCTCACTTGGAATTAATTTTATGATATACTAGGCATTGAGATACAAACTTTGAAATATCCATTTTCATATTATCGCACTAAAATTAAACATTCAAATATCTATACTTCTTTGTACTACTAGGATGAATAGATAATTATGAACTATGAACTTCATACAGTAGATCATTATTCAAGTATGGTATTGACATGGCACAAGATTGGTTTCTAAACCTTATCATTATATCACAATTATGGTTAAACTCAAGAACATTTCTCAACTTATTCTCCAGTTCCACATCCTACTTTTATTCCTCTTTAATCCTTACATAAATGGATGGTTGAACATTCATATGAGAAAGATATATTATGTACCCTTTAATCATTATTTCAAGGTCTATATTCTACAAATCCTTAAATATTTTACCTCTTTCAATCCTCTTCATGAAAAAACTATCATGGTCCTTCTAACTCGATCATCAGTCTCCTTGTTCACCTTCCTAGGGTGCTAGTGTATTGAATATTCATAATCATTAATCAATTACAACCATCTCCTTTGACACATATTCAAATATTTCTATGTGAATATAAAATTTATGATTTTTATCAGTATATATATCACATATTGTAACATAAATATAATTCCTCCATATTTTCAATATAAAAATTACAACTGCCAACTCCAAATCAGAAGCCAGGTAATTTTTCTTCTAAAATTTATATTGGCACGAGGAATAATCTATCACCATTTCATTCTACATGAGGAATAATCTCACCCCTTAATTTATGAATAACTATATATCATGAACCCTTCTTCATTGTAGGGTAGTGTAAGCATAGACATTCTGAAAAACCTCCATTTTATCTCCCTAAAATTTACATCACATTCATCTGTCCATAGGAACTTGGTTCACTTCCATAGAAAACTAGTTATTGGATTTTATATCCATGATAAATACCTCATAAATAATTTATAGTATCCATCCAACCTTATAAAAATATGGATCTTAGTTATCTTGTTTGGTCTAGGCCATTGGATAATAACTTCAATCTTTGAAGGGTCCACCAATATACCCTCACATGAGATTATATGACCCAAGAATGAAACCTTTTATAACCATAATTCACACTTGTTTAATTTTGAATATAACTTATCCTTTATTAAGGTCTTCAATATAATCCTCAAATTATCTCCATGATCTTCCTTGGTCATTGAATATATAATAATATCATCTATATATACTAATATAAACCAATCAATGTAATCTATAAAGACTCTTTTCAATATATCCACGAAGATATTAGGGGAAATGGTATGTCCAAATAGAATTAATATAACTTCATACTGACCATACCACATACAAAATATTCCATTTGGTTTATCCTCATTCTAGAAAATAAATTTATAATAAACATAACAGATTTCAATATTTTTAAACTATTTAGCTTCAAAAAATTGATCATAAATATAATAGATATAAGGAAAAACATACTTATTCTTGATAGTGATCTTGTTAAGTTATCAATAATAAACGTGAAGACACATTGGCCCATATTTCTTTTTTAAAAAAAAATATTCACCCTATGGTGATTTACTTAGGTGTATGAATCCTTTATTGAGATTCTCATGGAGTTTCTTCTTCAATTACTATAACTCAATTAGGGCCATTCTATAAGGATTATTTGAAATAGGTGTAGCACCAAGTATGTGTTCTATTGAAAAATTAACTTTATGATTCAGATGAATACTATAAAATTCCTTAGAAAATAAATCATCATATTCCCAAAAAATAGGCATATATTCCATTTTTATTTTCTCCCCATCTATTTGAGATTTTTTTATTATGAATAGGTAGTAAGACCCATACAATGGAAGTAATTCACATTGGAATTCATGTTTATCCTTTCATCGATAGATAATTGTAGGTTGATTAGGAATATAAAATGTGACTTTACTCCCTCAAAATTGATATGGGGCCTATATAAATATATTCAATCCATGACCAAAATAATATTAAATTCAATTAGAGGTAGAATAAAATGATTTTTAGGAATTAAATTCAGAGAGGAGCTATAAACCTGAGATGAAATTATCATGCCATTATGAGTTTTTACTACTAAATATAAATCTAGTCATTGAGGAAGTGATGTATTCAGGAGTCAGTAGATCTAGGATCACATAAAAAATTTACATTTCTAGAGTAGACAATATGTTTACTTTTCAGAATGTCATTATCCTGACCCACATCAGTTGTGATAGAAAAGGCCTCCCCTTTAACCTTTTTCTTAGGGGGTTGTTGAGGCCTTCCGTCTTGCTTAGATATTGTATTAGGGAATTGGTTTTCAGAATGATCGATCTCCATATATCTAAAATAGTAAAATTTATTGTTTGGATCCTTCTTATCCTCTATTTAATTTCCTAGTCATTTATTTCCTCATCGAAAATCAATAGATAAATAACCATACTTTCCATAATTAAATCATTTAATAGTTACTTTTGAACAATTTCTTAAGTTATTTCCCCAACATTTTTTTAATGTAGGTGGTTTTAATTCATTTTTTCCATGTAATTTACCATTAAAGTTTCTAGGAAGATCTATTTTTCTCTTATTATCATTAAAAGTAAAAGAATAATGGGATTTACCACTCTCTATTTATACCATCAGAGTGTATTGAATGATTTCTTAATTGTTACCAAAGTATATTATGGCTAATACCTTTCAAATAATTAGTTTTAGGATGCTAAAGAATCAATCAATTTTTCTCACAAGGTCAATTATAAATGAAAAATCATACCCAGTAAGTCTTGTAAATACTGGTTTATAGGTACCAATGGATTCACCATCATTCTATTTAAGTTCTTGAAATTACATTTACATCTTTGTATGAATAGTTCAAGGAAAGTATTTATTCAAAAATTCACTTTTAAACTCCTCCCATTCCATGGAGTTTATTTCTTTTTCTTTCCTCATGTTCTTGATAAGATTACACCATTTATCATCTTTTCCTTCCAAGTGGTAGATTTCTATGAAAAATTTTCCATGACCCAAGCACTAAATATCAGAAAATATATTTTCCATCACATTGATCCATTACTAATAAATTAGTGAATCAAAATACCCATAGGAGGAGGGTGGACAATATATCATAAAATACACAATGGAATAATGCTCCCTCATTATTGAATTTGGAATCCCAACATGTGTCAAACCCCTTGAAGATTCAAGTTGCGTTACATTTTTAATTTAATTTAATTTAATATATTTTAATATTTTTTGTCCTGTTGAGGCGAAGAAAGGTGGTTTGTAGGATTTTTGGAGGATTTCAGGACTGAAAAAAGTTTTAGCTTGTGCATTTATGCGAGACTATCTAGGGTCCTAGGAAGTCTTCCAAAACCCACTTGTTAGTTAGTGGTGTCCAGATGCTAGTTGGTGGTGTCTTTATACTAGTCTATGGGGTAGCTGGGAACTTTTTTTAAAAGTCTCTATTTTTTAATTTTCCCCTAACACCCTATTACACCTACCCATCCTCTCCCCCAACCTCTTGCTCAAATTTAAAGAGGGGGGGATTCCTTGGGAAGAATTTGGGTCTCTTCACCTCAATTACTCACCGTTTTGAATTTCATTTGTTGTGGTGGGTTCCTTCGAGTAATTATGACTAAATTATAGATTTCAATCATGGTTTCTTATTTTTTTCTATTTTTGAAACCCTAGTGATATGAATTTGGGGTTGATTTTATAGATTTTTTGTGTCTGGATTGTTGCGGGAAATGATTCTTTGTGGTTTGGTCTTTGCATGCCTAGGGTAGGAAAGCCCTTAACAATTTACAGATTGTTTAGTAGGTGATAATGGTTGGGGATCAAGGTAACATCGCAAAAAACTATGCAAGTGAAGACTCATATTTTATTACTTTACTTTTGTTATTATTGTACATTGATCAACCACATTTAAAGATCCCTAATTACAATTTTTCATGATTTTGGATATTTTATGTCATATTTTTATATCATGATATATTGATTATGTTGTTTCTATTATTGATTCATTTCTTATATTATGGTTGTTTACTTTAATTATTTCATCTTCTGTATGTGTCACTTTAATATTCAAAGATATTGAGGGTATAGTCTCACCACATGTTTCATAGGCCCACACTACTAGTCAACATCCTCTTACATATGGGGAAGTGTATATGAGGTCATGTACCATTTCATCCAAGACCAGGTAATTCAAATTGGGGTGTTATAAAATGGTATCAGATCTCTTTTTATTAACATACTATTTGGGGAATGGTATAATAGAGATAAATTGGATGGAACCTAGGTAGGGGTGTTAAGATCATACCTGGACAACACTGGAGTTAAGGAACTATGACTTACCAAGGAAATTGGTTTGATTAAATTGGTTTTAATGTTACAGTTTCATGCTATTATTGGATATAGTTTTGAGGTTACAGTTTATAGGATTTTACTCTAGGCCTGTTGGAAAATACAGGTGAGTTTATGCATCATGTGCGTGCACATAGGTTAACATGTCATATTATTGACTAATTGTGGTTGATATGGGTATAAATTAATTAAATTTTGGTAAAAAATATATTCAGTGTTTTCCCAAATATATTTTTTATGACTTATAATTAATTTTACCTGAGCATTATTTTGATTTATTTATTATATAACTGTGACTAACAAGCTTGTATTATAATGTGTACTTATGCCTATTTGGTATTTCCTAAGTGGGTTATGCCTAGTTGTTGTGGGTGTCTCTAGGTAATGTTATATATAATCATTATGGGTCCATGTGCACCTATTAACTTTCTAAGTATTGTAATGTTTGAGCTATTAAAAGTGTTCTGATATTCTGTTGGAATTTCAAATAATGTCACCCTATCGAAGACCTATGGCACCACATCATAATCAAGATGAGGATACTCATAAAGTAGTAAATGAACTTTTTATACCACCATACATTTTATAGGGGTAGTCTTAGAATTCCCCATACGTTTCTTCCATGGTTTAGGTTGAATATAACCTTTAGTCGGGCATGTTCCACATTGTACTAGTTGGAGTAGTGTCCCACACTGGGGAGGGTTGACTATGGTGGATTTCTTCCCGGACTTCTTGTTACACCACCCTCACGAATTATAGGTTATGGATGGTACCCAAAATATATAATATTATATTTAGATTATTGATAGGATCTTTGAACTTGTGGAGAATCTTGTTAATTTCTGAGTGAAGTTAGAGTTTTTTAATTTGTAAGGACCTTCTAGGTGGTGGTTGGGTGTGAAGATACAAGTTTGGTGACATAAGTATTTGATGTGGGAATCATTAAAGGACCTATTATTTGAGGAATAAATTCCAAATTCCTTGGGGCTATATAGAGATCATGAGTTTATATAACTTTACTAGGGGAATGCATTAGTGGCCAAGTATAAGTGCTATTTTGGGGGGTTAATTCATTTTTCTCTGCTGTTGGATGGTAATGTGTCTCAGAAGGCTATAAAATTAGAGATTAATATTTTTCTAGAGGTGATTAACCAGGTTTATACATTTGAAATGACCTCATACATGTAAGTGATTTGTAAGGGTCTTACCATTAAAAAGATCTTGGATGAGGAAAATGTAGCGAAGTTTCCTTCTTGTTTCAGTAGTGGTTTTTGACTGGTATGTGAGATCATTTTAGAGGTAAGGAGAGGTGATCTAATGATATGTCCTAGGGTGGTGAGAGATAATGAGTATAGGGGAGGGTTTCTTATCTCCTAGGTATAGGAGGGACTCCTCCTTTGTGATTGTAGTGTGAAAAGCCATGGGATTTCCATAGTTTGTGTGCTAGTTAGCTAATGGAGTGAAATTTGTATGGTAGAATAGGGAATATTTGGTTTTTTTGTTCAAGGTTTAATTAGTCTAGTGTGGGAAAATTTTTAAGGTTGAATGCTACCTTGGGGAATTTATTATAAGTACCTCAGGTGGATAGTCAGGCTTCTTTAGGGAGATAGGGTCGTGGACCAGGTCATGGATATCATCATTATTAGTTATAGGTTCTATAGGTATTAATACCTTATGTGAGACCAGGATCATGGCATTGGGTCATGGATCTAAGAATGGTAGGGTGTATGCTCTAGATTAGGTTCCAGCTAATGAAATAGAGGTCTTATCAATGGTGATAGGAATGGTTATAGTTGCCTTAAAAATTTTAGTTTCTTTGTTTGATATTGGGGATTCTCATTCCATTATTTATTACCGAGTTGTCTCTGGTTTGGTAATACTAGAAGAGTTTCCCCATGGGTTTTTGTTTCTTGATACAACTCCTGGAAAAAAGGATATATTGTGTGTGGAAGTGTCTCGCATTTTCTATGGTGGTTAGATACTATGGGTGTTTATGGGATTTCTTAGTCCTTGATATAATGATTTTCAACATTATCTTTGGGATGTACAAATTGAAACACTTTCAATATTGATATTTTTATGAAATAAATTTATTTAATAGTTTGTATTGCATGCTATGGAATTTTAATCTTATTCTACACACAACCCTATCTTAGCTTGCGTTACACGAAACACTGAGTTTCTACGAAATATCATTTTATTATTATAATTATTTAAACAAAAAAATTATAACCTAGTAATTAGAATGGAAGGTATGAATAGTATTAACTAAATTATGAAAGAAATTATACACATGCATATATAATATGTTCACCAATTAATTATAACTGAAAGTATTTTTTTTAAAATAAAAGTAAATGTTTTTATGATAAACTATTTAAATGTGAACAAGTGTGTTATACCAATAAATAAAAAAATAACATATATTGTATTATATTAATGAAATATTTTTTTAATATATTTGATATGATTTTTAACATTCATCTTATGTGTTTTCTAGACATTATATAAGAATAAATCCAATTTTACGCATAAAATAAGTATTTTTCTAAAAAAATAGTTTAGCCGCTTTTTGATGGTGCACTTGTTTTAAATATATATTTTTGACAATTTTAAAAATTATATTTGAAAAAAATAAACTTCTTCTTTGAAATAAGTATGTAAAAATTTACTTTGGTTGATTTTTTTTATTTTTCTGAGAAGTTTAATGTTTTGACGAATAGTGAAAATACCGAGTTTTATTGAAAATCATATTTTCATTTAAAGACTTTACAAGGTAAAATTATGTTTTGGAATGGTTTAAAATTTTAATTAGATAATTTTTATTTAAAATAATATAATTATGGTTCTTGAAAATGAATTTATTCATGAATTTATTATAAAAACAATCTATGATTTAGAAGGGAATTTTTCCAAAAAACTATTTTTATGGCGTTTTATCAGTTTTATTTTAAATTAAATTCTGAAAATTATGTGTTTATAGTTTTGAAAAATTCATGCCAAAATTATATTCATAAGTTAAAAATTTATTTAATAGGTCACTTTTATTTTTGGCCAATATGAATAGTAACCTTGGTAAATTTTGTTACCAGAGTAAAGGGTAAATTGAGTAATTTAGGTTAAAAAATTATAAAGACTATAAAATGACTCTAACACATGCCAAAATTTTTATTTTTTGAATAGAAATTGAACCTGGACACCTAAAAATTGAAATTAAGCTGTTTAATGGACAGTGTTCAATGAAAATGACTTATATAATATTTAAATCAAAGAAAGTCACAAAATGTTACTTTCTTTATCTATAATGTCCCTTATGTGTCTAGATAGAGAAAAAGTTATTTGATGAACGGATATAAAAATATTTTTTTAACTTAATAAACATATTTTCATGGTATTAATTTATTTTTTAACTTTTTGGGTCACTTAGATAAAATTATGATATTTATAATATTTTATTTAATAAAAATTTAAAGATGTCACATTCATGTTTTAAATATTATATTATTTTTTAGATAGGGTAAAATTATAGATATATAAAAATATAAATATTATTTTGAAATATAGGATATTTATATTTTTCATGGTATTTTATTTTTATTTTTTAGTGGAAAAATAAGTATATTATATAATTATACAACATTGATGTAGTAATTATTTTATTAATGGAAATATCAAATAAATGTTACTAAAAATATTAAAATAAATAAAATTTGAGACATTTAATGTGATAAAAGAATTTTATATATTAACTTAACCTTGTAGGGATATAATAAAATATTTTTTTAAATTTAACTTATTATTTTGATATTTTTAAAAGTACAACTAATTAAAAGTTTCAAAATTGATATTAATGATATTTTTCCAAAATAATATTTTCTTAAATTATTTAAAAATCATAAAACATATTTAAAAATACAAAAAAATATAATATGGTCTAAAATTTTATAAATTGTTAATTTATGATTTAAATGACATCACATAAGTAAAATTTATAGCATTTTTAATATTGAAAAAGTTTTTACCTTAGTTAAAATTAAAATAGATTAACAAATGATTAATCAAAATGATAAGGTTTATAATAATAAAAAAACATGTATAAAATATATTGGTTGATGATATTAAAAACTTATATCATCTTATTTTTTAATCCATATCATTTTTGATGTATTTAGATTCATATTGAATTTATTATAAATTAATATTTTTAGAAATTCTAAAAGTGCCCCTCACCTCAATTATAAAAGGGAACCTTCTACCTCACTTATTCACATCATTTTGAACCTTATAGATCGACCAAAAACTAAAAATTATATTTTAAATGTCCATATACACATTCTATAGGTTTTTTTCATCTCAAAATACCAACTATAGAGTCCTTTAGAGGAGATCTAGAGGAGTTGTTTCGAAGAAGTGGTAATCACTATAATCGATCATTCTCTTTTTCTACTCTTCTATACCTCCTATAAATCTACGATATATATCATAAAATAAAAAATTAATAATACTAAATATTATGAAATTTTATTATGATTATGAACATACCACTATACAACCCATTTCCCATCAATCATGAAATGAAAGTATCACTCGTTCGTACGTACGACTTACTGTCTCCATGTAGCAATACAATTCATTTTCCATCACCATATTTTTTGAGTGGGAATTAATATGAGTTTAATTTTTATATATTATATTTATGAAATAATTATACTTATTTAATTATAATATAATATCTACCTTTCTACCATATAATCTTTTGGGAAAATGATAGCGTCGCTCGTGCGTATGTATGGATTACCATCTCCACGATGTGATGTGATTCGTTTTTCATCTACATTTCAAATAGATGGTAATACAGATTAATTTTATTAATATATATGATATATATAACATAAAAATTATTATATAATGATAATATATCCCATACGTTTATTTCTTTTAATATGACAAGAAAAGGAAAATGGTGTTTATGCGTATGCACGACCTACCGTCTCCATGAATGGTGTATTTTATTTTCTATATATAAGTTTTATGAATCACCATGAATAATTATATACTGAATATATAATATATTTATATCATATTTATTATTATATATATTATTAAATCATTATCTATGTAAGAGGACCAAATATAACATGTCAAACATGAACGAAAAACAAAATAGTTATTACCCGAAACATAACTTTAACAGGGAATTATTAATAAGTGAGTGATATAAATTCATATAGGATATTATATATATGAATATGGTTATATTTTATATGTATAATAATATTATACTTATTACAAATGTGGTTTTAACGTATACAAAATAATACAAGACTTAAGGTAAGGGATTTTTGTTACACTTTTTATGTGGGACACATGTCTTATACACTACATGTTTCTTTTTTGTGGTATATATACTTACCATGAATTCCTTTTATGAGTATTTTCAGGAATATTATGGTATTTTAATATCAATATAATTTTCTTTCTTTCATGGGGAATATGAATCTACATATTATAAAGTGGTAAGGGTTGATTTCACAATCTCATTTATATCTGAGATTGTTTATTAGTAAGTATTTACTGGGGAATATTTATCTTCCATGTCCATGTTTATTAAAAAAATCCAAAATATTATTAATATTCTTATAAAATTGTTAAAATAATTTTGTACCCATGTTTGAATTTTTACTAAACAATTTTAAAGGAATATTTTTATCATTTTCCTAATGAGGTACTATTTGACTTTCTGTTAAAAGTATAAGAGAAATGTTTTTCTTAACTTATAAAACATGATTTAAAAAAAAATTATGATGAATTATTGACTTGAATTTTACCTTATATTCTTACAAGGTTATTTTAAAAGAAAATGTTTTATTTTAAAATTTTGATTCATTTTAAGAAGAATTTTTTTTTTCAAAACAAAAAGGATATTTTCCTCAAGAGTGATTTTAAGTGATCTCTAAAAATTATTTTCCATATAAGATAATGATATTTGATGTTATTTATGTTTTAATGGGGATATTATCCAATTATACTATTCTTATTATTTCTCTAAATAGTTTATGTTTATGATGGATTTTTGTTTATGAATTATTTTTATTTTATATGAATTATGTTATGATTAAATTTTCATGAAACTTATTTCTTTTTATGGGTTCAGATTTGATTTATGTTCTAGTGGAACACATATATATGGTTTTTATTATGTGATGGTGGGATCTATATATCCCCCCAATTAATTGGGTAAATATTTATATCTCATGCGATAGAAAGGATAATAATGAGAAGTAAACTTGGTTCAGTAACATAGGACTGGAACATGAGTAAACTTGGTTCAGCAATATAGGAATCGAATGGGAGAAAACTTGGTTCAATAATACATGGCTGGAATGAGGAGCGAACTTGTTTTAGTAAAGTACTTTTTCCACTATGATGATCTTGGCAATGAGCCTTTACTAATTTGAAAATGATTTTCTATTCTTATGTGTATGCCAAAATTTCATGTTCTATGCTCTCATAGAATATGTGTTATGATTATTTATGAAATTTTATGATTTATTCCATGACACGATATCATGATCTTTGATATACTGGATATGATTTTCAAATTTTTTGTTTATGTACTTATGCTTTTTGATTATGTTCAGTTTGATATCTCTTTTGTTCACCCTTACTGAGAATCTAATCTCAACCCTTTTATTTGTTTCTTTTCCATAGGTTAAAAAGGAAAGTTTTAGGTAGGAATATTAAAGGGGAAGATCTTTGTGGGAAACATTTAAGATATTTCACTAGACTAAAAGTTTAAGTTCCATGTTTATAAAGGAACTAAACTAATATGGCCGGTGGGTATGTGTTTGTGTAATTTATGAAATATTTCACAAAAAATGATGTAATGTCTATGTATATTAATCCCGGGTCATTATATTTGGTATCAAATAAAAGGTTTAGTCATACTTTGGAAAATAGGATGAGAAAAACTTAGTAAGATCCCTACGGATAAGTATAAGTATAAGTTATAATCCTATAATTTTGGTAACCATCATGGATAACCTAGTATTAAACCTAAGATGCTATAGATTGAAATTAGTTTCTCTTGATTATGTGGTTTTAACACTAATGATAAGTGTGACTCACACTATAATTTTGGTTTTAGTTAATGGATTGAACCTAAAGGAACCATTTTTGTAAATGCAATGATGGACCTCCTGAGCAACTGAATGTTATTGAAGATAGAATGAATAACCTCATTGTTATGATGACAAAAACTTATCAAGCCATGAATCATGATGTAATTTCAAATGACCAAAGTAGGGAACAACATTTTCTTGAATACTTATTAAGGAAACATCCAAATTCTTTTAGAGGAATGACTAATCCACCAGTTGCTGAGAAATGGATCTCTACCATTGAAAAGATATTTTTCATTCTACTGTATTCAGAATGTGAAAAGTTTTTGTTGGTAAATTATTGCTTGTAAGGAGAATTGAATAAGTGGTGGAAATTTATCAATAATAAGATGCAAAAAGATAAAATTGACTCTATATATTGGGATAAGTTCAATAAATTATATTTCAATAAGTAAATTCCCCATATTCTTCTTAAAAAATGGGAGATTTAAGTTTCACATCTATCTCATGGTTATGATAAGAATATAAGGATATTATTAAAATTAAACTCTAAAAAATATGGGGAGATAAATATTCTATTTAATTTATGCTCAATGTGTAGAAAGAATCATGATAGATATTTTCTAAAGGGGTCTGGTAAATGTTTCAAGTGTGGAAAGGTAGGTACTCTAGAAAAAAAATGCCAAATTAATGGGAAGAAGTCAGATAAAGATTCTAATAGAGAGAAGGATACACAGAATGCACCCCCAACACTTCAATTCTTCAAGTGCAAGAAAAATGATAATTATGCAAACCAGTGCCCAAAATCTAAGGGTTGATGATGATTATTGACATCCAAAACCTCTTAAAAATCTAAATACAAAGGGAAATATCATGTGATCACTATTGGTGATGTGGAGTGTGAAAACAAAGTGGTGAATAATTTTTTTATGTAATGGAATTCAAGAATAATTTTATAGAGTAACTTTGATGGTATTAAAAAGTAATGAAACATATAATAATTAGTATAATGTAGTTTTTCCTTAAGTATTTGAAAGGATATGCTAAATGGTACTAGTAACAATGAAAAGTGATTGAGGTGGTAAGGTGATATTTTTGGAGAACACATGATTGAGGGAAGGATAACCATTAATATGTACATGTTGTTTGGATAATTAAATAAAGGGATGTTTGACTGTGATAAAATAAATGGGATAATATTAATGATCTTGGGACTATTATGATGAAAATTTGGTTTATGATATCATGGATTGAGTTTAGATATTTTTTGGATTTATGGTATGAGTAAAGAGTTAAAATTTTAAATAATTCATGTTTTAACTAAGGTTTTATGATAATTTAAGTTATTACCATTTTTCAAGAGAATAAATGATCAAAGTATTCACATGTTTGGTGTGTAACAATTAAGAGATACAGAAAAATGTTTGGGGATTAATGATAAGTTGATTTTGTAAATTTAGTAACCTTCATTAATTTTTTTTTATTTTAATATTTTTGAAGAATAATAAATCTAACCATTTATGAAATTGTTTACATTGAAATTTGGATGAGGTTTTAGAGATTAAAGTATTATATCTCCATATGAGGATTTATTCATATTGGATAACCTATGTTAACCTTTTTATTGTGATGCTAAGATAGATGGAATAAATTATCATTCTATAGATCTCATGATCCTATAATGCTTCAGGAATAACAAATTTACCTTTATTTCTAGGAATAATATATGAAGTGGAAATTGATCAAGGTGCAATGAAAGGATGAGATTATGCTTATGAAATCAAGTAAGTATTTCTTCTCATGAAAATTATTCAACTCTAGGGAATATATCATGAGAAAAAAAAATATCCTAGTATCTTATTTTCTGATGAATCAAATTATTCCTTAGATCATCACATATTTATGGCTTTGTGATTTTTAACTTTCTTCTGACCATGTTCTCTATTACTCTCCATCAGAACATTATAGATATACTCCTATTCTATTTATATGTTTTCACTTTACACCTATGTTATCCTATGTGTAAACCTAGTTATTAGTTACTTTTTTTAAACATTAAGTTTCTAAATTTTCCTTTCAGAGGGAAGTTTTAGTATTCATTTTTATGATGTGAGTTTTTAATAAAGGAACTTCCAAATATTAAACCTTTAATAACTCGGATGAATATCGAGGGTGAAATTCATTTTAATGGGGGAATAATGTGACACCCTAATATTGTTATGAAATATATTTATTTAATAATTTTCATTGCACACTACACCATTTTAATCTTGTGCTACATGAAAAACCATCTTATCTTGCATTACACGCAACATTGAGTTTCTAGGAAATGTCATTTTATTATTATAACTATTTAAACAAGCAAATTATAACCTGGTAATTAGAATGGAAAGTTTTAAAAATATTAAATTAATTATGGAAAATGGTTTACACATGTATATATAATTATTTGACCAATTAATTATAAATTAATGTAAAACCATTTTTTAAAATAAAAGGAAATGTTTTCCTGAAAAACTATTTAAATGTGCACAAGTGTGTTATACCAGTAAATAAAAAAATAAATATCATTGGATTATATTAATGAAATATGTTTATAATATATTTAATATAATATTTAACATTCATATTATGTGTTTTATATACATCATATAATAAAAAATATAATTTTACACATAAAAGAAGTATTTTTCTAAAAAATAGTTTTCCCACCATTTGATGATGAACTTTTTTTAAATCTAGTTTTTGAAACTTTTAAAAATTCAATTTGAAAAAATAAACTTCTTATTTGAAATTGGGATAAAAAAAATTTATTTTGGGAGAACTTTTGGTATTTTTCTAAGAAGTTTCATGTTTTGATGAATTGTGAAAATACTGATTTTTATTGAAAACTGTATTTTCATTTAATGAATTTACAAGGTCAAATTATGTTTTAAACTAGTTTAAAATTTTAATCTGTTCATTTTAATTTAATATAATCCAATTATGGGTTTTTAAAAGGATTTTATACATGAATTTATTATAAAAATAGTTTATGTTTTAAAACAAAATGTTTTTGAAAAACTTTTTTATGGTGTTTTATCAGTTTTACTTTAAATTAAATTATGAAACTTCTATGTTTTGAATTTTAAAAAATAAAAGTAAAATTTATATTCAAAAAGTAAAAATTTATTTAATAGTTCTCTTTTATTTTTTTCCAATATAAATAGTAACCTTGGTAAATTTTGTTAGCACGGTAAAGGGTAAATTGAGTGATTGAGGTTAAAAAAATTACGATGACTATAAAATGACTCTAACACATGAAAAAATTTATTTTATGAATAAAATTATACACTTAACACATAATTATCTAAATAAAGTTTTTTAAAGGACACTTGTCCATGAAAATGACTTATATAATATTTAAATCAAAGAAAGTCACAAAATGTCTATTTATTTCTCTTTAATGTACATTATGTGTCCCCATGGGGAAAAAGTTATTTTATAAATGAATATAACTGTAAATTTTGTACTTAATAAACATATTTTAAATATATAAATTTATTTTTTGACTTTTTTGGTCACTTAAATAAAATTAGGTTATTTATAATATTTTATTTAATAAAAAATTAAAGATATCACATTCATATTTTAAATAGTATATCATGTTTTATATTAGGTTAAAAAATAAATATATTTTACTATAAATATTATTATAAAATATATAAAATTTATCTTCATCTTGGTATTTTATTTTAAATTTTTAGTGAACAAATAAGTATATTAAATAATTACACAAACACTGATGTAATAATTATTTTATTAATGGAAATATCAAATAAATGTTACTAAAAATATTAAAATAAATATAATTTGGGATAATTAATGAAATAAACTAACTTAATAGATTAACTTGACCTCTTATGGATATAATAAAATATTTTTTTGAAGTTAAATTATTATCTTGATATTTTTAAATGTCCAGTCAATGAATAGTTTCAAAATTGACACTAATGACACGTTTTCAAGATAATATTTTATTAAATTATTTAAAAATCACAATACATCTTTAAAAGTACAATAATAATAATAATAATATGGTCTAAAATGTTATAAATTGTTCATTTATGATTTAACTGTAATCACATAAGTAAAATTTACAACCTTTTAATACTGAAGAAGTTGTTACCATAGTTAAAATTAAAATAGATTAACTAATGATTAATAAAAATTATAAGATTTAAAATAATAACAAAACATGTCTAAAATATATTGGTTGATTATATTGAAAACTTATATCATCTTATATTTTAATAAATATACTTTTTGAGGTATTTAGATTGATATTTAATTTATGATAAATTATTAATTTTTGAAATTCTAAAAGTACCCCTCACCTCAATTATAAAAGGGAACCTTCTCCATCACTTATTCACTTCACTTTGAGCCTTCTAGATCAACCAAAATATACCAAATTTTAGTATAAAATTACCTAGACACATTATATAGGTTTTTTTCTTCCCAAAAGACCAACTCTAGAGTCCTTTAGAGGAGATTTAGAGAAGCCGTTTTGAAGAAGAGGTAATCGTTCTAACCGATCACTCTCTTTTTATACTATTCTATACCTCCTCCAAATCTATGATATATATCACAATATAATAAATTCATAATTATAAATATAATTAAATTTTATTATGATAATGAACATACCACTATATATCCCCTTTCCCATCGATCAATAAATGAAAGTATCCCTTGTGCATACATACATCTTACCGTCTCCACGTAGTGATACAATTCATTTTCCATCACCATATTTTATGAGTGGGAATTATGATGAGTTTAATTTTTATATATGATATTTATAAAATAATTATATTTTTTTATGATAATATCATATATACCTTTTTATCATCTAATCTTTTGGGAAATGATAACATCTCTCCTGTGTACGTATGGCTTACCATCTCCACGACGCGATGTGGTCTGTTTTTCATCCATATCTCACATGGATGTTAATAAGGATTAATTTTATGAATATATATGATATATATAACATAATAATTATTCTTTAATGATAATATTCCATATAATTTTCTTTCTTTTAATATGAAAATAAAATTAAAACGACGTTCATGTGTACGTACGACCTATAATCTCCATGGATAATGTATTTTATTTTCTATCTCTAACTTTTATGAATCGCCAATAATAAATATATAATGAATATATATTATATATACATCATGTTTAAAATTCTTAATATTATGAAATAATAATCTATGTAATAGGACCAAGAATAAAAATTCAAGACATGAATGAAAAACAAAGCAATTATTATCCGAAACATAACTTTAACATGAAATTATTAATAAGAGAGTGATATAAATTAATATATGATATTATATATATGAATATGGTTCTATGTTAGATTTATAATAAACTTATATTTATTATAATGTAGTTTTTAATGTATATGATGGAATTGAAGATTAAGGTAAGATATTTTTGTCTCACTTTTTCTGTGAGACACATGTCTTATACACTACATGTTTCTTTTTTATGATGTAAATATTTCCCATGAATGCATTTTGTGAGTATTATTAGGAATATTATGGTATTTTCATATCCATATAATTTTATTTATTTCATGGGTAATACTATTCTACTTATTATAAAGTGGTAATTGTTAATTTCACAACCTCATTTTTATCTGAGATTGTTTATACAAAAGTATTTACTAGGGAATATTTATCTCCCAGGTCCATGTTTATTAAAAATGATTTCTAAATGATTTTTAATATTCTTATAAAAATTTTAAAGTTATTTTTTTTACCAAGGTGTAAATTTTACTAAATGTTTTGAAAGGAATCTTTTTGTCATTTTCCAAATGAAGTAATTTTTGACTTTTCCAATAAAAGTACAGGAGATATGTTCTTCTTAACTTACATGGCATGAACTGATTTCTATGATTTCATGATGCCTTATTAACTTGAAGTTTCAATTAAAATCTTACAAGGTTTTTCAGTGAAAATGTTTTCTTTTAAAATTGTGTGGAATTTTAAGAATAAAATTTTCAAAATAAAAAGGATATTTTCCTCAAGAATCATTTCAAGTTATCTCTAAAAATTATTTTCCATATAAGATAATAATATTTGATATTACTTATGTGTTACTGGGGATATGATCCATTAATACTATTCTTATTCTTCCTCTGAATAGTTTATGTTTATGATGGATTGATTTTTATGAATTATATTTCCTTTCCATGAGTTATGTTATGATGAAATGTTTATGAAACTCATTTTTATTTGTGGGTTTTGATATGATTTATGTTCCTATTGAAAAAATATGTATGAATTTCATTATGTTATGGTGGGACCTATATATCTCTTCAATTCAATGGGTAATGATTTATATCTCATGAGATATAAAGGAATGGAACAGGAAGTAAACTCAGCTTAGTAACAAAGGACTGGAATGCGAGTAAACTCAGTTTAGTAATACAAGACTAAAACAGGAGTAAATTTGGTTCAATAATACATGGATGGAATGGGGAGTGAACCTAGTTCAGTAAAATACTTTTTCCACTTTGATGGTCTTGGCAATGAACCTTGACTAATATGGAAATGATTTTCTATGCTTATGTGTATTCCAAAATTCCATGAATTATACTCTCATAGAATATGTTCATTGATTATTTATGAACTTATATGATTTATTCCATGATATGATATCATGATATTTGATATATAAGATATTATTTTCAAATGTTTTGTTTATATAATTATAATTTTTGATTATGTTATGATTGATATCTCTTTTTTTACCCTTATCGAGCATTTTAGCTCACCATTTTCATATGTTTCTTTCCTTAGGTTATAAAGAAAGGTTTTAGGTAAGAATACTAAAAAGGAATATATTTTTGGGAAACATTGAATATATTTCACTAGACTATAATTTTAAGTTCCATGTTTCCAAATTCACTAAACTAATATGGTCATTGGGCATGTGTTTGTGTAATGTATAAAATATTATTCAAAAATTATGTAATGTCTATATACGTTAAGCATGGGTTGTTATAATGGAATCCTTCAATTATGTGTGGAATATTGGCAACCAAATCAGGTGATAGTGAAAAATTGATATCCACTACCTAGTATTTATGATATATTTTATTAGTTTAGGGGATCCAAGATTTTCTATAGGATTGACATGTTATTAGGGTATCATATATTGTATCTCAAGGATAAGAATGTGCCAAATATAGAATTCATGATAAGGTATGAGTTATTGGAGTATCTTATGATTCCATTCGGTTTGATTAATGTGGCATAATTTTTTATGTCTCTCATGATCCAAATTTTTCATCCTTACTTGGACTCTTTTGTCATGGTATTCATTGATGACATATAGTTCTAATCACAAACCATAGAGCTGCATACTAGGAACCTTGATATTGTTTTGAGAAAAATTTGAGCACATCAACTTTATTCAAAATAATCTAAGTGCCAATTTTAGATCAAAGGGGTGAATTTTCTTAGGAATGTGTCTTATAGTTTAGGAATTTCCAATGATATAGAAAAAGTGGATTCTAATATGTCTTGGAATTAGACTAAAAATTTGTTTGAGGTCCTCAGTTTCCTTAGATTGGTTGGATATTATAGGCAGTTCATTCATAAATTTTCTCATGTGGAATAACCTATGGAAGAGATGACAAGGAAATGCGACAAGTTTGAGTGGATTGAAATATGTGAATATACCTTCCAAGAGTTAAATAAGAAGTTGATGACTTCTATGATTCTAATTCTATAAGACCTAAGAGTTGGGTATGCAGTTTAATGTATTGCTTCTGGGGTTGGAATGGGGGTTGTCTTAATGTAGGGTGAGCGGGTAGTTATGTATGAGGCAGATAACATACTACCCCACAAGATGTCCTACCCTACCCTTGAACTAGTATTTTCTACCATGGTTCATGCACTAAATTTTTTTCATCACTATATCTTTAGTGTTAGTTTTTTCACCTACACTAACCAGAAAATATTACATTACATATTTTATCAGTGATACATAAACCTATTCCAGATATGTTAGTAGAATAACTTGTATATTTTTTATTTTGATGTTGAATATACCCTACGAAATGGTAAAATTATCATGGATTCCCTCAGTATAAAATCACAAGAACTAGGGATGAATACATCATAGGAAGTGTAGAATATCATGAGTTTTTTGGTTAATTAAAAGATGGATATTTTGGAGGATCTAGTAGTAGTGATTTGTGCTCTATTAGTTTTTTTACAATCCTTAGTGTACCATGTCAATATTGTCTAGGAATTCAATCCAGAGTGACAGGTGTTGCAAGAGTGTTTTATGAGTGATGAGCCTATTCTAGGATGGTCTATGGATGGAAATGATGTACTTCATGTGCATGATAAGGTTTTTGTTCCTACTTCCATGAGATAGGAATTTATGATAGACTATCATGTGTCACGATGGTTAGTGAATATTAATTATACCTAGATATTCACATATATGAAATGATATTTATAGTGGTTGGGAATAAAGAAGGACATGATGGGTTTTATCACTCACAAACTCGCCTATCAGGTAGTAAACATGGAGAACCATTGACCAAATGGTTTACTTAATCCTCTTCTAGTTTTAATGTGAAAATGGGATGAGGTACCACTGGAATGTTTACGGGGTTACCTAGGAATCCAAAGAGTCTATATTCATTGTGGGTAGTTATTGAATGGTTGATAAAGGTTTCACAATTCTTCCCTAATCTAGAGACTCATTTAGTTTATGAGTTGGGTAGACTTTATATGTGAGAGGTACTATGGTTTCATGGATCACCCATGAGAATCATGTCATATCAAGATTCTCATTTCTCATTGAGATTTTGGAATGTCCTATATAAATTGATAGGGATGTAGCTAAAGTTGTACACCATATATCACCAACAGATATATGTATAATCTAAGAAGAAAATATATATTATATAGTATATAATCAAGGAGCGTGTTCTTGATTTTTGTGGTGCATGGGATGACCACCTAACCTTTTCATATTTCACACACAAAAATAGTTTTCAGGATTTGATTTATATGGAACCCTTTGTGGATATTTATGGTATACCATGGGTGACCAGGTATTCTTGCAGGTTTCACCTCAACTAGGGAATTGATGTTTGAGGAAACATTGGATGAAAGTTATGAAGTTTTTTAGTTTGTTCCAGATTTTAGAATAAAACGGGACCATGTATTACCAATTAGATCTCCCATAACTATATTAGGGGATGTGCGATGATTTTCAAGTGTCATATCTTCATAAGTATGAGCTATAACCAGTTCACATGATTGAATATGAGGATTTCAAGTTGGTGGGAAATTATTTGTTTGAAGAACATCCTGTGCAAATTTTGGACCAAAGTGATAAATTATTGTATAGAAAGATAATGACCCTTTTTTAGGAGTTATATAATCATGGATAGAACAAAGAGGAAATATGGGAGTAAGAATCCGATATCTGGACACAATGGCCTAATCTATTTTGACAATACCCCTAAGAGCACTTCTCCAGGATGAGAATCCCTTAAAGGGGTTTTTTTAGTGCCCCTCAATGATTCAAGGTGAATTACATTTTTAATTTAATTTATTTTTGTGTATTATAATGTTTTATGTACCATTTAGGGTAAGGAAGGTGGTTCAAAATATTTTTAGAGGATTCTAGGACTGTTGGAACATGATTTAGGTCCATCAGCTAGCTGGTACATTTCCACTGGCTATCCGGTGGACTATCCTAGGGTTTGGGTAGTATATTTGGACCCACTGGCTAGCCGGTGGCGTCTAACAGCTAGTTGGTGGGGTTGTTGGGAATAATTTTTAGAAGGGGTTATTTTTTATTTTTTTATCTAATCTACTATTACACCTCCCCCTCTTATCCCTCAACCACTTTCTTGAATTTATATTTATAGAGGCTTCCTTATGAGGAATTTGGGCCTCCTTACCTAAATTATTCATTATTTTGAATTAAATTTGGTGCATTAGGATCCTATGTGTAATTCAAATTCCGTTATAGATTCCAATCATGTATCGTTTTCATTTCTTTTTTAGAAACCCCAATTCTAGGAATTTGATGTTGATTTTAAGGATTGGTCATGATGGACTTGTTCAGAGAAATGATTCATTTTGGTTTAGTCTTTCCATTCCTAGGTGGGAAATCCCTTACCATTTTATAGTGTTTACATAAATTTACATGTATAATTTTGTTTGTAGGTGTGTGGGTAGCCTGTGAGACTTCTGGAATTACCATCAATTAGGATTTTATAGGTTTAGTGGACCCTTTAGAGGGGGAGTTTCAGGATAATTCTTAGTTTGAGTGGAATTTCCACTTGTAATTGTGGAAGATATAGGGGTTTTCCACTTGGAAACTTTTACCTTAAGGAGCTATCTTGGATAGGTTAGGGATGGTTAGTCTTGGAAAGATGATGGAGGAATTTATATGATTATTCCCCTTAAATTTTATATTTATTATGTTGCATATTGATATTTTTATGCTTGTTTCTTCTATTCTTCCTTGTAATAATCTTTGGGATGGGTCAAGGTGACACATTAGGCCTCCTAAGAACCTTTGAGATGGTTTAGGGTGATACGCTGGACCTTTCTAGAACCCTCGACATGGTTTCATGTTATATGTTTAATCTCTAAAGAACCTTCAATATTGTTCTTCATTTAAATTAGACTATGATATATGGGAAATTAATGATTCATGGGTTATTCTTGGCTATGGTAGTATCGACAGGCCTTCCTTCTGACATGGAGCCAAAGTAGGTAGGGTCGGGGTTCATGGTAGCTTGGTTAGGGCACAATGACCCAATAGGGTAGTAAGTTGATTATGTATTTATTTTATGATGACAGCCACATTTATACACTTGTTACATTTATGTTAAGGGCTCATTCATGGTTTCCTACTAAGATTATTCTCACACCTTTCATGGGAATCTCTATGCACATGTAGGCTTTATGATTAAGATTTTTTTAAAATAAAAAGGGCCCATGATGGATTACTATGTAGGTTCTGGTGGTTGAGGATCGAGGTGACACCAGTTCACACTCTATAATTAATGGCACCTATTTTTCTACTTCACATTTGTTCCTATTGTATTCTGATCCACCACTTTTGAAGATACTTGATTACTGGTTTCCATGACTATGGATATTGTATTTTATATATTTTTATCATGTTTTATTCATATCACTGTTTTTTTATTGATTCCTTGGTTATGTTATATACATTGCCTTTGGTTATTGTTTTTTTTGTATGTTTCACTCTAATATTCACAGATACCAATGGAATAGTCTCCCCATATATTGTGTTGGACCTAAACACTTGTTAGTAACCTCTTATGTACAGGGAGGTGCACATGAGGTCATGTAACACCTTAGGTTAGGCCTGGTGTTTTAGATTGGGGTTCTACGATGTGGCTCGTGTTATTTTCTCATAGATTGAGAGGGTTGAGTTAGTATAGACACAAGATATTACATCCCATATCCAAAGCTATTTGGTTGCTCATGTAGATGGTCATTTCATTTCATGTCACATTGGTTGTTAGCATAATTCTTTCATGTTACATCCATTAACTAAAACCAAAAAATAGATAATAGAAGTATTTAACAACAAAAATAGATAAATTCAGCATAAAAAAATCATTCTTGAGATGTATTAATTTTTGACACCTTCTTAACAACCCATGATGATTTAGGTTCATCTATATCACCATAGGTTTTCTTAAAATTTATCCTCATATTTCTCATAACCTGATCCCCAAAAATATCTAAACCCTTCTATGATACCAACTAAGGTGACTCAAGTATAACAAACATAAATATTACATCATTATAGATAAATTGTTCAATGCATATTACAATTATACATGCTCAAGAACCAAAAAGGTTTAGATTATTTGGATACTAGATCTATAATCATCTTATTTCGGAAAATATATTCAATATATCCCATAAATAACTTCAAATTAGTATCTCTGTAGACACATCATACTTAGAACCTTCTATCAAAACGCGGGGAAGGAAACCAAAGAAAGGGTTAGCACATATGCTCACTAAGGGTAAACATGGGAGATATTAATTATAAGAGAACATAAAATGATCATAAGGGTATTATAACATAATCAAGTGTATGTTATCAATGTAAAAGATTCATAAACATAAAATATCACATCACAAGCTCCAAAATAAATTCATATCATAAAAAATGATTAATAGGAGTGTCAAAACAGAAATCATCATTCAAGAGTCATAACATATGCATATGGAATCATAATCATAGGAAATAATATTTTTTTGAATATAGATAATCTTAAAATTTTACACACCTAATATTGTGAGAATAGATAGAAGCAATAATACTCACACATCAAAATGTGAAAAAAACTATTTGCTATCATTTCCATGTATATTCTTGTGAGAATATCTAGTAGAAATCATACTCACACATCAAAATGTGAACATAGATATTCAAAATCATGTCCATACTTCTCATCACCATCTCATGAGATATTTATATGACATTACCCAATGCATTGGAGTGCTACTCTAGTGAAAAAAATGTTTAACACATCAGAATTTTTCACGTCAATTCTATATAACTGATGTAGAAAGATGGAAAAATTGGGTTTATCACATCAGTTATATAATAACCGACATGATAAATCATGAGAATCGATTTATCACGTAATTTATTTTATAACCAATGTGATAAATAACTGATATTAGATTTATCACATCGGTTATTTTATAACCGACGTGAAAGATCGAATCTGGGTGCTTTATCACGTCAGTTATTTTATAAACAACCTGATAAATCAAATATCAAAAATTTATCACGTCGGTTATAAAATAACCAACGTGATGAAGGAATTTATACATCAGTTATTAAATAACCGACGTTATAAACATAAAAAAAGTTTATCACGTCGATTATTGAATAACCGATGTGATAATGCTTTTAAATGATTAATCGCGCCCTGTATTTGGTTATTCTGTTTTCTTCAATTGGGCGACCTAAAACTCATCTCTCTCATGTGGAAAACCTAGAAAGTATTCTTTGAAGTCGTGCTCTCCAAAATCATTTTTCCAACATCATTCATTATCTTTATTATCACCAGATCTATCAGGTCGACTCACAACACTAAAGAAAGCCTCACACACCTTAGTTTTTATTTTTATTTTTCACAATGCCCTAAACTTATGTTTTGAGATGTTATTTTTCTATCTTTTTTTTTCTATCATGGTAAGTGTAATAGTGTTCTTTTATACCATAATAGATTCTTTTCTGGTAAAATAAACTATAGAAGTGATATCATTAAAGTTTACGATTTTTGTGTGTTTTTATCATGTGTGTGTGTGTGTACTTTTATGTGTGGGGGGGGGGGGGGTGTCCAAGGGGTGGAGGTGTCCAAGGGGGTGGGTGGGGGGCTGTCCAAGGGGGTGGGGGTGGTTTCTAGGGGGGAGGGGGCTGTCCCAAGGGGGTGGGGGTGTCCATGGGGTGGGGGGTGGTGTCCAGGGGGGTGAGGGGGCTGTCCAAGGGTGTAGGGGTGTCCAGGGGAGTGGTTTCCATGGGTGAGGGGTCCTATCCAAGGGGGTGGGGGGTGTCTAGGGGTGGGGGGTGTCCAGGGGTGGGGGCTATCTATGGGGGTGGGGGGCTGTCCAAGGGGGTGGTTGTGTCTAGGGGGTGTCCAAGGGGTGGAGGGGTGGTGTCTAGGGGGTGAGGGGGCTTTCAAGGGGGTAGGGGGGTGTCGAGGGGTGGTATCGAGGGGGATGAGGGGGTTGTACAAGTGGGTAGGGGTGTCCAGGGGGGTTGTTCAGGGGTGGGGGGGGGGGGGGGGATGTCCTGGGGGTTGGGGGGTTTTCCATGAGGGTGGGGAGATGTCTGGGGGGTGGGGGTGTCCAGGGGGTGGGGGGGAACTATCCAAGGGGTGGGGTTTTCCAGGGGGTGTCCAAGTGGGTGGGGGTGGTGTCTAAGGGGTAAGGGGGTTGGCCAAGGGGGTAGGGGTGTCTAAGGGGGTGGGGGTGACCATGGGGGTGGGGGGGGGGTCCATGGGGGTGGGGGTTGTGCAAGGGGGTGGGGGGTGTCTAGGGGAATCAAAGGGGGTGGGGGTGGTGTCCAGGGGGTTAGGGGGATGTCCATGGTGGTAGGGGTGTTCAAGGGGGTGGTGGTATCTAGGGGGTGAGGGGGTTGTCCAAGAGGGTATGGGGTGTCCAGGGGGGGTGTCGGGGGGTGGGGGGTGTTGTACAGGGGGTTGGGGGGTTGTCCATGGGGGTCAGGGTGTATAGGGGGTGGGGGTGTCCGGGGGTGGGGGTGTCCGGGGGGTGGGGGGGATATCCAGGGGTTAGGGGGGTTGTCCAGGGGGGTTCTAGGGGGTGGGGGGCTATCCAAGGGCATAGGGGGTTGGACAACTCCCACACCCCCTGGACACCACCCCCACCCCCTGGACACCCACTACCCCCTTGGACAACCCCCACACCCCCTGGACACCACCCCCACCCCCTTGGACATACCAGGGACACCCCCACCCCCATGGATATCCCCACTATAAACCCCCATCCCCTGGACACCCCTACCCCCTTGGATAGTCCCCTCACCCTCTGAACACCACCCCCACCCCCTTGGACACCTCTTGGACACCCCCAACCCCTTGGATAGACCCCCACCCCCAGGACACCCCAACCCCATGGAAACCCCCACCCATTGGACAACCCCCCACCCTCGGATACCCCCACCCCTTGGACACCCCCACCCCCATGGACACCCCCACCCCTGTACACCCCCACCCCTATGGACTTCCCCCCTGGACAGCCCCCCACCCCCCGTTGCAATAGATTATATACTAGATAGTGTATTCCAACGGTTCTTAAACTGTTGGTATACATATATCCCAATGGTTTCCATGAAACTATTGGAATAGATTATATGCTGGACAACATGTATTCCAACGGTTTTTGAATAGTTGTTATATATATATATATCCCAATGGTTTCATTGAAATCGTTGGCATATATTAACTTCAGGCAGTCTATACCAACAGTTCCTATAGAACCGTTAGTATAGGGCTATTGCAACATCCATCATGCCAACGGTGTGTGAACCCATTGGGATATTCTATCCCAGCGGTTTCAGGGGCTATCCCAATGGTTTCAAATCGTTGGGATAGGTGTAATTTTCAGTACTCAATGTATACATATTTTAATATTTATACTTCATATTTCTTGTTTACAGAAGGGTGAATTTGGTATCCAGTTACACCAGGATGTATTCTTTATGTACCTTAAGAAGAAAGGATCCAAGATGAATTTAAAACTGTTATATCTAACTATAATTTCTTTTTAAAATCATTTTCATGAAAATATTTTTCAAATATGCATATATTTGTTTTATATCTCAAAATTATTTTACATTAAAATTATGATATTTTTTCATATATGTAACACCCCAAGCTTTCATGGTACGCTTCTCTTTTAATAATAGAGCAGCGTGTGTTGTACGCAACCTTGAGTTCTAACACACCGCGACCAATAAAAGCAGCCGTTATGAATCATAATACCCACTTTTTGAAATTATATAAATTTTATATTTCAAAATGGACTTCATTTTTGGATTCGGAATATCAAAATTATCCTATGTTGAAATTTTGGTATTTTTCTGAGAGCTTCTAATTTTTGATGAATAGTAAAAAATACCTAAAAACAACTTTTTTAATCAAAATAAATTATAGTGATAAATTATACTATTTAGTTGTTTTAAAGTATAATTAGAATATATTTTTACCATTTTATCCAATGGTGGTTATTATAATTAATTTCACCTTGAAATTGGACATAAACAATTGTCAATCTTTTGATATATATTGTTTCTTAAAAACACACTATTTATTGTGACAGCGGGAATTAATTATAAAATTAATAAATGAAACTTATATGTTTGGAATTTTATAAAATAGACATCATTTTTTGAATTTGGAATATCAATTATAGTTTATGGTGAAATTTTGGCATTGTTCTGAAAAACTTCAATTTTTGATGAATAGTGAAACCACTAAGTGGTAGTTTAAAAACCGATTTTTCGTTTAAATGAAACTTTACCGCTTCTATGAATTGAATTTCAAAAATCCGACATACATGGTTGTCATTAATTTGTAAAATTTGGTTCAATGGGATTAAAATAATTTTTTTGTGAATAGTAACTTTTAAGTTCTATTAATCACGATTAAAGGTAATTAGTGTAACTTAAGGTAAAAATAATGTTATAATAATATGAAATTACCTTTACACTTGTCCTAACCTTATTGGACGAGTCATGGCTGACCAAGAAAATACATGGGTCAACTTGGGGACCCCATGGAGCCACTTGGTTAAGAAAATGACATTAATAAATTTTTATTTAAAGTAAAAATAAAATTGTCACAAACATGTGTTGTTTTACTAAAACAATTTTTAGAAGGGGTTATACAAGTCATATTTTTGACAATAAATATTCATTGGAAATATAAAACGATTTCCTACATCATGGTAATCTGTTTATAATTTTTAGACATTAAATAAATTAATTTTTTTATGACACCATGATGATGCATCGATTACCTCATTAATTAACGATTTTAATAAAATGGAAGGATAATGTAAAATCTAAGACTTAAACTTTTCCAAAGCCTATTGGATGGTTGGATTTCAAACCCTTATCACCTTATCCTCGAAATATATAATTTTGGGACCTTTATAATCCAAAAATCATTTCATAATAATGTAATATTTCATGAATTTCCAAGAGTGCCCCTGATTTCCTCTTATAAAAGGCCCCCACCATTACCACCTTATTAACACCTTCAAGCCATTTGTCTCGGCCAACCTCTGCCCAAATACTCTCCCAACTTCCCTCTCTTACTCCTAGAATCCTCACTTTGGGCAGAATTATTCCCAAGGAAGCCTTTGGTTCAAATCAAAAAAGAGTTACCCGATTTTAAGGTAATGTCTTCTCTTATGTTATTTTGTTTTATTTTGATTCTCCAACCCCTTAAACTATTTTTATTACATTATTTTGTAACAAAAACAGTATCTTAAATATAATAGGATGTTTTTATGAGAAGGATTTTATTTAAACTTACACACACCTTCGTCTAATGGTTAAAGAACATACTGTTTCTGTGGTTGGCGAATTTCTGCCTCACGAAACGATGATTGTTCAATCTTCTTTTAACACCTCTCATGGTGGACATTAAGATGTCAATATATTTATATATGGTATATATTATGTTTATGTTTCCATTATGATTCTGTATTTCTCATTTATGGCATGCCTTTATGATTTCCATTATGGGTAAATGTGATAATTTCATTTTAGTAAGTGCGGACTACCGCCCCCTCAAAGTGATTTGAATCGTTAATGCCATATGTGGGATGTATAAAGGATGGAGTAAATGATATTATATATTATATTATACTGTAATTATAATATACCTTTATATCATTATGATTTCATTCCATTAAATACGAAATAGAAATGAAAGTAGCGTTCATGCGTACGTACGGATTACCGTCTCCATGAACGGTGAAATTCATTTCTTACCTCTAAATGTTACGTAATATTATGAATGAATGAATATAATAGATATATATGATATATATTATATCTAAATCATGAATAAAATTCTGTAGATAATGGATATTCTACCACATAAACAACTTGTAATTATAAGAAGTTTATTTTTGACTCAAGTGCCAAAGATCGACAAAACGAGCGTTATTAACTTAAATAATTACATAATTTTAATAACATGGTAATAAGTGATATAAAAGTAATAATGAACTTGAAAAAGATTCTTAAGAAAGTATAAATTAACTCTAGTTTATTATTCAGGAGGTTGAAGAACGATCGAGTCAAGTCGGACACGAGGTAAGGGAACTTCTTAACCCAATTTCCATTCTTTGGGTTAATCTCCTACTTTAAAATTATGTCATGATATTATTATGTCCTATCTTGTATTTTTACTTTATTTATGTGTACTTATAGTGAATACACATAATAGATCTAATTTATTTAAAAAATGATCTTTGTAATGGACTTCATCTCAATTTCCTTTCATTGAGGCATATTTTGTTTATACACAACTTTCCTTTATACGGTGTATAAACCCCTTTGACTTTTACTTTTATTCAAAAGTAATCTTTTTATAAGAAGTGTTTTTACTAAACGAAAAAAGGAATGTTTTTGTCTTACGTATGCGGCGACAATGACTTCTCCACCACCGTGACTATTATTTGTGTTTTGGCTTCCTCTACAAGCCATAACTTTTTTTTAAATGAAAAATAAATTCAAAGTTTTAATTTTCTTTTATTTTGGTAATGAAAATGGTTTTTAAAGTGTTTTTATTATATCAATGTGTTGTATTGATATCTTGTGATTGAAATGTGGAAATTTTAGGTTTCCTTTATGCATGTTTTATGTGATATGATTATGTTATGGTTTATGATATGTTTAAACCTGTTTATATGAGGAATGAGTTAGAATTAATAAGTGACGGGTGGAGACCGCTATAGCTCCTCGATGCATCGGCAGGTCTCATGAGACAAACTAGTGTCTTGGCACGAGGCCTTGACAAAATCTTATTTGTAGTCTTGGTACGAGGGCTTGGCTTCGTGGTTATGATAGTCTGGCATTATGAATTCCATCATTATGAAAGTGGTTATTGATATTGCATGTGATTATTCGACCAGTAGAATATCCATGTGAATAAGTAAATGGAATTATTTCATTTTACTTTTGCCATATTATGTTGAATTTAATGTTTAAAAGGCTTTTATTTAGTTATACATTGCCTTAAATGTTTATGTTTATTTATGAAAGCTTCCGCTATATTGTTATCCTTACTGAGCATCTGAGCTCACCCCTTTCAATGTTTTAATTTTTCCAGGATGTGAAGAAGTATTTTAGGAATGACCTGTAGGGATAGTGTAAAGGGGATATGAGTGTGGAAAATGGAGACTATGTTATTGTAGTTTTTCACTTTATGATGTAATGTAACATTTATGAATGTATCTAGTGTTTCCAAGGCTACTAAACTAATCGGTCTTTCGAGACTTGATATTTTGTGATCATGCCAATGTTATGTAATAATGCGCCGACTCTGGGTAACTGGGGTCGGGGCATTACAATATAAATATAAAATTGGATTATCTTAACAAGATGTATAATTTTGATATTTGTTATAGGTAATAATGAGTCGAAGTTGGATTACGGTACATCGAATGAGTAATGAATATGAGGAAGGTGTTGATGCCTTTTTGGAAATTTCTAAATGAAATGTTCTAAGAAGAAACATTTTTTTCTCTCCATTACTGAAATGTTTGAATATGAAGAAGTTAAAATGTAGAGAGATCAAAGATCATCTGCTTTGTTATGGTTTTAATCCGAGATACAACCCTTGGATTTGGTATGGTGAAACTGGAAAGAATGTTAGATCTACTTATGATGATGATTTGAAAGATGGTAACTCCAATGGAATTAAAGAAATGATTCATGATATTGCAGTAGAATAAATTGAGATAGAACCGACAGTTGCACGTCTATATAGTGTTGTTGAAAAACCATTGTATCCTGGTTGTACGGAATTTACGGTTATGTTAGTTGTGTTCAAATTGATTAATCTAAAGTTAAAACATGGACGGAGTGACATGAGTTTTACAGAGCTGTTACAATTTTTGAAAGACATTCTTCCAAAAGACAACGATCTTCCAGATTCACATTATAAGGCCAAGAAAATATTATGCCCAATGGGATTGGGATATAAGAAAATACATGCATGTCTGAATAACTATATGATATATAGGAAGGAATATGAATTTCTATCAAAGTGTCCTAAATGTGGGACATCATGGTATAATATGAAAGAAAAATCGCAGGCTGATGTAGAGGTTATAGAGATCCCTGCGAAGGTATTCTGGTATCTTCCTATAATTCATCATTTGAAATATTTATTTGCTAATTCACATGATGCAAAAAGGTTAAGATGGGATGCTGATGAGAGGATATGTGATGGAAAAATATTTCATCCATCTGAGTGTCCACAATGGAAGAAAATTGATGAGCAGTATCCTTAATTTGGAAATGAAATTAGAAATATCAGAATTGGGTTGTCCACAAATGGAATGAATCCATACTGAACCCTCAGTAGTACACATAGTTCATGGCCTATTTTATTGGTAATTTATAACCTCACTCTTGAAGTTTGTATGAAGCTCAAATATTTCATGTTGAGTATAATAATCTCTGGTCCGAAAAAACTGAGAAATGATATTGATGTGTTCTGGTCACTATTTATTGATGATTTAAAACTTTTATGTGAGGATGGTATTAGGGTTTACGATTCTTCTAAAATGGAATATTTTCAACTACATGTAGTGCTTATGTTCACTATAAATGACTTCCCAGTGTATGGAAATTTTTCTGGATATAGTGTTAAGGGGCATAAAGAATGTCCAATTTATGACTAATAAACTTCATATTATCAATTTTCTCATGGGAGGAAAATAGTATAAATGGGCCATAGATAGTTTTTTTTCTACGGATCACTCTTATAGAAGACTAAAAAAGGCATTCAATAGCTCACAAGAATTTGATATTGCTTCAAAACCTTTATCCCATGATGTGTATTTTGAGAGGGTGAAAAACCTTGATGTGACATTTGTAAAGACACATAAATCTGGTAATTAAAGACATATTTGGAAGAAAAGGTCAATATTTTTTGAGCTACCATATTGGAGATATCATAAAATGAAAAATAATATTGATGTCATGCGCGTGGAGAATAATATTTCTGACAGTTTTATTGGAATATTGTTTGATATTAAAGAAAATACTAAAGATGGGTTGAATGCAAGATTAGACTTACCAGAAATGGGAATACGTTTGGAGTTGGCTCCCACTCCTAATGGAAGACAAACATTTCTTCCCCCGGCTTGTCATACATTATCCAAGAGGGAGAAAATTATCTTTTTTTAGTGTCTTCATGATATCAAAGTGCCTCAAGGTTATTCTTTAAATGTAAAAAAATTTGTGTCTTTGAAGTATTTGAAGTTGATAGGTATGAAGTCTCATGATTGTCACATCATGATGCAACAACTTCTACCAGTTTCATTGCGTAGAATATTTCCCATCAGTGTCAGAAAGACTATAATGAAGTTATGTTATTTTTTTAATTTAATTTGTAATGAGGTGATTGATGTGAATGCTTTGAACATTTTGGAAAAGGGTGAAATTTCTATACTTTTTCAATTGGAGATTTATTTTCCTCATTATTTTTTCAATATAATGGTGCATTTAATGGTTCATATGGTCCGAGAAATAAATCTTTTCATACCTGTATATCTTCGTCAGATGTATCCTTTTGAAAGGTGTATGAAAATATTGAAGGGGTATTTTAAGAATCCATATCGACCTGCAGCCTCCATTTTTGAAAAGTATATTTCTGAGGAGGTTGCGAAGTTTTGTAAAAGATACTTGGCTGTGACGGAGCACATAAGTTTACCTCCATATCTATATGAACGAGTTAATAATGAGGGAAAGGGGATTCGTGGCTTAAAAGTCAAATCGTTGTCAGCTGAACAGTTGAAGAAGATAGAATTATACATCTTGAATAACATAGTTGATGTTCAACTATATATCACATTGCATATTAATGAGTTGAAACAATGTCTCCAAAGAAGAAAGAAATGTATATTTTGAATGAGCACAACAAAACATTTTTTTCATGTTTTAAAAAGACCTTGCTTGGTAGATCAGATGTATCGGAGACATTAAGATGGTTAGTGGGTGGTCCAAGTTTAAATGTGATAACATAGTCTGAGTATTAAATTAATAGATATACATTTCTTAAGAAAGATCAGGACCACAGAAGTGCAGTTCAGAATAGCGGTGTATTGGTGTTTGCAGAATCAATGCATTTTTCAAGTTTTAAAGAAAAAAACCCAATTTCTACATTAAGTGCATATTATGGAGTCATTGAAGAAATATGGGAGGTTAATTACTTTAAAATTAAAGTTTCTATTTTTAACTGCAAATGGTTTATCTGTAATAACAGTGTCAGACACAATGAATTTGGAATGACAGTTGTTAATCTGAATAGATTGGAAGACACAATAGATTCTTTTATAATGGAAACACATGCAAAAAAGATTTTTTATGTAGTTGATCAATCAGACATGCAGTGGTCTGTTGTTTTACAAAGGAAAAAACAATATGTTAGTGAGGATCAACTTGATAAAGATGATGATTTATGTGAGATCCCTACTTCCATGGAAAGATTAGCAGAAAATAATGGTGAGCATGTTAAAGACATGGTTAGTGCCATAAGGAACTATCATGATGAAAGAATTTTGGAAAACAATCCATTTGTACATTCCTAATATTATTGGTAACATATGTTTATTTATTTTTTACATTTATTATTTTCATAAAATGTTAAAAAAATTTGTTTATTTTAATTTTGTTTAGTTTAGTTTATCATGTTTACTATTATGTAACTTATATATCTATTGATTTTGTTGAATGACAATTATTTTACCATGTTTACCATGTTTACCATGTTTACCATAGTTTACCATAGTTTACCTTTATGTAACTTATATATTTATTGATTTTTATGAATGAAAATTACACTACCATGTTTACCATCTTTACCATTGTTTAACATGTTTACCATATTTACCATGTTTACCATGTTTACCATCGTTTACTATAGATTACCTTTACGTAACTTATATATATATATTTATTTATTTGAATGAAAATTACACTACCATGTTTACCATGTTTATCATGTTTACTATCTTTACCATTGTTTAACATGCTTACCAAATTTACCATGTTTACTATTACGTAACATAGTCCAGTTTTCCATTTTTTGTTTACATTAGTTTTGTAATATTTGAATTTTTATATTTTTGAATGAATGTTTTCTTTTCTGATTTGAAGGATAATGACAGATAAATCACTTGATCAACCACATGATTCTGGAGATGAGCATCATGATCATACCTCTAGGGAGGAACATTCACGTGCTCCTCTTGATGTTCCCCAATCTTCCTTATGTGCTCCAATAATGAAAAAGAAGAATTCAAGAGTTGGTAAATGTAGCTGCACATGTTTACCAAAATCATCACTTGCCTGTAGCTAGGACCATAGGATACTCATTGAGTCTGATGATGATGATATTCCTAGAGGTCCAAATACAAAAGATTTTAAGAGTTTTTTATCAACTTAGGGTAAAAGCAAAGTAAGAATTTTGTATAATGATTAGAGAAGTGTGGACAAAGCGATAATATCTCAGTTGTGGGAGATGATTTTGGTAAGATATTTTTCTATATTTTGACAAATATTTAAATGTTTCTAGTATAATATGTTTTACCTCTTTTTTATCAGATGACATTTGATATTATTGACACTGGAGGAGTCAGGAAGAAATTTTTATTGATGGCTGAAAGGAGATGGAGGGATTTCAAATCAACCCTCACATCTGATTTCATTTTTGGTCAAAGGAATCATGAAAATCCATGTCATATATATCCTTTCATAGATGAAGACACATGGAGGCAATTTTTTGAAAGTAGAATAAAGGATTAATTTTTGGTAAGGTCAATGTAAAATTTTATAATCTTTCTTATATAAATGATCTTATTAATGTTTTGGTAACGATTTATTATTCTTAATTTACAGAAAACAAGGACATCTCATCAGGAGATCCAATCTAAAAATGTATACCCTCATAGTTTATCTCAGGGAGGGTATACATTATTTGAAGAACAAATGATGGAGGAAAAATTACAGAAACTGAGAACTGAGTCTTCAAGCTTTGGTGAGGTTTCCCCTCCATCACCTCCATCTATACATAAAAATGGAAGAGAGCTCAGATGGGTAAAAAGGGAAATATCTTTTTGGAATAATTGAGAATCATAGCTGAGATTATTTTAAGATATTTTATTTATTTATTTAAGTTAATTATATTCTTTATATAATTTGAATCATTACAGAAATGTTAAATTAATTAATATAGGGTTCTCTTGAGGAGTAGAGCTCACAGGGGGTATTTACAGCTGCTGAGAGGCAAGATATTTTATCTGCAACATTGGGAAATCCAAAACACCCCGATCGTGTACAAGGATATCCGATGGGTGTATCGGTAAGAAAATTGTTGCCACATTCTTAAACTTCTTCCATTGAGGGTGTTTAGAGAAAAATAGAATCCTTGGAGGCTGGAGTTCATAATATTAATGCGAGGATGGAGGAAAATATTTGAGCGTCGGTACAATCTATATTTTTAGACATGCAAAGACAATTTCAGACTGCAGCTCCCACTCCTCCACCCCCCCTGCAGACCCCATTATTTATACTCCACCTCCACCAGTAGCTCCCACTCCCCCACCTCAGCCTACAAACCCCGTTTTTTATCTTAATCCTCTACCACAACTTCCTAATTATTATGATTTGTATGTTGATGATCCTCACCATCATATAGTTGCATATAGGATGGTATATATTATAGAAGATACAGTTCATCATCAACAGTTAGAGGTAGAGCATCCTAGGGTCACTATACAAGATATTATAGATAGATCAACTCGAGTACCATTACCTACAGATGAGGTGATGACAATTAGACATAGTATCGAACACTTTTTAGTTTGGACATCCATACTTTTGCGACTCATTACCATAGAGGTATGCATGTTATATATTTTATTTTCTTTTTTATTAAAGTTGTTTTAACATTTGAAAAGTAATATATTTTTCTATTTATTTTTACAGGAATAATTCAAAGGTAAATAAATACTTTATAGACAACAACAAAGATAAATAGATATGACATCATATACAGATTCCAATTATCTTGATATATTGTCAAGATATTCAAATTTGTTGGTAGATCATTATGAGTTTCCAATGAAAGATCATGTTTTTGGACGTGCAATAAATGTGGGGATTGTGAAAAATGATATCATGGATCTTGTTACTGGAGATAAGTTGGGCATCAACGCAGTGGAAATTTTTTCCATGTAAGTCTTAACACCTTTCACTACATTATATTTATTGAAAATGTATACTTATGACTATTTTGTATTAGGTATCTTTATAACATGTTTGAGAAGAATGAGCAGACATATGTATATGGATTCATGGACCCGCATTTGAATTCCCCTGAAGCACATGCATTGGATAAGGAACAAAGAACATTTTATATTGGTGAACAATTTGAACAGAATACAATCAAGCAGTTTTGGATAATGACTTTTTTATGAGAGGTATGAAACATATATCTATCAAAATGTTCATTATATTTTAACATAAAAAACAACTAACCTTAAATTTTCTTTTATATTAGGGATCATTGGATGTTAGGTGTTTTTTGTCCAAGGGAGAAAACACCTTATTAGATATGCTCTGTCCGTGGCGATATGCGGGGAAGTTTTAAGAATATGTTGGAAAAGTAAGTTACAATTTATTAATAGTTGTTTATATTATAATGAATTTTAAATTTATCCCATTCGTATTATTTTCTAATAGGGGATGGGTCTACTTTCAAAAAAACACAAAGAAAAGAAGTACCAAGATCAAATATGTAAAAGTAAAGGTAAATATCCATTTATAATTTTTACTTTTTAATGTATTACATAAAAATGATATTTTGAATTGAAACTAATTTAAATATAATTGTCATGAACAACAAGGCATCGTCGAATGCAGTATTATATGTTAAGATTTATGTGTGAAATAATTACAACTAGAACACTGGTAAAGTTTGACCCGGTAATATTTCTTTATAAAATTTTCCATAATATTTATTTTTATTTATTAATTATACATGTTAACAACCATCCTTTTAATTTGTAGCTATTTGATGACCCTCAACCCTATAGTTCTCAAGAGGTCAAACACTTACAAGTAGAATGGTCAAATTATTTTACAGGTTTGATTGGATTTTAGTTTGTTTGTAGTTTAAAATGTAATTTTGAATATTGTAATTATAATTGTGTATTTGGTAGTTGTTTTGGTTGGATTTATGTTTTTTTAGTTGACATTGTAAGTTTTGAATTTTATATATGTGAATGTTTAATTTTTCTCTGGTTCTTCTTGTTTTGTTCTAGTTCTGATGTTTTTCTGGTATGGATTTTGGCCTGGTTTTAGTATGATTTTGGTCTGGTTTATGCTTGGTTCATACTTTGGTAGAGCATAGTAATGGTTTCATGGGGGGTGGGGGTGTGAAGGGGGGGGTGGGGGGTTTCCCAAGGGGTAGGGGCTATCTAGGGGGTGGGGGGCTGTCCAGGGGGGTGGGGGATTGTCCAAGGGGTAGGGGGTGTCAAGGGGATGGGGGTTTCCAGGGGTGGGGGCTGTCCATGGGGGGTGGGGTTGGTGTCCAGGGGGTGGGCGGGTGTCCAAGGGTGTAAGGGGTGGGAGGGTGTCCAGGGGGTGGGGGGTGTCCAGCGGGGTTGGGTTGTGTCTAGGGGGGCTGTATAGGGAGGGTAGGGAGGTCTAGGGGGTGGGGGGATATCCAAGGGGGTGGGAGGGTGACCATGGGGTGGGTATGTCCAGGGGGTGGGCAGGTGTCGGGGGGGGGGGGGGGGGTCCAGGGGTGGGGGTGTCCAAGGGGTGGGCGGATGTCCAAGGGGTGGAGGGCCTGTCCAGAGGGGGTGGGTAGTTGTCCAGGGGGTGGGAGGGTGTCCAGGGGGTGGGGGTGTCCAGGGGGTGGTGGTTTCCAGGGGTGGGGGTTGTCCAGGGGGTGGGGGTGTCCAGTGGGGGTGGGGGTGTCATGTTGGGTGGGGTGGTGTCTAGGCAGTGGGAGGGTGTCCAGGGGGTTGGGGGGGCTGTCTAGTAGGGTGGCGTGGTGTCTCGGGGGTGGGGGATATCCAGGGGGTGGGAGGGAGGTCTAGGGGGTGGGGGGATATCCAGGGTGTGGGGGGCATCCAGGGGGTGGGGGTGTCCAGGGGGGTGGGAGTGTGTCCAGGGGGTGGGGGCTGTCTAGGGTTTTGGGGGGCTGTCTAGGGATGGGGGTGTCCAGTGAGGTTTGGGGGTGTCCAGTGGGGTGGGAAGATGACCAAGGGGGTGGGGGCCTGTCCAGGGGGGTGGGAGGGTGCCTAGGGGTGGGGGTGTCTAGGAGGTGGGAGGGTGTTCAGTGGGGGGGCGTCCAGTGGGGTGGGGTGGTGTCTAGGGGGTGTGGGGGATTTACATGGGGCAGGAGGGAGGTCCAGGGGGTGTGGGGCTATCCATGGGGGGTGGGAGGGTGACCGGGGTGGGGGGGGGGGTGTCCAGGGGGTGAGAGAAAGACATGTAAATTATAATTCACATTTATATAATCATTATTTCATAATAAATTTCATCTATATTCATTAATTCTATCCTTATTACTATCCATATAAATCATAAATTTAAAATGCATCACATCATTTTGTGGAGGTAGTAGTCTACAAGTACGAACTAGAAACATAATAATTTTCCAACAGATGGGATGGTAAGAAGGTAGATAAGATATAATAATGAAAGAAGCATAATTATTTTGATAAATATCTTATATAAATATTAAATTTATCATAATAACCAACCATGAAAGGTGGTGATTGAAAATGAATCATATCACTACATGGATTTGGTTGTCTATACATATGCACGAGGGATAATTTCATTTCCCATTTCATTGAAAGAAGGTGGATAATGGTTTTAATATAATAATAATAATATCTTAGTATATTGGTGATAGTGGATTCACCATGTTTGTATGTATATAAAAAATTTATCAGAATTAGATGAAGAAAGAAACTTGTAATATATCAACAAAAACACATACATTTTCATTGAGAAAGCTCATTTGAATCTCTTTTAAAGGACCCTTGGGTTGGTATGTTAAGAATATAAGAACCACTAAGACATATATATATATATATATATATAAGTTTAGAAGATATTTAGGTAGGGTTTTGTCAGTATAAATGGCTCAACTGAAGTGGATAAGAGAGGATAGAGGGTTCCCTTTTAGAAGTGAGGGGAGTGGCACACTTGTAGTTATTAAGAATATTAAAATATAATAAAGTCACTCTCATTGGTAATGTGGCTCCAAATTGGATCAATTTAGAATATAGTATGATATAGGATCCAAATAAATTCATCTAATTTGATTTAGACAAGTTTTTAATACATTTTAACACTTATCTATTTAGTTGCACCCCTCATCAACCCCTTTTAACTTTTACCATAGTAATGAGTTTTTACCCCAGTTACTATCCATAATAACCAAAAATTAAGTTGAAATTATTAAATAATATTAACTATTGTGATTCCAAATATGGAATTAATTTTATTAAATTCAATCTATCTAATTTTAATAAATTAAATTTAAAATAATCATTCAAAACACAATAATTTTTTTAGAGAAATGCATTTTTAAGCATAAAACCAAAATTATCCTTATTCAACACATAGTAAAAACCATTACATTAATTTTAAAATGTTTTATTAAATATATTATATAAAAATTTAATTAAAAACATTCATCAATAGATATTAATTTAATTTATTATGATAAAAAAACATTTCATGAATAAAAACATTTTTCCAAAAAACATCACGTTTTTTATTTCAAATACTTTTATTTTCATTTACATCCAATTAAAAAAAATGAAGTAATACCCATCAAAAAAATCCAGGTGATCACTATAATATTAAATAATATTATTATATCGTGCTTAGTTTAAACCTTCTATTTTACATAAATCATGATATCAATTAAATTATATTAATTTAAAGAGAAATATATCATAAAATATTAGGGTGTTACACTTAGTTCAAGAATCCTCTTGGATACATCAGGATAGATCTTGATACCAAGAATATATACTATTTCAACTAATTATTTCATGGAGAAAAATGAGTTTAACCAATTCTTAGTGGACTATAAAACTAGAATTTAATTTTTGATCTTCAATATGTTATCAACATATACTATCTATAAAACATTTTCACTCCCACTAAACTACTTGTAGACATAAGGCTTACATTCATTAATTATGAACTTGATTTTTTTATGGATTCATTAAAGTTAATTTTCCATGTCTAGGATGATTTCTTCAATCCATAAATGGATCTATGCAACTTTTTTACAATTTTGGCATTATTAGGAGCCACAAACCCTTTTTGGTTATATCAAATAGATATCTTCCCAAAGATACCCATTAAAAATTTTATTTTTAAATCCATATTCCAAATCACATATTCCTACTTTGATTTTATGGAAAGTATAATTCTGATGGATTTTATCATGGAAACTAGGGAAAATGTTTCATCGAAGTTTATTCCTTAATGATATTTAAATCTTTTTACAACCATTCATGCCCTATAGGTACTATAACACCCCATCCTAGAATGTCCAAGAAACATTCGAATAGGGGTATCTACATGACCACAATAATTACTCCCTATATGCTAGAGGTTTTTTTACTAGTGTCGTTGGACCCTCACCACATGTTGTAGGCTTCTAACTAGCAATGTGGTCCTAGAAAATTCATTAGGAGACTATTCCCTGTAAATAAATCTCAAGGGTCATTCCTGAATCTACCAAAAAACCAGTGTAACCCATCTATATAATAGACATATAAAAAATACCAATAGATATAAAACATATATATCCAAAAGTCCATCGCAATCCATGATAGAAAGTAGTAAACTATCTATATGATGAAATGGGAATAAATTAATAGTAATAGATAAATAATTAATGGTAGAGTCATAGATAATAAATGACACACATGCTAGTACATACTGAACAATCACTAAAAATAAATACATAGGCTCCATCCAAACTCACATAATTGTCCTCCCAAATCCTCAGCATCTCTGAACAACTAACTAGACCTTGTGTTCATCTCCATGTGATACCCATATCCTGGAAGAAAATAGGAATGTCTAACTATGTACATCAAAACCCATTTTATACCTGTAGGTAGGGGGTGAGTCCAACAACCTATTAGAAATCCCCAATTCCTAAAAGATACTAAATGATATTGTGATCATGAGTATGCCTATACAATACATATAATAAGTGGAGTTGTGACTCTACAACACGCCCAGCCAGAAACATAAAACATAATGCACACACAAACACACATGTTTGGTCATCATGTGCTAACCAGTCCACCATGACACCTAACAAAATCTACTTTATCCAATACCAGAAGGAAGATTCATCATGTTACAAAGTCCTAACCCACACCCAAAGACTCTGGGTAGGGTTCCATCCATGTATGATATGATACCAATTATCTAACTATCCACTTTCAATCAAGGGAGGATATATACTTAAATATCCATTTCCTTCTCACTTAAGGTTATAAAATTAATCTTTAATCTACAAAACATCGCAACTTAGACCCCATATCACTCATAGTGGTTCCACTATCCGATATTTCATCCTAGGCCTATCCATTACACTCAAGACTGAACAAATTTCATTCCATTGTGTATAACCATCTCACTCATGGATTACCCACCATGCTCAATCAAACTATCTAAATCATATAGGGACAATCCTTCATATATATTAAGGACTCCATATCATGGTAGTTGCACCAATTCCATCTCACTCATGGAAAGAAAAGGCTTTGAGACTCTTTCCCTCATTGGAATATTTCACCCATCATAAGCATATAAACATTACAAAAAATAAATAACACACTGGTCACACCACACTTATCACAATCTCAAAAACTCACCAGTAAGATGATATGCACTTAGGAGCTAGCTTCACATAAAAACCCACAACAATTAATCCACAAAACCCTCTAATGGTTATTATAAATTCATCCATATCAACCCAAAAATTTGATACTTATCAAAAAATCATTAAAAAACACATGGAACATGAATAATAATACAGAAAAACAATTCTCAGTCCATCAAAATAGGGATGAACAACAAAAACCCATGATTTAAAAACACAAGGTATCACTCACACAAGGTAAAACAGACCAAAAATCATTCTTAAATCACCTCTTTTCATATTAAATTCCATTTGATTCATAACTTTTTTACAAAACATTTTAAAAATGAAATTTTTCCCTTTAAAATCTAAAAAACACCACCAAGAAATTCATAAAGAGGGCAACCCACACTCATTTAACCTAGGAGCCACCATCGAATCCTTTAAAAAGCTATGTGATTCATCTTGACTATTAAGTCAGTGTGAGCCCATCCAAACCTTATATAAGAACAAAATAGTCATGAATCATTTAGATAAATATTATAATAATGTCACAAAAACATAAAATCACTAATAGAAAAAGAGACTCAAATATTAGTCATGGACACTTACCTCAAACAAAGATAAAAAATCATCTCAAGATCATATATACCTCCTCTAAGTCTAAAAGAACAAATATAATCAAACAACATCATCAAAGTAACTAATTAAAAAATTAAAACATATTTCTAAAAATGGTGTAATTGACATCAAACTCACCAGGTGTCCTCATGACACTGAATCCATGAGCAGTGAGGTGTGGTCCACTCCCAACAAGAATTCAAATCTAAGCTATATAAAATACCAAATTTAAATCATCAATTCAACAACCACTTCCATCTAAACTTTCTAAAATCTAAAATAAATCAATATTGAAACATAACTCATATCGAATGATGGAAATAATCTTGATTTTATCCTCCCAAAAAATCCTCTATGAGCCACATGTAAATTCCCCAATGAGCATAATGACTTCTCTATGCTCTAGAAAAATCATACTCCTCTATATGACTAAACTAGATCAGATAAGAATGAAATATTTATAACAAAATAGAATAGAGGTGGGATCTTACCATGAATTAATGCAATGAAACTAACCTAAATAAACCAGAATGGATAAAACCAAAGGGAGAGGAAGAACATATCCATAGAGTTCTCTCCCTCTTCAATTGGTCCACCACGAATGATGGAACCCAAGGATGGTTACTCAAATGGACCACCTTGTAAAATTTCTTGAAGACCCTTAAGAAAGGCATCCAATGTTGGGTCATGACTTGACCTCGAGGGTCATGGCATAATCAAACTCTAGGCATAGGTTCCACCCATATTTTTATAACTTTTCACAAAATGAACCTTCCAATACATGACACGAAACACCCTAAGAAGAAACACCATATGAGTCATTTCCCTTCACATTGTAACCTACTTCAATTTTATAGTGTGACAGCTTTCACTATAGCCTTTCATGGCACGACGCAGGGGGTTCAAGATGTGTACAACTACCGTAGTAGTATAAATTTTATAATGCATTCAAGCTATGATATTACTCCCAATAAAGCACCCCAAACACCTTTCATGCCTCATTCCTCATAAAAAATATCTTTTAATGGTTTACAAACACTTGGAATCCCAATTCGAGTCCTAATTCTTAAAATGAATTCATCACTAATTCAAAAATTAAAACTCCCATAGAAATTCAGAACCCATGCTGAAGTAAATCATTAAAAACTAATCACTCTAGTGATTATCATCCTCAATAATTTCATAGTAGTCCTCCAACATGAACCTCAACCTACCATAGTCATCAATTCCTGACTAACCCTATATGTCTCATCCACAAGTTCTGAACACTCTTATATTACACAACTCCAAACCCTAATCCTAGACACAACAATATTTCTCTAAAAAAACCAATTCAATCATTGGGACACATTATCCACATCCCAAAAATGATCTCAGTATAGTTTACACCTCAAAAAATAAATTTCTATGAAGCATAAAAAATCAGTCCTTCGCTGAATAACCTTTCCCAAAAATGATTGGCCTCAACCAACGATGACTCACTATGTCCATCCACCACCCACTCATGAATACTTAAAACTTGGAAGCATCACTAAATTTACTAAACATCTACACTGTTTTACAAAATGAATCCTTATGAAATTAAACTAATGTACCCTCAACCATCCCATTCAATTTTTATACTATACTCATGAGCACCATCACATCACTGATCTGACTTCCTTTCGAATAAAACTTCAACCAACTCATTTTTTTCCTACATATAGAATATTTTCAAAAACACACTCGAACTCCCAAATTTTAACTATACACTCACTAAAATTTCATTTTCATCTCAATAATCTAATGATTGGTTCCACTGTATCCCTGAAACTCCCAACATGAGGTTCATACACCTATAACTCATTTGATGATCCCCACCATAGAAGTGTCTAGGTCATTTATTTTCAGAAAAAACACTCAATACCCACCACCAATGTATCATCTCTAATAAAGGACAATGACTAGATGCATCTTCTTCTCTCACACCCAATAGAAAAACATGAAACACCAATTACCAATCAACATGATAGTTCCCAACCACTCTCATTGACCCCAAACACTGAAGTGTGATCAATAGATTCATCTCGAGACTTATGGTGTCTCCCATGATAATAATCTTCCACCAATAGTGTATTATATCTAATGGTACTCCCCACCATAGTAATATCTAACAAAAAGTACACACTAAGTGGTTTAACCTATGAAATTATAAAAACTCACACCCAGGGGTCCAACCCATAAACCCACCAACCCGCATCCAGATAATTGACCCAAAAAATATATTCCATACATCCCAAGACCCCCATAAGAATATACATCAAAAAATACATAGCATACCCTATGATACAAAAAAACCACCTAGGTCGCACTTCTTTAATCATCAAAAACCAACCAAACCTGATCTGTATACCAAGTGGATGTTTTTCCCATATCAATCAAAATTAGGTCCACACCCACCAATAAAACATGATAGTTTTTAAAAAACATCACAGGTAAACCAAGAACACAATTAAAGTATTTAGGTATCTCATGGAAAACACAAAAATCCAAGAAAATATGGCTTATATAGTTATTGGTTGTTTACTTTAAAAACAGTTTCAAAAAATTTCACACACACCTAAATTCACCCAAGTTTTCAAAAAACCCCTTATCATCCAAGGGTTTTCACCAAAAACTAAAATCACTAAAATACCAAGCCTATCCAATAAAATATCCAAAAACCTAATCCCATTGTTCAAATTCCATTTTCAAAAAAAATTTCCACACATTTCCTTAAAATCCAAAAATTACAAACCATTTCATGGAAACCCCATACCACCACATGATTTTTCTTTTAAAAACTAGGTTTTCCCTAAAAATCCCACCATATGAAAAATAATTTCCCCATGGAATACAATAATAAAAATTCAAAAACAAACCCGTTGAATTCATATTAAATGAAAAACCCCTTATAATATAATCAATAAAACATTGATTATATTATATGTTACTTTAATTAATTATGGATCCCAATGAGACAACCTATCAAACAATACCACCCATAGGTGTCTTGTATCATTCCCCTAGCATTACATTATCATGATGTATGAATATCTCAATGGATCCCAGATGAGATATATAACTCGTCCCTAGTCACATCCATTCTATATTTGAATTCTCGGTCCAACCCAACACCTCAATATCATAGAGTTCCTAGTTCCAGCACTAAAAATTCCCGAGTAATTTGGGTTTCAACTAATGAAATGCTTTCTAGGCATGAAATTGGTAAACCTATAAAGTCTCAACAACCTAACCCATATCTATCAAACACTATCACATCTCAATACATACTCTAATACTATTTTGTAACGCTCTATCCTGGATCGCCTAAAAAACCCAAGTAGGGGTCACTACATGACCTCAGGAACACCTCCATATTTTCTAAATACTATTGAGTAAAGGATATAGAATAAAATAGTCATAGGGAAACTATAAACTCTAAATAAATCCCAAGGTTCTAGAAAAAATATATGAAAATTTGATATAACTCATCTGTATAACAAACATCCCAAAAAAATTATAGATATAAAATAGGGATCTAACAAGGCCCCCATGGTCAAGAATGGAAATTAGTAAACTAACTATATTATGAATCAGTAATAATAGAGAATTTTAGATAAGAATGGTGGGACATGGATCGTATATAATAAATATAAGAATGGCCAATATATTCTAAACAATAACTAAAAGTAAATACACAACCTCTTGTCCGGATTACAAAATTGTTCTATGAAATCATTTTCCTTTATTACTAGTTTACTGAACCATGTGTCCAACACAATGTGATTCTTATATCCTATTATAAAATAGGAATGTATTACCATGTATATTTAAACTCATTCCATGTACGCTAGTAGGGGGTGCGTCCAATGACGTAGTATAAATACCTAATTACTTAACAATATTAAGTGATGTTATGACCAAGTGGATATGAATGAAATGCATATAATAAGTGTGGCATCTCATGTAAAACATATCCACCTAGAAACTTGATACAAAATGCACACACAAGCACACGTGTTAGGTTGTTGTGAACTATTAATCCACCACAACACCTGACCATACCTACTTTAACCAATTCTAGAAGGAAGAGTCACTAAATACCATAGTCCCAACCCACACCCTAAGAATACAAGAATGGTTCCATATTTGTTTGATATGATACCAAGTATATGACTATCCCTTCTCACTCAAGAGAGACTATATCACTAACTGATCACTACCATTTCACTTAAGGTAGGGAAATCCATCGCTAATTTACAACACATCACAACTCACACTCCATCTTATTCATCATGGTCCCACCATCTGATATTGCATCCTAGACCCAATTATCTCACTATTGACTAAACCAATGCCATTCCATTGGGTTTAACAAACTCAATAATTGATGAACCATCACACTTAAGACAATAATATCACTCATGGAGGGCCCAATCTTTACATATATCATGGAATCCATCTCATATTGTATTCCCACAAACTTCATCTCACTCATAGTGAGGTAAGGCTATGGGACCCTTTCCACCACTCGAATCCTTTACCTATCAAAACTATACAACCTTTATATGTAGTAAATAACACAGAGGGAATGAAACCCATATCAAAAGCTCACCGACTCACTATCTGAGTATGATTCACTTAGGACCTATCCTCACATGTCAACCCATCTCAATTCATCCAACTCAACCCTCCTAGGGGTCTATCACATCAATCTAGATCAACCCATCACTTTGATCCATCTAAAAAAATTGTCATCCAACACATAAAAATGTATCATTATTCATCAAAACACTTCAAATTTCATCATGACTGAGAATCACAACAATCACGTAAGATTTTAAAAAATAATAAATCACTCGCTTGAGGTACAAAAAATATCCCAATTGACCCCTTCTGAATTCATTTTAAAACAATTCAAAATCCAATTTTAAAACCATTTCAAAAGTTATCACATGTTTTCTTACTAACACAAGTTCCTTGACCTAAATTACATCAAAATATTATTTATAAAACCTCATTTCTATTTTGAAATTCCATTTCAAAACCCATTCTCAAATAACTACTTTTCCATTGAAATTACATTTGAGTCAAACTGTAACACCCCGAGCTTCCACGATACGCTTCTCATTCAATAATGAAATAGCTTGCATTGAACGCAACTTCGAGTTCTAGAACACCGCGACTAATCAAAGTAGCCGTTATGAATAGTAATAACCACTTTTTAAAATTATAGAAATTTTATATGTCAAAATGGACTTCATTTTTGTATTCGTAATATCGAAATTAGCCTATGTTGAATTTTTGGTATTTTTCTGAGAACTTCTAAAATTTTATAAATAGTGAAAAATACTTAAAACAACTTTTTTAATCAAAATAATTTATAGTGATAAATTATAATATTTGGTGGTTTTAAAGTATAATTAGAATATATTTTTACCATTTTATCCAATGGTGGTCATTAGAAATAATTTAACATTGAAATTGGACATAAACAATTGCCAATCTTTTGATATAATTGTTTCTTAAAAACACGCTATTTGTTGTAACAACAGGAATTAATTATAAAATTAATTAATGCAACTTATATGTTTGGAATTTTGTAAAATAGGCATCATTTTTGAATTCGGAATATCAATTATAGCTTAGGGTGAAATTTTGGCATTGTTCTGAAAAACTTCAATTTTTGATGAATAGTGAAACCACTAAGTGGTAGTTAAATAACTGATTTTTCGTTTAAATGAAATATTACCACTTCTGTGATTTGATTTTCAAAAATCCGACATACATGGTTTTCATTAAGAAGTAAAATGTGGTTCAATGGGATAAAAATAATTTTTTGGTGAATAGTAACTTATTAAGTTCTTAATCGCGATTAGTGGTAATTAGGGTAGTTTAAGGTATAAATAATACTTTAATAAATATTAAATGACCTAGACACATGTCCCAACCTTATTGGTTGTGTCATGGCCGACCAAGAAAAGCCATGGCCTAACTTGGGGACCCCATGGATCCACTTTTGTTGGGAAATAACATAAATTACTTTTTATTTAATGTTAAAGTGAAAATGACACTAACATAAATTGTTTTACTAAAACAATTTTTAAGTAGGGTTAAACAAGTCCAAATTTTGACTATAAATATTCATTAGAAAGCTAAAAAGATTTACTACATCATAGTATTTGTTTTATAATTTTTAGACATTAAATAAATTAAATTATTTATGACATCATTATGATGTGGCGATGACCTCATTATTTAACGATTTAAATAAAATGAGAAGATAATGCAAAATCCAAGGCTTACACTTGTCCAAAGCCTATTGGATGAGGAGATTTCGAAACCTTATCACCTTAGCCTCGAATTATATAAGCGTGGGACCTTTAGAATCCGAAAATCATTTTGAAATAATGTAACATTTCAATCTTTCCAAAAGTGCCCCTCCTCTCCACTTATAAAAGGCCCCCACCTCTCCCCCCTCATTTACACTTTCAAGCCATTTGGCTCGGCCAACCTCTGCCCAAATACTCTCCCAACATTCCTCCCTTACTCCTAGAAGCCTCACTTTGGGCAGCACTCTTCCCAAGGAAGCCTTTGGCTCAAATCAAAAAGAGTTACCCGATTTTGAGGTAATGTCTTTTATAATGTTGTTTTGTTTTATTTTTCTTCTCCAACCCCCTAAACTCTTTTTATTTATTTTCTTTGTAACAACACCAGTATACTCAATATACTAGGATGTTGTTATGAGAAGGATTCGAGCTACACTTACACACACCTACATCTAATGGTTAAAGAACATACGGTTTCCGTGGATGGCGAAATTCTGCCTCCCGAAACGATGATTGTTCAAATTCTTTTAACACCTATAATGGTGGCCATTTTGATGACACTATTTTCATATATGATATATATATTATGTTTATGTTTTCTTTATGCTTCTTTATTTCTCATTTATGGCATACTTTATGATTTCCATTATGGGTAAAACGCGATAATTTCATTTTAGGAAGTGCGGACTACCGCCCCCTCAAAGTGATGTGAATCGTTAATGCCATATGTGGGTTGTATAAAGGATGGAGTAAATGATATTATATATAATATTATACTGGAACTATATTATTCCTTTATATAATTATTATTTTGTTCCATTAAATATGAAATTAAAATGAAAGTAGCGTTCATGCGTACGTACGGCTTACCGTCTCCATGAACGGTGCATTTCATTTCTTACCTCTAAATGTTACGTAATATTATAAATGATTGTATATACTGGATATATAAGATATATATGACATCTAAATCATTAATATAATTTTGGAGATAATGGATATTCTACCACATGAACAACTTGTAATTATAAGAAGTTTATTTTTGACTCAAGTACCAAAGATCGACAAAACGACCGTTATTAACTTAAATAATTACATAATGTTCATAACATTAATATAAAAAGGATAATGAAATTGAAAATGGTTCTTAATAAGGTAGATATTAACTCTAGTTTATTATTCAGGAGGTTAAAGAACGGTTGAGTCAAGTCGGACACAAGGTAAGGGAACTTCTTAACCCAATTTCCATTCTTTGGGTTAATCCCCTACTTTCAAATTATGTCATGATATTATTATGTCATATCCTGTATTTGTACATTATTTATGTGTACTTGTAGTGAATACACATAATAGATCTATTTTATTTTAAAAATGCTCTTTGTAAGGGAATTTCTTAACCCAACTTCCATTCTTTGGGTTAATCTCCTACTTTCAAATTATGTCATGATATGATTATGTCATATTTTGTATTTTTACGTTCTTTACGTGTACCTATAGTGAATACACATAGCAGATCTATTTTATTTTAAAAATTATCTTTTTAAGGACTTCGTCTCAATCTCCTTTCATTGAGGCATATTTGGTTTTATACACGATTTTCTTTTATACGGTGTATAAACCGCTTTTGACTTTTACGTTTATTTAAAAGGAATCTTTTTTATACGAAGCGTTTTTCTAAATGACAAAAGGGAATGTTTTTCTTTCCGTACTTATGCGGCGACAACGACTTCTCCACCGCCGTGACCATTATTTGAGTTTCGGCTTCCTCTACAAGCCATCATTTTTTTTAATGAAAAATAAATACAAAGTTTTAACTTTATTTTATTTTGGTATTGAAAATGGTTTTGAAAGCGTTTTTATTATATCAATGTGTTGTATTGATATCTTGTGATTGAAATGTGGAAATTTTATGTTTCCTTTATGCATGTTTTATGTGATATGATTATGTTATGGTTTATGATATGTTTAAGCCTATTCATATGAGGAATGTATTGGACTTAATAAGTGACGGGTGGAGCCCGCTATAGCTCCTCGATGCATCGGTAGGTCTCATGAGACAACTAGACGTGGAATTGGCCGAGGCCCTTTCCCAATTTGATTTATGGTTTTGGCCGAGGCCTTAATCATTTTAGACGTCTTGGCCGAGGCCTTGACAAAATGTTTTAGAATGTCCGGCATTATACATTCCCTCATTATGAAAGTGGTTATTGATATTGCATGTGATTATTCGACCAGTAGAATATCCATGTGATGAAGTAAATGGCATTATCTCATTTTACTTTTGCCATATTATGTTGAAGTTCATGTTTAAGAGGCTTTTGTTTTAGTTATACATTGCCTTAAATGTTAATGTTTATTTATGAAAGCTTCCGCATTATTGTTATCCTTACTGAGCATTTGAGCTCACCCCTTTCAATGTTTAAAAATTTTCCAGGTTGTGAAGAAGTATTTTATGACTGACTTGCAAGAATAATCAGTGAAGATATGAGTGTGGACTATGAAGACCATGTTTTTTTGTAGTTTTTCACCTTTTGATGTAATGAAAGACTTATGAATGTATCTAGTGTTTCCAAGGCTACTAAACTAATCGGTCTTTCGAGACTTGATCTTTTGTGATCATGCCAATGTTACGAAGTAATGCACCGGCTCTGGGTAGCTGGGGTCGGGGCGTTACAGTTGGTATCAGAGGCAGTTTAGTACTAACCTTGGAAGCTAGATTTAGATAAACTCTGATTAGATCACATAGCCCAAAGATAGACTTTGAGGATTAGTATAGAATAACTTCCTATAATTTTGGTATTATAGAGATGTTATGAGTTTCCCGAGCAATACATCCCTGTCTGGATACGAGCAGGTAGAGGCGGCTCTGGCACAGATGTACCTAGGGGTAAAACCCGAAAACACCGCTTTGAGCTAGACTCGAACGGGAACTGGTGCACGACAACGGGCCTTGCTGCACTCTTGGTTACGACACTCCCGGGGGATATGCTTAGGATAATTCTCATTTTATTTACAAACCACTATGAAGGGTTATGAGTATATACTTTCTCAAAGAAAACATTTCTTTTTATGATTATGGATTATATCCATAAATAGTTCAATTTAAGTTGAGTGTTTTATAAGTATGTGATTATGTATTTTGATTCATAAACTAATCTAGTTTATGCCATTGTTTAGAAATGGCGCCTAGTAGAAGGAATGGAAACTGTATCAATGCACGAACTCCGTGTAGGGATTGCCCTCCTGCTCAGGATAATTATGGTGGAGCTAGTGATACAACTGGTGCTGATCAGCTTCTCACCGTACTGGGACAACTCACGCAGGTTATGAATAACAACCTTACTCGTATGGAGCACCCTGATCCGCAACGTGGAGGATCAATGTTAGACCGCTTCATGAGGCAACAACCACCAACGTTCAATGGGAGTACAAATCCCTTAGTAGCCGAGCAATGGATAAATTCCCTAGAGAAAATATTTCAGGCTTTGGGGAGTAGTGAAAGGGAGAAGGTTGTCATGGCAGTTTACCGCCTCACTGGAGATGCCGATCAGTGGTGGTCGCTGATTCGAAACACAAAGGAAGATGATGACGTATCGAATATGGAATGGAGGGAGTTCAAAGAGCTTTTCTTAGAAAAATACTTTCCTCGTGACCATCGGGCAGATATGGAAAGGCAATTTCTGAGTCTGAGGCAGAAGGAGGATGAGAATGTCGCAAAGTATGAGGCTAACTTTACAAGGTTAGCGAGGTATGCTGCAGATTACATACGTAACCCAAGGAGTAAGATTGATCGTTTCTTTGATGGGTTAAAACCATTTCTCCGTCGAGCTTTGGTATCACAATCCTTCTCATCATACGAAGATATTGTCTCGTGTGCTATCAAGACAGAAAAGGAATTCTCTAAGTCTTATGACAACAAAGTAAAGCAAGAGAAGAAGAGAACGGGGGAACAAGAGACAGATAAAGGGAAAAAGGGAAAGAAGGATTTTCCATTATGTGATAATTGTGGGAAGAATCACCCTGGTACTTGCCTAAAAGGAATGGGAGTCTGTTATAAATGTGGAGAAAAAGGTCACCAGGCACGTGATTGCAAGGGAAAGAAAGAGGCTGTCAAAGTTGAATGCTACAATTGTAGGGAAACAGGGCATTATGCAAATGAATGTCCTAAGCGTCAAGGAAACTTACCTCAGAAAAGGCCAAGGGATCAAGGCCAATCTTATGCTGTGACTACAGTTGAAGCAGAATAATTAATGTATTGGTGCTTTTCGACTCATGGATTATATTCTGGTTATTAGAATAATGTGATCTATATAAGGATTGTACTGCAGTACTTGTTGGTTTCAGTAAGGTTTTAATATGATTAAGGTAATCATATTTTTAGTATGTGACAATAAGAGAAACTTTTCTTTGTTTGGGGAATCTGATGTTACAATTGATTTTGGAATTAAGAGACCTTTTAGAGAAAGTTTGGACAGAGGTATTTTGGATAACTATAAATGTTGGGATGGATTAAGTTGAACTTTGAATAGTATTGTTTAAGGTTAAAACTTTTCTGAAGATTATTTCTGGAATACTATAATACTATATTTTTAGGAAAAGGACAACCTGCAGGGTGGGGAATAACCCGTCGCGTCGGACAAAGCTGCAGGAATCGAACCCATAACCATAGTGCGACAAGCCTTTATTTCCTACCACTAGCCTACAGGAAGTCCCTGTTATTACAAAATCGTTTTACTAATCTAAATGGTATGTGTTAACATTTGGAACCTTATACAATTAGGATAAATAGAATATTTTTGAGTTCCGTTACCATTTGGAGTAAAAGTTGGGTTTGTGGTAAAAATTTATTAACGAATGAAAGTATACATAACAAGTATGTATATTCCCTTACGTTCTTAGTAAATCTCATAAATAAATTCCTCAACATTATAAAATGTAACTTAAAACAAAAATGTTGTCGGTTAACTTTTCCAACTGGGGATTCAATGACCGTTTAACCAATCACAAGTTTGTGATTTTCTTATGGTTAAACTTTCTCCTAATCCTGTTTTCTATAACTCTCCATCAGACCTTGATGGTTTGTTTCTCCTCCATATCCATATTTTTATAATCCTAGAATGGGCTATATCGGGTGACCTTTGTAATTATCCTGCTTTCTTTTAATGTTATATATTTATTAACCTTATTTCCGATGTGGGTTTTCCTCAAAGGTATTGTCTCTTTTCAACCTTTTATTTTCCAAGAAAAATTTCAAATTGCGAGGACGCAATTTATTGAAGGAGGGGAGAATGTAACACCCCGAGCTTCCACGATACGCTTCTCATTCAATAATGAAATAGCTTGCATTGAACGCAACTTCGAGTTCTAGAACACCGCGACTAATCAAAGTAGCCGTTATGAATAGTAATAACCACTTTTTAAAATTATAGAAATTTTATATGTCAAAATGGACTTCATTTTTGTATTCGTAATATCGAAATTAGCCTATGTTGAATTTTTGGTATTTTTCTGAGAACTTCTAAAATTTTATAAATAGTGAAAAATACTTAAAACAACTTTTTTAATCAAAATAATTTATAGTGATAAATTATAATATTTGGTGGTTTTAAAGTATAATTAGAATATATTTTTACCATTTTATCCAATGGTGGTCATTAGAAATAATTTAACATTGAAATTGGACATAAACAATTGCCAATCTTTTGATATAATTGTTTCTTAAAAACACGCTATTTGTTGTAACAGCAGGAATTAATTATAAAATTAATTAATGCAACTTATATGTTTGGAATTTTGTAAAATAGGCATCATTTTTGAATTCGGAATATCAATTATAGCTTAGGGTGAAATTTTGGCATTGTTCTGAAAAACTTCAATTTTTGATGAATAGTGAAACCACTAAGTGGTAGTTAAATAACTGATTTTTCGTTTAAATGAAATATTACCACTTCTGTGATTTGATTTTCAAAAATCCGACATACATGGTTTTCATTAAGAAGTAAAATGTGGTTCAATGGGATAAAAATAATTTTTTGGTGAATAGTAACTTATTAAGTTCTTAATCGCGATTAGTGGTAATTAGGGTAGTTTAAGGTATAAATAATACTTTAATAAATATTAAATGACCTAGACACATGTCCCAACCTTATTGGTTGTGTCATGGCCGACCAAGACAAGCCATGGCCTAACTTGGGGACCCCATGGATCCACTTTTGTTGGGAAATAACATAAATTACTTTTTATTTAATGTTAAAGTGAAAATGACACTAACATAAATTGTTTTACTAAAACAATTTTTAAGTAGGGTTAAACAAGTCCAAATTTTGACTATAAATATTCATTAGAAAGCTAAAAAGATTTACTACATCATAGTATTTGTTTTATAATTTTTAGACATTAAATAAATTAAATTATTTATGACATCATTATGATGTGGCGATGACCTCATTATTTAACGATTTAAATAAAATGAGAAGATAATGCAAAATCCAAGGCTTACACTTGTCCAAAGCCTATTGGATGAGGAGATTTCGAAACCTTATCACCTTAGCCTCGAATTATATAAGCGTGGGACCTTTAGAATCCGAAAATCATTTTGAAATAATGTAACATTTCAATCTTTCCAAAAGTGCCCCTCCTCTCCACTTATAAAAGGCCCCCACCTCTCCCCCCTCATTTACACTTTCAAGCCATTTGGCTCGGCCAACCTCTGCCCAAATACTCTCCCAACATTCCTCCCTTACTCCTAGAAGCCTCACTTTGGGCAGCACTCTTCCCAAGGAAGCCTTTGGCTCAAATCAAAAAGAGTTACCCGATTTTGAGGTAATGTCTTTTATAATGTTGTTTTGTTTTATTTTTCTTCTCCAACCCCCTAAACTCTTTTTATTTATTTTCTTTGTAACAACACCAGTATACTCAATATACTAGGATGTTGTTATGAGAAGGATTCGAGCTACACTTACACACACCTACATCTAATGGTTAAAGAACATACGGTTTCCGTGGATGGCGAAATTCTGCCTCCCGAAACGATGATTGTTCAAATTCTTTTAACACCTATAATGGTGGCCATTTTGATGACACTATTTTCATATATGATATATATATTATGTTTATGTTTTCTTTATGCTTCTTTATTTCTCATTTATGGCATACTTTATGATTTCCATTATGGGTAAAACGCGATAATTTCATTTTAGGAAGTGCGGACTACCGCCCCCTCAAAGTGATGTGAATCGTTAATGCCATATGTGGGTTGTATAAAGGATGGAGTAAATGATATTATATATAATATTATACTGGAACTATATTATTCCTTTATATAATTATTATTTCGTTCCATTAAATATGAAATTAAAATGAAAGTAGCGTTCATGCGTACGTACGGCTTACCGTCTCCATGAACGGTGCATTTCATTTCTTACCTCTAAATGTTACGTAATATTATAAATGATTGTATATACTGGATATATAAGATATATATGACATCTAAATCATTAATATAATTTTGGAGATAATGGATATTCTACCACATGAACAACTTGTAATTATAAGAAGTTTATTTTTGACTCAAGTACCAAAGATCGACAAAACGACCGTTATTAACTTAAATAATTACATAATGTTCATAACATTAATATAAAAAGGATAATGAAATTGAAAATGGTTCTTAATAAGGTAGATATTAACTCTAGTTTATTATTCAGGAGGTTAAAGAACGGTTGAGTCAAGTCGGACACAAGGTAAGGGAACTTCTTAACCCAATTTCCATTCTTTGGGTTAATCCCCTACTTTCAAATTATGTCATGATATTATTATGTCATATCCTGTATTTGTACATTATTTATGTGTAATTGTAGTGAATACACATAATAGATCTATTTTATTTTAAAAATGCTCTTTGTAAGGGAATTTCTTAACCCAACTTCCATTCTTTGGGTTAATCTCCTACTTTCAAATTATGTCATGATATGATTATGTCATATTTTGTATTTTTACGTTCTTTACGTGTACCTATAGTGAATACACATAGCAGATCTATTTTATTTTAAAAATTATCTTTTTAAGGACTTCGTCTCAATCTCCTTTCATTGAGGCATATTTGGTTTTATACACGATTTTCTTTTATACGGTGTATAAACCGCTTTTGACTTTTACGTTTATTTAAAAGGAATCTTTTTTATACGAAGCGTTTTTCTAAATGACAAAAGGGAATGTTTTTCTTTCCGTACTTATGCGGCGACAACGACTTCTCCACCGCCATGACCATTATTTGAGTTTCGGCTTCCTCTACAAGCCATCATTTTTTTTAATGAAAAATAAATACAAAGTTTTAACTTTATTTTATTTTGGTATTGAAAATGGTTTTGAAAGCGTTTTTATTATATCAATGTGTTGTATTGATATCTTGTGATTGAAATGTGGAAATTTTATGTTTCCTTTATGCATGTTTTATGTGATATGATTATGTTATGGTTTATGATATGTTTAAGCCTATTCATATGAGGAATGTATTGGACTTAATAAGTGACGGGTGGAGCCCGCTATAGCTCCTCGATGCATCGGTAGGTCTCATGAGACAACTAGACGTGGAATTGGCCGAGGCCCTTTCCCAATTTGATTTATGGTTTTGGCCGAGGCCTTAATCATTTTAGACGTCTTGGCCGAGGCCTTGACAAAATGTTTTAGAATGTCCGGCATTATACATTCCCTCATTATGAAAGTGGTTATTGATATTGCATGTGATTATTCGACCAGTAGAATATCCATGTGATGAAGTAAATGGCATTATCTCATTTTACTTTTGCCATATTATGTTGAAGTTCATGTTTAAGAGGCTTTTGTTTTAGTTATACATTGCCTTAAATGTTAATGTTTATTTATGAAAGCTTCCGCATTATTGTTATCCTTACTGAGCATTTGAGCTCACCCCTTTCAATGTTTAAAAATTTTCCAGGTTGTGAAGAAGTATTTTATGACTGACTTGCAAGAATAATCAGTGAAGATATGAGTGTGGACTATGAAGACCATGTTTTTTTTTAGTTTTTCACCTTTTGATGTAATGAAAGACTTATGAATGTATCTAGTGTTTCCAAGGCTACTAAACTAATCGGTCTTTCGAGACTTGATCTTTTGTGATCATGCCAATGTTACGAAGTAATGCACCGGCTCTGGGTAGCTGGGGTCGGGGCGTTACACAAACATTTAAAAAAAATTAAAAAAGGGAATCCTTTTCTCTTTTAAATCCAACACACACCACCTAGAAATCCTTAAGGAGTGACACCGACACTCATTCAATCAGAGTGCCACCATCAAATTATTTTGCAAGATATATGGTTCATATTCACTATTAGGTTGAATAAATATCATCTAAACCATATAGCACAAACACATAGTCATGAAACATGTTTTAAAAAATAATAATGATGAAACACAAACATAAAATCATCAATATAAAAATAGACACAAATAATGTCAATGAAACATACCTCAAATGGTTATCAAAACTCATCTCAAGCTCATTCAACCTCCCATGAGTCTATGAGTATATATTTCAACAACTAAAATCGTGAAATTAATTAATTAATCAATTAAAACTAATTTAAAAAATTGTAATGATCAATGAAAAACTCACCACAAAACCTCACAATGTTGAATCCATATGCAATGAGTTGTATTCCACTTCAGACATGCACTCTAACTAAGCCACATAAAATCCTTAATTTACATCATTTATTTAATATCTAATTTCACCCAAACTCTCCAAAAACCCAAAAAAATTAAGGAAGCCACATTCCTCACTTAAAACAAAGAATTAAGGCTTGATTTCATCCTCCTGGGATATTATCTATGATCCATAAATGAAATCAAAATGATCATAACAATTTCTCCATGATTTAGTGATATCATCATCTCAAATCCCTATCCAATCAAACCAAATTAGAGAAGAATAAAGGAGGTAGAACGAAAAGGAAGATACGAGGGATCTTACCTTAAATATTTGTGATGAATCCAACCCAAAATGAATAGAACAAATGGTATTAGAAGAAGAGATCCAAATAGGTTTCTCCCACTTCATTTAGCCAACCGTGAATGATGGAACTCTAGGGGGTTTTTCAAAAGGCTCCCCTTGTAAAATTATTTGAAGGCCCTAAAAATACATCAAATGTTGTTTCATGGTGTGAATATGAGTTCCATGGGATGATCAACCTCCTGGAAGAGGTTACACCCCTCTATCGCAACTTATTTATAGTTTGAAACCTCTAGGTTATGGTAAAAAGTGTAACACCCCAACATGAACCACCAAGTCCAAGACAGAAGGCCACATGACCTCATGTAAACCTCGTGATATGAAAAATTTAGTCAACTAGCAGTATAGGTCTATGTTTTTCAGTGGGTATAATATACCCTTAGTATCAAGTCATATCAAAAATAATAATTAATAATTAACATAGTATAAAACCATAGTAAAATGAAAAAACTAAAATATGGAATACATTTCATACAAAAAAAATAGACAAATGGTCCCCTAAGGTGGAAGTCTAATCCAGAGTAAATAAGTAGTAGATAAATAAATAAAAGAAAAATTCTAGAGTCCTCTAGTGTCCATCCCAGTCTACCACCCACTACATGATCCACTTCTCACCTATCATCCATGGGCCCCTTGCTCTTACTTGAGTCTATATACATGAAGTCTGTACACACATCGAGAATCTAGTCTAGGGTGGGAGTAATAAAAAAAATAATGACACCATCAATTCTTTATTAATTGATTTTATGATCTATAATATGCATATGTTGTAATAACAATAAAATTTTAACTATTATAACATCATATAACAAACCAAAATCAAGCACCTGTGTGCTAACCAAGCCACCGTGATCCCCTATCATGCCTACTTCAACTCCATGTCAGCAGGAATGTTAGGATATTGGAAGTAATAAAGAACTATCCATGAGTCCAATAATATTTATACTTGACATCATGTGTATATACTAATCATCAACCATTAGGCATTGAGTGAGTAATGTTTTCATCATCCACTAGGAATTGAGTGACTGTGATACTCTATATCCACTAGGCCTCAAGGAACATGTTCCTTGGAATCAGCTGGGCATTAAGTGTATTGTAGGACATCCATGAGTCATCTTCATATTCTTACCTTGTGTTTAGGTCCATTGTATCAATCATTATAATTCATGCACACTCCCACTAAAATGGATAAACATGCCACAACAATCCACCTTCTTTGGGTACCAGGAACAATACCTCCATAGGCATAAATAACAGGGTAGGACATACAAGTAAGAATAACATATGGTCATGAGTAAAGGTAATAATATAGAATACATGTGATAAACATCAAACATGAAAAAACAATATACTAACATACTCCTGGAAACAAGTATCATATACGGGATACACACACCCAATTGCTATCAAGATCAATCACTCTTATCAATTATGCCAACACAAAAAATTATATCCTAAAAACAAGTGTAAACAAGAGCCTTGAAAAGGTAAGGAACTTCCTACCTCAAAGTCCTTGATGAAAAATCTCAAGGTTTATCAAGGAATCATCACTTGAACATTGTTTACATATTCGTCAGCTCAAAATACTCTCCAAGGATTCCTAGAACTGATTATATTAATTTTATTTCCAAATGAAATAAAATGCCACATGTGATAATATATTTTCTCTCCTAAATAATAAAAAATAAACATGATAATTATATATTATCATTATTGATATATCCATATTATTTCATAGAGAATGATTAAAATTCCTTATGTGATAATCATTCCTCTCTCTAGAATAATTTGAGATATATAAGAATAATTCTTATTATTATTTTCTATCATTCTGGGTTATTATCATTTAATTAGTATTTTATCATTTTTTCAAAAAGTTTTGGATGAATAATTTAAAAAACTAATTATGAAATATTTCATGGAATTATTAACTGGGTTTTATCCTTTAAAAATGAAACACTTAGAATAGAGGAGAGAGTGTAAGGTTTTTCCATGCTTAGAAACTGGGTAAAGAACTCAAATCACTCTAAGAAGACATAAAAATCTTTCATAAGGAAACTTTGGGTTGCTCATACTCTATAGTTTCTAAAAATATTATTTCAGCAAGGGTTCAAATATTTTCAAGAAGGTATTCCATGTATATTAAAAACCACAAATTAAATCAACAATTTAATTTGTGTTTTAATAATTTCCTCACCAAAGATTATTTAATCTTCATAAATAATTGATTTAATAAAAAATGAAAAAAAAATTATTTAATCCAATTATTTTCGGCATTAAAAATCATTGAAAAGTATTACATGGTTGATCTAGGGAATAAGAAGTGGAATAGAAGGTTTTAAAATCATTTTTCCCAAAATGGGTGATGCATAACGGTAACTTGGTTTACCCTTACCCATATCATATGTGTCACATAAGGGTAATACATTTTACTCTTACATAGATATCAAACTCATAGTTACCTTTAAGTAGCCCTAGAGTACCCTTACACAGCCTTTGAAAAGTCTGTCTTACCTTTATATTATACTAGAAATTCCTTTATTCAACCTTTAATAACAAGGAACTTACCTTATGAAAGGGATAAACTACCCTTACTCATCCTTTGGAAAACATGTGCAACCCTTATGTAGCACCCTAGTTACCCTTTCATGGTGTATGATAATTTTAGGCTACCCTTACACTACTCTAAGTTACCCTTACACGGTGTATAACTTACCCTTATATGGAAGAGGGTTTTCTTATCAAGACCTTATGTAGTGCAATCCTACCCTTAAAAAGTATATAGAAAACGTATCTTAACCTTATATAGTGCCTATTTTACCCTTACAAGATGTCTAAAAATCCTCATTTCCCTTATGAAACCCTTGTAAATCAAGGTTTACCTTTACAAAATATCATAAAACCATAAGTAAGGGTGATTTTTATTGAGAATTTAAATTTTCAAATAAAATATTTAAAAATTATAAAAAAATGAAGGTTCAAGGATCAATTTAAAATTAAAAATATTATAATGGACCCCTCTAAAATATCTTGTTCCTTAGAAGTATCTCTTTCCTTCTAGATCAAACAACATAAGACACTGAGCTCAAACATCCAACTACCACTCCCATGGATCCCCCTAGATCTGTATATTCTTCTATAGGATCAAGAAAACTAGCATTATATTCCATCACAATAACTTATCTCTTTGGTATATAATCCCTATCATACAATCTTCATAATATGAATCTTTCTCCAACTCAATGTCCTCATAGTCTAAAACATGCATAGGATTAGCCATGTACCTCTAGAGTTGTGACAAAGGAAACAGGTCATGCATACCTCAATAGAGAGAAGGAAGATATAGATGGTACACCGATGTCCCATACCACTCAACAATCTTGAAGGATATTAAATAATGTGGGGATATCATTCCTTTCTCATATGTCAGTGTCCTAACTGAGGAGTCACTCTCGAGAAAACCCAATCACCAATATCAAACTCCAAAGGCCTCCTCCTATGGTTGGAATATGATCTCTACCTACTCTAACTAGTGATTAACCTCTTATAAATAATTTTTACACTCTCAAAGGTCTCTTGAAACAAACTTGGCCCCACAACCACTACCTCACCTACCTCATTTCACCAAAGCGACGAATGACATAAACTCCTATAAAGATCACCATATGGTTCCATATGAATTGAATCCTAAAGACTATTATTTTATGAGAACTCAACCAATTCTAGGTGATCATCATAAGATCCACTAAAGAATATAACACAAGATCAAAGAAAATAATCTAGTATATGAATCGTCTTCTCTAACTATCCATCTATTTGAGGATGGTACATTGTGCTCAATCACAGCTAAGTCCCCAGGGCCTTCGGCAAACCTTACTATAAATATGATGTAAAACACAAATCTCTATAAAATACGATGCTCATGGGAACTCCATGTAATATTATGATCTCATGGATGTAAATATTTCCCAGCTTGTCCACTGAGTGATTTTCTCATATTGGTAAGAAGTGGGAAACCTTTGTTAGTTAATCGGCAATCACACAGACAGTGTCATAAATCATCATGGTCCTAGGTAACCCCATCACAAAGTCTATAGTGATTTCCTCACACATCTATATGGGCATTGGAAGTGGTTTGAGAAAACCACTAGGACTTTGGTGCTCAAACTTTACCCTTTGGAAGGTAAGGCATTGGGAAACAAACCTTGCAATGCCCCTCTTCATCCCTGGCCACTAGAACAATATTTTGAATTCATGGTACATATTCATTACACTAGTATATACAAGCCATCTAGGGTAATGGAAGTCCCTCATCATCTCCTCTATAATGGAATTAGGGACTACGATTCTCCAATGCATAAGGATCACATCATCATCATCCAACAATTGTCTACGTATTGGTTCACCTCCATATAGTTATTCTCACATCATATCACACTCTCAGTTAGACCCCTGACTAGACTTTACCCAGGATATAAGAGAATATGTGATCAATAAAGGGACACAATTCATAAATCTCAGGAAAATCGTAAATCGTATTGACATGGTATTTGTTCTTACATTTCAAAAATAAATTTATAGTCCTTTTCCTATGATTTCATAGTCAACTGATAGCATTTTCTTGGTTTTGATCCCTTGAAATGCATTTTTAAAGAATTTGATATCTTTAAAAATATCTTATTGACACATTCTGAGAACAATGCATGTCAGATTGACATGTTTTCTACTCGTACACATAAAAAATAATTCAACAATATTTTTTCTCTGATTTCACATAAATTTGAGGTCTCTTTGTATGGTTTTGACCATTACATGTATGTTTTAGTGTTGTAAAACACTAAAAATGAATTTATGAGCATCCTGAGAAAAACATAACTCATATTGACCTGGAATCAGTTCCTAAATTTCAAAAATAAATCTAAGGCCATTTCCCTATGATTTCATAGTTTTTGGATTCTTTTTTCTTAGTATTGAACCCCTAATGTATGTTTTTAATGACTTTGATGTCTATTAAAACAAATAATAGAGTCATTCCGAGCACAATGTATATCAGATGGATGTATTGACTACTTTTAACATGTAAAAAATAATTAAAGGTGGCTTAAAAATGATTCCATTCAATTTGAGTTTTTTTCTATAGTTTTGATCATTACATGCATGTCTTAGTGTTTTAAAACACTAAAAAATGTTTATAAGAATTTTGGGGAAATCATAACTCAAATTTATGTGGAGTCAATTACTAAATTTAAAAAATAACTCTACATTTGTTGTTCTATGGTTTCATATCCAACTGATGTCGTTTTCTTAGTTTTGACCCACTGATGTACGTTTTAAAGACTTTGATATCTTTTAAAATTTCTTATTGAGTTATTCTAAGTATATCGCACATTGCATGGACATGTTATCCACTGACACATGCCAAAAAAATGGTGATTTCTCATTATTTTACATCAATATTAGGTTTATTTCTATGGTTTTCATAGTTACAAAGATGTTTTAGTGTTTTAAAACACTAAAAGTATTTTTATAGGAATCCTAAGAAAACCATAACTCATATTAACATAGAGTCGATTCCTTTATTTAAAAAATGAATCTATGGTTAGTTTTATATGATTTCAAGGACATTTGAAACCATTTTTTTTGTTTTTATTCCCTAGAGCACATTTTTAAAAACTTTGATATCTTTTAAAACTTCATATTGAGTCATTCTGAGTACACTATGCATCAAATGGATGTGTCTTCTACTCAAATATATCAAAAATAACTTGAAAGTAGTTTTCCTAACATTTAATATCAAAATTATATCTTTTTCTATGGTTTTGACCATTAAATGTATGTTTTAGCATTTTAAAACACTGAAAAACATTTATAGACATCCCAAGAAAACTGTTACTCGTATTGACATGATATTAGTTCCTACATTTTATAAATCAATCTATAGTCATTTTCATATTATTTCATGTCCATATGATGCCATTTTCTTGGGTTTTTACCCCATAATACAAGTTTTTAAATACATTGAGATGTTTTAAAACTTCTTATTGAGTCATTTCAAGAACATCACACATCATATAGATATGTTTTCTACTTTTACATATCACAAATAATTAAATGATGTTTGTACCCTGATTTAACATCAATATAAGGTCCTTTTCTATGGATTTTACTAAAACATGCATGTTTTAGTGTTTTAAACTCTAAAAATGAATTTAAAAACATCATGGAAAAAATATAAATATGATTCATGTGGTGCCATTTACAACATTTCAAAAATAAATCTCGAGACATTTTCCAATGATTTCATGGTTATCTGATGTAGTTTTTTTAGTTTTGACCCCCTGACGCACATTTTTAAATACATTGATATCTTTTAAAACCAATTATTGATCCATTATGAGAACACTTAACACCATATGGATGCGTTTTATGCTCATTAATGTCAAAAATGATTCAAACGAGGGTTCAATTATGATTTTATTCCAATCTGAGGCCATTTTCTATGGTTTTGACCATTATACAAACATTTTAGTGTTTTAAAACCCTAACAACTCTTTTACATGAATCCTACAAAAAACTTAATTCATATTGACATGGAGTGGGTTCTAACATTTCAAAAATAAATATAAAATTATTTTTCTATGATTTCACTTCCATCCGATGTCGTTTTCTTGGTTCTAACCCCCTAAAGCATGTTTTTAAAGATTTTGATTTATTTTAAAACTTCTTATTGAGTCATTCTAAGAACACCATATAACAGATGGACTTGTTTCTACTCATACATATAAAAAATAATTCAATGGTGGTTTTCCCCCAATTTCATGTCAATTTGAGGTCGTTCTCTATGGTTTGAACCATCACACACACGTTTTAGTGTTTTAAAACACCAAAAACACATTTATGGGCATCCTAGGAAAATCGTAACTCGTATTGATATATCATTAGTTCCTATATTTCAAAAATAAATCTATAGTCATTTTATTTAGATTTTATGGACACATAATGATATTTTTTTATATTTGACCCCCTAATATATGTTTTTAAATACTTTGTAATCTTTTCAATCTTCTTATTGATTAATTACAATTACACCACACATCAAATGGATATTTTGTTTTCTTATACACATCAAAATTAATTAAATGGTGGTTAACCATGATTACACATCAATTTGAGGTCTTTTTATATGGTTTTTATTGTTACATTCATGTTTTGGTTTTTTAAAATACTAAAAATGTGTTTACATACATCTTATAAAAAGTGAAATGTGGATTGATGCGGTGTTGGGTCCTATATTTAAAAAATAAATCTATGGTTATTTTACTATGATTTCACAGCTATCTGATATCATTTTCTTGGTTTTTACTCCCCAACGCATGCTTTTAAAAACATTGTTATCTTTTAAAATTGCTTATTGAGTCATTCTGAGCACACCACACATCGAATGGATGTGTTGTATACTTGAAAACAAAAATAATAATAAAAAGTGGTTATTTTATGATTCCAAATAAATATTATGTTGGTTTCAATTATTTTTACCATTATATTCATGTTTTAGTGTTTTAAAATACTAAAAACGTGTTTATGGGCATCCCAAACATCCTGTAACTCAGATTGATGTGGCATCAGTTCATAAATTTCAAAAATAAATCTGGGATAATTATACTATTATTTAATGGTCATCTAATGTTTTTTTCTTAGTCCCCCCCCCCCCGATGTATGTTTTTAAAAACTCTTATATCTTTTAATATAGTTTTTGAGTCATGGAATGATTTTAGAATTTACCTCGGAAGGATGAGCTATAGAACTATAAATTTCCTTTAGGATCATGAAAATCACCCTTTGAAATATGGGAAATAATGTATTTTCAACTTTTAACAGCTATAGATCTTATTTTTTTCTTTAATAGTGATGTTCTTGCAATTTTTCTTTCAACCTTGATATTTATCTCTGTGCTTCCCAATCAATGACACTGCTTGAACCCCCACAAGGTGTAGTAGTAAATGATGATGAAACCCTACCATAGATAGCTGATATAATAGACCTAGAACCCATCCTTATTATATTACTATTATTATTCTTCCCTAAAATTATTAAAACTACATCGTTATAGAAAACAGATGATTATTGTGAAGGTTTCACATCCCATAATTCTTGAATTTTAACTCGCCAATACAATAATATTAACAATATTTTTTTAAATAATCTCAACATCATAATATTATCTAATTAAAAAAATCATTAATATTTATTGTTTTTTAATTACTATAAAAAAATAATAATGAAAACTAAATTATAAAAATGAATAAACATTAAACCCAACTAATTAGGGTTGGCTATAAGGATCTAACTGCGACAATAGAGCTAATTGGCACTAATTGATCCATGTAGCCATCCCAAATTAATTAGGTCTATGGATTTTTGTTGTTGTAATTTATTTTTCATTATTATGCTTTTATAATAATGAAATAACGTTAAATAGTAATTAAAAGTACTTACTCCAACTTCCCTACTAGGTTCAATAAAAAACCAATCATCGGGATTCTTGTGAACTTTAAGACATTTCTCTATTTAAAAAATTCAGTGGCCTAGTTCATTATCCTTTATAAAAAAAATTATCTATAATTTAGAGAAAACCATTTAGTTATGGTAAAATAATATAAATAATAATGGAAAAATACAATCAAGATTTTTCTTTTTTATATAAAAACTCTACGACTGTGCGATATGAGGAATGACTTGTTTTTCATGACTGGCTGTATTTTTTTATATAACTCCTATGAAAAATAGAAAAATTAATAAAAATAATAATTTTATAGATTTTATGTTATTAATTTAGTGTAAAATATGCAATTATATCATCGGATACATCTTTATTAATATCTACAAACATGTTTAATTTCTCATGAGACACACCTTTAGGAATTTTCTCATACATATATCAATAGCTCAATGATGTATCATTAAACTCATTCCATAATATTCATTAAAACCTTGTCAACATATTGACCAAATTTTTTAGGGTTCATAGGATTGAAATAGAGTTAGGGACATCAAAATAAAAAAATCTATAATAATAAACATAACACTTTATAAGTTTATTAATAATTTTACTCATGCCTTTTAAATTTGTTATTAATGAATATTGCATTAATTTTCCCTTTACTTGGTTATCAAATACATAATTTTTCTAGGATATTGTAATATGCCACCAATATTTATAATAAATAGGAAATCTCATCATCTCTCAAGAAAGATGCCCAAAAATTTGTCCATAGATTCTGACACCATCACTAATAGGCACCCTAAACTCATAAAATGGAATGAGAATTTTTAAGTCTTTTGAATCCCAAATATCTATTATACATCATTTTTCAAAGCTATGTTAATATGCTCATATTTATATCTCTTATATTTTTATCTTTATTTTTTTGATTAATGCATTAAAATTTTAATAAAATATATAGTTTTTTGTACAATGACAAATATACCAGTAATAGTGACTCACCAATATCCCTGGGATGGAGTGGTGGCCAACTACTCCATCCCCAAATGTGAATCGAATTGTGATCTACCAAAAACATATTGGGAAGCTTCTGACATGATAGAAGTATATCCTATAGTGGAATCACTCTAATCCATAAAAGATAATGGTGGTGATGGTGTGTTCTGAGATGTTGATCGACTATGATCTAGTTTTTTTTGTTCTTGACATTCCTTCAATTCAATTGGTTTAGAATATATTAAATGTATTAGAAAATAAGAATTAAAATATTTTTTAATAAAAGGAAAAAAATATAACAATTTATATATTTATGAAACATTTATAAATGATAAATTGTAATATAGTTTCACTTCCAAATTATATATATTCAATTATAATCATATTTATTGTCATTATTTTTATCAACCTCCATTATGATGATTATTTCTTTTTCACCCTCTCATGAAAGTTATGTTATTTTAAAATTTTCTAGAAGATATTGTTAAATTTTTTGTGGTTGACGTGGTTCACAATCACAAAGTATCAATTGAGCTTGATCAACCATATCATACAAGTCTCTTTGTTTTAAGTGTACAAAAACACTCCAACCTTCATGTATTTCATCATCCACATAATAAACAATCTTTTATTATGATTCTAAGATAAATGGATCATGCTATATATTCTCATCAATATGGATCAAGTGAGAAAATTTGATAAAGGTAAAATGTAATGAATCTTTCATTATACCTTTATCAATGTTGACACACTTGTATTTGAATACGACAATGGAAAATTGACCATGATAGTTTAATTCAATTATATCAAAAAAATATAGTATCCAACCTATGAAATTGTAAATACAACACTATTATTAGTTTTCAAGAATTCTTCATGATAAATTGCATGAAAATTTAACCCATGAATATTATAGACATTGAATCTATTAGACCACATTAGAAATTCCAATCCAAAAACTTCAAATTGTCCAATATTTCATCTCAATTATCAACCTTAATTATCTAGAAAAGAAAATATAATGTGTTACTTTTAACATATAAAAAATAACTACACATAAATAATATGAATATGAGTATTTAATTTCATGATGGATAGACCATTCAAAAATCTCATTATTAACAACTTTTTTTGATTTCAGCTCATTTAGAGCTCAACACCTTAGTCGTTTATTTATTTTCAATCTCCATTATTCAGTAAATGGATATTAAATAAGATTATTGAGCATAAAATATCTATTCTATTGAAGTAAATATAATTTAGTCATTGTAAAATTTTACCCCTTTTCAATTAGTCTTCCACTAGTTGGAAACCTCGATGACTATTTTTCAAAATGAAAATTATTGTAGATTTTCTCAACACATCCAATGTGATTGAATCTAATCTAAATCCAATCCAAATTCCGAGAATATAAACTTAAGAACTCTTCATCTATGTATCCTTAAAAAATAGATCCTTCTGGTTGAGCTTATTCCTCACATTAGGTTTTAAATGACCTAAGTACCTGATGAAAAAAATAAAAAACACATTAAATTTTTTTAGCATAATGATTTTATACATTTTAATTCATCAATGAAAATAAAAATAATATAACATTACACTTAATTATATACATCCATTGATAGTGTAATGGTACACCATGTTTAGAATCCTCAACCAAATTAATAGTCAAATTAGTTGTGACTTGGAATAATGAAGGGGGGAATAACATCTCAAAATGAAAAGGTTTCAAAAAAAAATCTTTCACGAAATTTATCTAGATCAGTTTGATTTAGAGTTTTTTCTAAAAAGGTCTCTAAATAAGGGACAAAACACAACCAGAAATTTAATTACTTTTTTACGTAACATATTACACAATACCAGTGACAACAATTTCTTTATAAAAATATTTGAGTCATGATTTTTTAATCCATGTAACTTTGAATGTTTTAATCCAATACACCATGAAATGTTACTTGAATATCCATATAGAAATTTTACATTATTTTATATTCAAAGGAATACATATTTATAATGATTTTTCATTATAAAAATAACCAAATGATTATTTCCATTTTAATTTTTCCATAAACCTCACTTTATGTTCACTAATTCTAAATCCTCACATGCATTAAGGTTATCCTTAAAATTACCCTCCTCATTAAGTAATGTAAAGATTACATTGTCACAAGCATTTTTATCAATATGCATTATTTAAAGATTAGGAAATATCAAATTAACCCCAAATAATGAAGTTTTAAAAATATACTCATTTTCTTCCACTATTGTGTTCCATCTGCTTCATATATTGTACCTCATACCCTTTTCCCTTACCTTTAAACTGATTACATTTTCCAAATTCTACATTGATATTCATTAATGGTCCTAAGATTTATGAACTAAATAACACCTTCAGTGACTTTATCAATTAAATATCTCCATTTAATTATGTCTTGTTAAACCTTAATTTATTATAAGCATAAATAAATTTATGATGAAACATAAAACAACATTTCCTGCTATGATGTAATCATTGAGGTTCAAAATCAAAATTAAAAATAAACATGACAAAATAGTATGAGTGTTCCAACTGGATATGTTTCTTAGTCTAGGAAATTCAATAATTTTTCAAATTAAAGAATCATTCATTTTGAATAGTTTTCTCATTAAAGCATCATATGTTTTCATGAAATCATCCCATAATTATTACAATTCATTGATTACAGGTTGAAGGTATACATCAATGTCATTTCCAATAATTTTTTTTCTAGGAAAAAACACTGGAATAATGAATGAATTCTTCTTCATACACATCCATGGAAGTAGATTATAGGGAATAAAAAAACTTGTCATATACTATAATTAATACTTAAAGTACCAAAAGATTTTAAACCATCATATGATAGCCCCAAATTTACATTCCTAGGATTTGAAGAAAAATATTTATATAATGAATAAAACACCTTCCATGATGTTGAATCTTTTGTATGTCTCATAAATCCATCATCTTTACTATCTTGAGCATGCTAAATCATGCCATATGCAGTCTTAGATGACATAAATAATATTTAAAAGCATGGTTTTAGAGGAAAATAATGCAATGCCTTTGAGAGAGTTTTCTTCTTCTGCTTATTCCTATCATTGAATTGATCTGTGATCTCATTTCTAATCATTAAATTCTATATACTTGTATGAAATATTATGAATTATTCATTATTTGAATCTTATCCCCAATAAAGTATGCATCATTTGGTCATGCATGTATCTTTGTATAATCAAGTCCAAGTTTACTGATGATTTTATTCATCTCATAGAATGATTTAGGGATTTTAGATTAATTAAATGAATCATAAAGAAAATCTAAAATCATGGATACTATTTTTTTAATAATTCAAAAAAGAAACTTGATATGATACAACTTAAGTTGAAAAGACAACTTCAAATACTTTTCACACCCTTCATAATGTTCTTATTCTCCATCTTCATCTAAATCATAAAACTAATTTATTTGGGAATTGAATTTTCAAGAAATATTAACCTACTCAGGATCATTTGAATGTTTTTATGATCTATTGAAATATTAGACATTGTATCCTATGAATCCTAATGTTTCATTTATCAAGTTTTGAAAAAAATTCACCTCTGGAAGGTCACTTTGGGTGTTGTTAACATGATAGTTATTGTTTTTAATTTTCATAACATTTGATTCACCCTACCAAATCTGACATACATATCCATCAGAAAAATATTTTAATATCAAGTTCTCATATACATTTTTTCTATTCAACCATCATTTGAATTTTTAACTAGGACACAAAAATTTTATTCTATAATCCACTGATCAAATTTCAATTAAATAATCTAATTTGTTTCCTAACCCATGGCATATCAAGGTGTGATTAAAGGTAAATTAATACAACTTTTATCCATATGTATATAATTTCCACACTTCTCCCTATACATTCAATAAATAAAGATATAAATTCTTAATCTAAAAAGTACAATCAATTTTGAACATCATTGTGTAAAAAAAATCCTTTAACAAAATTATACAGAAAATAAAACTTATTTTAAACTAAAAATAAAAATTAAATTAAAAGTATCAATAATGCCCTGTAAAATTATTGGAATATTTATAACCATTAAAATTAATTTAGTGTAATAATTCTGAATAAAAAAATATTCATGATGATTTAAGAAACTTATTATAAGTTTTAAATATATTAAAAATCAATATCATTACATAATTAATATTAAAAAAGAATACGAATACATTAAAGTGTAAATATAATTTAAATAGTTATAAAACAAAATTAAATTAAAAAACATTTATAAATATTATATAATTAATAGTAATTTATCATGGTAATAAATATTGATTGAAGAATTAATCACATTTTTATGTATGATTATGAATTTATATTAATTTATAATATAGTTTTAGGCCATTATCAGAGGATAATAATGTCTATAATTTTGATTTGTTGGAAAAGTTCTTAGTGTAGAGCTCACCTAACTTCTTCATTAACCAAAGCAGGACCTTGATTTTACAAAACATAAATCCAAAAGGAAAAAATGATGATCCAATCCAACATTAAACATAGAACATGGAAAAAATAAACAAAAAACAAAAAAAAATATTACCACTCAATCAAGGGGATTGGGTCTCGTGGGATAAGGTCAATGAGGTGATCACGATAAGGAGAGGGAAATATATGGATTGGATTTTGGGAAGGTGATGTCGGTGACATCTGACTCAACTAAAAATGGGAGGTTAATAGTTATGGATCTATATATAGGGGAAATGAGTATAGGAGAAATGGGTCATGGGGAGAAGGGTTTTAGGGTAATGTTAGAGTTAGAGGTCGGGCTCACAAGAGAGGGGTCACTGAGAGAAGGGGAATGGGAAGCCACTATTGAGGGTTACAGTCACAAGTCTCTGTCATCAAGGGTCAGGGTGGGGGTTGGAACTGCTACAAAGGGGAGAGGATGCACAGGGGACGAGATGGGTCAATGACATGGAGGATAGGGACATGGGCTTCCATTAGGGGTCGGGATGGGGGTTGGCATTGAGGGAAGTGGGTGCACATAGGTTAGGAGGGGTATCAAAGGTTGGGGGTGGGAAAATAATTTTTTTTAAGATTTAGTGGAATTTTTAGTTAAATAATTTATAAATATAATAGTATTTATTATTATTTAACTAATTGTGATAGTTATAGAAAATCACTGCTATATTTTTATGAATTTTGAGTTAGTGGTAGTTATAATAGTCACCTCTAATAAACCACCATTATTCCTTTTTTTTGTAGTGATATTGGTTATATTAGAAAGAACAAAGGATAAGAAGGAGAAGAAGAAGGAGAAGAAGAAGGAGAAGAAAAAAACAACAGATATCGATGTTTATATTAAAATAATGATTTTATTGAAATGAAAAACTAACGATAAATTTTTATTATGATCAATAAGTAATAAATAACTATAAATTTAAATGTGATTTCTCTAATACCACTTGAAGGTTCCATATGTAATGGAAGTGCTAACTAGGTTGTGTCTAAATTATATTTTTCTATAATAAGTGAATAATTTGTGGTGTACACGAAGATCAATTTTTATGGATGATGAATTAATCAAAAAAATTAATTGACAGTGCATGCTAGAACCAAAAAGATAAGATCATTTTCATGTTAAATTTATAATAAATTTGAATTTAGAAACACCAAAGTCTTGATAATTATTTATTAAAAGAGTAGGTTCATTATTTGAACATTCTTTGGTTTCACCATCATTGCACTATGAGCATTCAAGGATAGAATCCCTATAGCATTGATCCACACATGCTCTTTTTGATCTCAAGGTGTCATCGATGGTGTTGTGGGTTATAGTTTAGTGGTACCAATAATATTGTGTTTCTCCCTTAGTTATAACCATTATCACTTCAGTTAGAAAGGATCATTTCTTGGCCTCTCAAACATATGAGGAAGGAGGAATAATTTCAATTATCTTATTCTTGATAGAAACCCTCAAGATGTTCTTATTAGAGTCAAATCTATATGGATGAGAGGAGAGGTTTTGTGCACAAAAAAATTCCAACCTGCTCACAAATAATATAACATGGTAAATAATGAGATAATGATAGGGTTTAATATTAATTAATTTCATAAAGACCCTTAATCATATATTAATCCCATGATATTCCCCATATAATGTAAAATAAAAATTTTATCATTTTATCTCATGGAATGTAAGGACCCAACCCTAAGAATTACATATTCTAGTGTTTTTGAACTATAATTCAATTTCCTAAAATTCTAAGGATATTTATGGTTTAGAGTTTTAGATAATTAGGGAGAACTCTTACAAAGTAGACCCATACGTTACAGGTGGACAGTTCTACATTGTAACAGCCTAGACTTTTTGAATGATAATTATTTCCTGAAAATGTGTGTCATATTATATTATACACAATAAAACCATATATCTTTAATAAGGAAGTGAATATAATGGTAAATGTGACCATATGGATTAGACTGTTATATTATCATTGTTCAATTATGATTTTTGGTAAATATGACCATTGAAAACTATACTCTTGGTAATAATGTTTTTACAATATAATTTGTGTTTATAAGTAGAAATAATAAAGAATAATTAAAGTGGTAAGAAAAAATGATGGCCTAAAACAGTAAAGTCATGTCATAAGAATCCCATTTTTTGGATCTTGGGAGGGAGGTAGCGTCACTGGGGTTATCTCCTGAAAAACCCAAATCGAGATTCAATAAGTGAATCTTGAATGAAATCATCAACAAGAGAAGTTCAAGTTAGTGGAAATTACAACTCAGGCGATGTTAACCGAGTCGCCCCGTGAATCTATCAGCATCACACGCCTTACTCGTAGGTTATATATAGGTGCTATAAGGGGTTATGTTTCAAGGACCTATATACTTAAAGTGTATTTCCATTTTATAAATAAAATTTTAATTCCATCAATTCCATTTTAAGAATTGTTTTTCTTAATAAAATTGAGATGGAATTTGATAAATTGATTTTTTAGATAGAAATTGTACTTTCAAAAAGGATATAAATATTTATAATATACTAATATATTAATAATAATTATTATTTTTATGAAATTCTATGATAACAATACTTTTATTTAAATATAAATGATAAAATAATTTTAATTTTTTTAAGTTTCATAAATTTTACTATCCATTTTCAATCCGCTATTTTTTTAATTAATGAGGATTTTTATATTTAAAAGTTATAATTTTCATATTTTCATAATTATTATGATAAAATAAATATCATTTTTTAAATAATCATGTCAAAATTAGTTTATGGTGAGTTTTTGAGAATTTTCTAAAATACTTTATTTTTTATGAAGAGTAAAAATACAATTTTATTTTTTCAGCATGTTTAATGACTTCATAATTATTTTATAATGATGTAATAAATAATTAACCAAAATAATCCTCCTAAAATATTTTATTTTATTAATATCAAGTATTTTAATAGATTTTAATCAATTTTCAAACCTATAATTTACTTTCCAAATTCTAAAATGGAAACTTTAACATTAAAACATTATTTTTGTGGAAACTATACTTTTCCATGCCAAAAGTAGTAATATAACTTTGTAGTCAACTATTATGGATTATAATAACATAAAATATGACCCAAGTTTCCAAAACCATAGGAAAATACCATGGTGAATCCCATGCTTTTACATTTTCCACAACCTAGGTTTACAAAGCCTATATTTGGAAATTAATAAACAAATCCTCCACTTTTGCTATAAATACCCACACATTTCTCTTTTTACATACACTCCAAATAAATCCTAGATTAATATATGGTAGTTTTACTACCAAATTATTTCTCCCAAGGTGTCCTCAATCCCTTAGGGTTTCAATCCCCGCATTTCAGGAACAACTCTTTAAGTTAAGAGAAATATCATTTTTTCTCTTCGTTTTAAGAACCTCTTTTTGTATCTGTATTATGAATGTTATGGTCACTATATATTATTTCTTTTTTATTTATTACCTAACTAAAAAATTATTTTTTACCAATGGGATAACATATCCCCTCTCTTTTTACCCTTTTCTGAAACAACTTTTTATACCTCTTATACTGCCGAATTTACTTCTCAAAATTTCTCTCTTCTCCTCAAGAAATTTCCTTTTATTTTTTTTGTGAATAACAAAACATATTTATTTTTTAGGGTTATTCAATAGGATGTAAAAATGATTTATTTTATTCTGTTATTTACATACATAAAACCTGAATTCCCTTTCTGTGGGTTAAAATGACCTAATGATCATTTTAAGCACTTTTGAAATGCCATGATTTTGATATGAAACTCATTTCTTTTATTCTATACTAGTTATTTATTAAATGTTTTATTATGATCTATTTTTATCACATGAAATTAGTAAATATTAATGGTATATCATGATAGAGCTCTAATGCATTGGGTAGAGAATTTAATCTCTAAGAGTGACATATTTTATGATACCTTGGTGAATAACCTTTTTAATTTTTATCACACCTCAATAACAAACCTTGGTGATATTCTTATGAACACCTCATTTAGATATTATAGCCACATTTTCATGTTATTATTAATTCCCTTTTTATTATGATATTCCTCATGTTCCCTTTCTCATTACATAATGATATTCCTCAAGTTCTTATTGATTTTCCTCAAGATCATATATAAAATGTTTCCCTTGTTTTCCCTTACTAGTCCTCATGATCACCCTTTCCTTTGATGTATATCCCTGGGTTATGAGATTCATTAAATTTACTTAGGATGAACCTATGATGATGTGTTTCAAGTGGATTAGAATAATTTATTTATGTTTTATTGTATTATGTACCTTATTTCCAAGAAACTAAACATTAAAAGATCCTTTTTGTACCATGTAAATGAAAATTTTATGTAATAAAAGGAGAGATTTCGTATACACAATCTCTATTTTTCCATAAAAAAAATTCTATAAAATAAAACATCATTTCTTTTCATGATAATCATCATAATTCTCTTCTTGACCTCATCCTTGTCATTACTCTCCCATAAACCCTATGAAAAACATATTAAAACTTGGGATGATCACAAAAATCTCAGTAAGGGACATAAAAGAAAGGAAACCCTTAGTCTAGTAAAAAAACATAAATAAATTTTCTTAAAAATGTACCTTTTTACCTCAAAAGGGAATCATTTTCAAAAAGTTCATTATCATACCATTTTGAAAATCAATAAATTATCATAAAAAACTATTAGAAAACATAAAAAAGTTTGGTAGCTATCCTGGGACATCATTTCTCATATCACACCTACAAATGAAATAATAAATATAGTCAACTTACATATTCATAGTACCCAATTCATTGGAGATTACAACATAATCACTCATCCTTGGTTTATCATGGAACGACCATTCATTGGTTAATAACATAACCACCTTTCCTTGGTTTATCACGGAACCATCCATCATTGGTTTATAACATAACCACCCATCACCATAAACAATTCCCAAGAACCATATCATAAATATAAATCATGAAAACTTTCTTTATAAAAATAACATAAATGAAACTAACATTTTTATTTCTAAATCAAATATTTTAAAAAAACTATACACATATAAAGGGAATAAATTATTTGAAAATAATCATATAAACTTGCAAAATGAATCTCAAAATATTTAATGTGTCATTATGGAATGAAAATACTCTCATTATTAATATGTTAAAAACATTCCTTTTTGACTTTTGTAAAAAAATGAAAGATAATCATTAAAAAAGATTTTTTAAAAAGAAAGTACCTTACAAATATCATATCATTGAAGTGAGTATTAATCAAATAAATAGATTATGTGTATCATTTGTAAATACACATAAAACAAGTTAAAATAAAACATAATATAATTAAAAATCCTTTCACACATAATATTAGCATAACATAATCAATGAAGTATATTTTTAACCCAAAGAATGGAAATTGAATTAATAATTCCCTTACCTAGAGTCCAATTTGTCACATATGTCCTTTATATTAATGAATAATAAACTTATTTTAATTATTTTTTTTATTTACAAACTTTTTAGGGTTTATTATTCCTTTTTATATCACTTATTATCATGTTATAATATTCACTTAATTATTTAAGTTCACGTCAAACGCCTTGACTATATTCTGTTCATAAATGCTGAATGACTTCGGTAGGTTGATTGTGGTCAAAGAGATCAGAATTACATCATATAAAATAAAATATTCATGAAATAATTATAAATTTTATACATAATTGTACTTTTAAATTCATCCATTAAATATGGTTATGAAAAATGATCTATGTTACAATCATGGAGATGGTAGGTCGTACGTGTGCTTGTGTAACATTTCAATTTTTCAACAATCATTATATAAATAAGTTGAGTATTATTTTATATTAATAATAATAATAATATCAAATAAATCATATAAATTCATTAAATTCACTTATATATATCATCCATGTGATGAGGTGATGAAAAATGAATCACCTCGCTTCATGGAGGTGGTAGTTCACAGGTACACACGAACGTCATTATCATTTTTTCATGCACGGAAAGGTAAGCACATAAATGATATATTATATTTTAATAATTATAAATATTTAATTAATATCAAACATAATCATTAATTGCATAATTATAAACATTCTTGATATATGGTTATGGAAAATGAATTACATCGGTTCGTGAGGCGGTTGTCTGCCGTACACAAAAACATAAATTCTTTTCCCATTTGATGGAAGTGGGTTGGATATAGTTCACACCACTGAAATAATAAAATATAATTATATTTAGGATACTGGATTTGTTATTTTATCATGTTTTTATATGTTTATATGGAGTTGTAATAATAAATAAAACAAAAATGTTTGATTAAAAATGATACCTTTACTTCGGAAAAACTCTTTTTCTTAACACCTTAAGACCACTAAGGGTGGTGTTATTCCTAAAATAATATCTATCTAACAATGTTATATATTCTAGGAAGGTATTTTGTTATTTATTTTCTAAAAAATGGTTTTTAAGTGTGATGAAATGAGAATAAGACGTTCTCTTTCATAAGAGAGGGGAGGGGCACTCTTGTCATTTCTCAAAATATTAAGTTAATATGAAATAATTTTCAATTAAAAATGGTTCAAAAGTGATTTATTTAGAAGATAACATTATTATATCTCTAAATACCCTCATAAAATATAAATTAATTTTTTTATCTAAATTTATACCCTTATATTCTAGTTTTAACCTTTATTTAACCCCTTTAACTCTTACCATGACAACATTGACTTTTACACTTTGAGGATTGATATAATTAAAATAAAACAAAAAATACATAAATGGAACATTATTGATATTTTAAAATTTATCCTAATCACTTGGATGAGTTTAATTTTTTTATCAATTTTATATCATTTAATGAAATATTATTTAAAATAAAATATCCATAATGTCAATTTTAATAACTATTCATTACTTTGTATTTAATAATATCAATATAACACTTATAATTCGAAACAAATATTTTATTAAATCTATAAAACATCAAGGTATTATATAATTTTCATTTATCACATTAATTTTCTCAAATTATATTTATTTTAATACTTTTAATATCATTTTTTATTTTCCCATTAATTAAATAATTATTGCATCAGTGTTGTGCAAGATTTTAAGGTAAATATTTATTTACTAAAAATTAAAATAGGAATATCATGATGAGCATAAATCTATTATATTTTAAAATAATATTTATAGTTAAACATATCATCTGGATAACCCCATATTAAAAATGTCATAGTTATTAAAAATATGAGTGTGATATTGGTTATATCAGTATTTTCCACTACTCCTAAAAAATCGTTATTTTTAAAAAATTAAATAATAATAATTTTAAGATAATATTGAAAAGATGAATTAAAAAATTAATATTTTTTTCAAATAAATTTTCTATAAATTCCAAGAATTAACTATAATATCTACTCATACAATGTAATAAAACCATTTTTGAAGAAAATATATTTTTAGATAATAAAACGACTTTACTAAAAATTGTTTGATTATTTTATAATAACATAATAATTTATTAATATTTAGATTTTCCAATATATTTATTTAATAAATTATTTATTCCTATTCATACCCACTAATTTAATAACTTGGTTATAATGTTCATATTTAAATAATAAAATTTAGTTGTTCATTTAAGATCAATGTGGAATATATTGTACGCTATCAAAAATAGTATTTCCTCTTAAAATATAAAAATATTAAATTATACCCACCCCCTTTAAGAATATTTAGCCTTACACTTTTTAATTCATGATCAATAACCAAGGTTTTACTTTTCAAAATACCTTTGTTGAAATCCCACATCGTAAAAGGGATTTATAAAACATCAACTTGATTAGAAAGAAAAGAAATTATGAAGGTCACCTAAGATAACACATACTAGGTTTAATTTTAGGGAAACATGGATATGGAAGAGAAAAATAATCCCAAACAACTAAAATAGAGTGATATAGAACATGGTCATGAGAAAGTTAAACATTACAGAATCCTAAATCTACAATGGGTTAAAATGCTAAGGATTTATCATTAAGAAAAGTAAAAAGACTTACTTTAATTTTTCCACCATAATCTCATGTTTTTCTCTAAATGATGATTATTCAAGTTTAATTTTTCATGCCCAAAGCATCAGAATCAACTTTTATGGATCATAAAATCTAAAAAAGAAAAACAAAATATTCCTCCTATATTTAGACATTAACCAAAACCAAAATAGTTAGTACAAGATAAAATAATTCCCCAAAAATTATAAACATTTATATGATGAAAAACTTATTTAGTCACTGAAATTCAATATTAATACAAAAATTTTATCATTAATCATATAATGCAATGCCTTTGCGAGAGTTTTCTTCTTCTGCTTCTTCCTATCATTGAATTGATCTGTGATCTCATTTCTAATCATTAAATTCTATATAATTGTATGAAATATTATGAATTCTTCATTATTTGACTCTTCTCCCCAATAAAGTATGCATCATTTGGTCATGCATGTATCTTTGTATAATCAAGTCCAAGTTTACTAATGATTTTATTCATCTCATAGAATGATATAGGGATATTAGCTTCATTAAATGAATCATAAAGAAAATCTAAAATCATGGATACTATTTTTTTAATAATTCAAAAAAGACACTTGATATGATACAACTTAAGTTGAAAAGACAACTTCAAATACTTTTCACACCCTTCATAATGTTCTTATTCTCCATCTTCATCTAAATCATAAAACTAATTTATTTGGGCATTGAATTTTCAAGAAATATTAACCTACTCAGGATCATTTAAAGGTTTTTATGATCTATTGAAATATTAGACATTGTATCCTATGAATCTTAATGTGTCATTTATCAAGTTTTGAAAAAAAATCACCTCTGGAAGGTCACTTTGGGTGTTGTTAACATGATAGTTATTGTTTTTAATTTTCATAACATTTGATTCACCCTACCAAATCCGACATACATATCCATCAGAAAAATATTTTAATATCAAGTGCTCATATACATTTTTTCTATTCAACCATCATTTGAATTTTTAACTAGGACACAAAAATTTTATTCTATAATCCACTGATCAAATTTCAATTAAATAATCTAATTTTCTCCCTAACCCATGGCATATCAAGGTGTGATTCATGGTAAATTAATACAACTTTTATCCATATGTATATAATTTCCACACTTCTCCCTATACATTCAATAAATAAAGATATAAATTCTTAATCTAAAAAGTACAATCAATTTTGAACATCATTGTGTAAAAAAATCCTTTAACAAAATTATATAGAAAAGAAAACTTATTTTAAACTAAAATATGAAAAATAAATTAAAAGTATCAATAATGCCCTGTAAAATTATTGGAATATTTATAACCATTTAAATTAATTTAGTGTAATAATTCTGAATAAAAAAATATTCATGATGATTTAAGAAACTTATTATAAGTTTTAAATATATTAAAAATCAATATCATCACATAATTAATATTAAAAAAGAATACGAATACATTAAAGTGTAAATATAATTGAAATAGTTATAAAACAAAATTAAATTAAAAAACATTTATAAATATTATATAATTAATAGTAATTTATCATGGTAATAAATATTGATTGAAGAATTAATCACATTTTTATGTATGATTATGAATTTATATTAATTTATAATATAGTTTTAGGCCATTATCAGAGGATAATAATGTCTATAATTTTGATTTGTTGGAAAATTTCTTAGTGTAGAGCTCACCTAACTTCTTCATTAACCAAAGCAGGACCTTGATTTTACAAAACATAAATCCAACAGGAAAAAATGATGATCCAATCCAACATTAAACATAGAACATGGAAAAAATAAACAAAAAACAAAAAACAAAAATATTACCACTCAATCAAGGGGATTGGGTCTCGTGGGATAAGGTCAATGAGGTGATCACGATAAGGAGAGGGAAATATATGGATTGGATTTTGGGAAGGTGATGTCGGTGACATCTGACTCAACTAAAAATGGGAGGTTAATAGTTATGGATCTATATATATTGGAAATGAGTACAGGAGAAATGGGTCATGGGAGAAGGGTTTTAGGGTAATGTTAGAGTTAGAGGTCAGGCTCACAAGAGAGGGGTCTCTGAGAGAAGGGGAATGGGAATCCACTATTGAGGGTTACAGTCACAAGTCTCTGTCATCAAGGGTCAGGGTGGGGGTTGGAACTGCTAAAAAGGGGAGAGGATGCACAGGGGACGAGATGGGTCAATGACATGGAGGATAGGGAGATGGGCTTCCATTAGGGGTCGAGATGGGGGTTGGCATTGAGGGAAGTGGGTGCATATAGGTTAGGAGGGGTATCAAAGGTTGGGGGTGGGAAAATAATTTTTTTTAAGATTTAGTGGAATTTTTAGTTAAATAATTTATAAATATAATAGTATTTATTATTATTTAACTAATTGTGATAGTTATAGAAAATCACTGCTATATTTTTATACATTTTGAGTTAGTGGCAGTTATAATAGTCACCTCTAATAAACCACCATTATTCCTTTTTTTTTTGTTGTGATATTGGTTATATTAGAAAGAACAAAGGATAAGAAGGAGAAGAAGAAGTAGAAGAAAAAAACAACAGATATCGATGTTTATATTAAAATAATGATTTTATTGAAATGAAAAACTAACGATAAATTTTTATTATGATCAATAAGTAATAAATAACTATAAATTTAAATGTGATTTCTCTAATACCACTTGAAGGTTCCATATGTAATGGAAGTGCTAACTAGGTTGTGTCTAAATTATATTTTTCTATAATTAGTGAATAATTTGTGGTGTACACGAAGATCAATTTTTATGGATGATGAATTAATCAAAAAATTAATTGACAGTGCATGCTAGAACCAAAAAGAGAAGATCATTTTCATGTTAAATTTATAATAAATTTGAATTTAGAAACACCAAAGTCTTGATAATTATTTATTAAAAGAGTAGGTTCATTATTTGAACATTCTTTGGTTTCACCATCATTGCACTATGAGCATTCAAGGATAGAATCCCTATAGCGGTGATCCACACATGCTCTTTTTGATCTCAAGGTGTCATCGATGGTGTTGCGGGTTATAGTTTAGTGGTACCAATAATCTTGTGTTTCTCCCTTAGTTATAACCATTATCACTTCAGTTAGAAAGGATCATTTCTTGGCCTCTCAAACATATGAGGAAGGAGGAATAATTTCAATTATATTATTCTTGATAGAAACCCTCGAGATATTCTTATTAGAGATAAATCTATATGGATTAGAGGAGAGGTTTTGTGCACAGCAAAATTCCAACCTGCTCACAAATAATATAACATGGAAAATAATGAGATAATGATAGGGTTTAATATTAATTAATTTCATAAAGACCCTTAATAATATATTAATCCCATGATATTCCCCATATAATGTAAAATAAAAATTTTATCATTTTATCTCATGGAATGTAAGGACCCAACCCTAAGAATTACATATTCTAGTGTTTTTGAACTATAATTAAATTTCCTAAAATTCTAAGGATATTTATGGTTTAGAGTTTTAGATAATTAGGGAGAACTCTTACAAAGTAGACCCATACATTACAGGTGGACAGTTCTACATTGTAACAGCCTAGACTTTTTGAATGATAATTATTTCCTGAAAATGTGTGTCATATTATATTATACACAATAAAACCATATATCTTTAATAAGGAAGTTAATATAACGGTAAATGTGACCATATGGATTAGACTGTTATATTATCATTTTTCAATTATGATTTTTGGTAAATATGACCATTGAAAACTATACTCTTGGTAATAATGTTTTTACAATATAATTTGTTTTTATAAGTAGAAATAATAAAGAATAATTAAAGTGGTAAGAAAAAATGATGGCCTAAAACAGTAAAGTCATGTCATAAGAATCCCATTTTTTGGATCTTGGGAGGGAGGTATCATCACTGGGGTTATCTCTTGACAAACCCAAATTGAGATTCAATAAGTGAATCTTGAATGAAATCATCAACAGGAGAAGTTCAAGTTAGTGGAAATTACAACTCAGGCGATGTTAACCGAGTCGCCCCGTGAATCTATCAGCATCACACGCCTTAATCGTAGGTTATATATAGGTGCTATAAGGGGTTATGTTTCAAGGACCTAGATACTTAAAGTGTATTTCCATTTTATAAATAAAATTTTAATTCCATCAATTCCATTTTAAGAATAGTTTTTCTTAATAAAATTGAGATGGAATTTGATAAATTGATTTTTCAGATAGAAATTGTACTTTCAAAAAGGATATAAATATTTATAATATACTAATATATTAATAATAATTATTATTTTGATGAAATTCTATGATAACAATACTTTTATTTAAATATAAATGATAAAATAATTTTAATTTTTTTAAGTTTCATAAATTTTACTATCCATTTTCAATCCGCTGTTTTTTTAATTAATGAGGATTTTTATATTTAAAAGTTATAATTTTCATATTTACATAATTATTATGATAAAATAAATATCATTTTTTAAATAATCATGTCAAAATTAGTTTATGGTGAGTTTTTGAGAATTTTCTAAAATACTTTATTTTTTATGAAGAGTAAAAATACAATTTTATTTTTTCAGCATGTTTAATGAATTCATAATTATTTTATAATGATGTAATAAATAATTAACCAAAATACTCCTCCTAAAATATTTTATTTTATTAATATCAAGTATTTTAATAGATTTTAATCAATTTCCAAACCTATAATTTACTTTCCAAATTCTAAAATGGAAACTTTAACATTAAAACATTATTTTTGTAGAAACTATACTTTTCCATGCCAAAAGTAGTAATATAACTTTGCAGTCAACTATTATGGATTATAATAACATAAAATATGACCCAAGTGTCCAAAACCATAGGAAAATACCATGGTGAATCCCATGCTTTTACATTTTCCACAACCTAGGTTTACAAAGCCTATATTTGGAAATTAATAAACAAATCCTCCACTTTTGCTATAAATACCCACACATTTCTCGTTTTACTTACACTCCAAATAAATCCTAGATTAATATATGGTAGTTTTACCATCAAATTATTTCTCCCAAGGTGTCCTCAATCCCTTAGGGTTTCAATCCCCGCATTTCAGGAACAACTCTTCAAGTTAAGAGAAATATCATTTTTTCTCTTCGTTTTAAGAACCTCTTTTTGTATCTGTCTTGTGAATGTTATGGTCACTATATATTATTTATTTTTTATTTATTACCTAACTAAAAAATTATTTTTTACCAATGGGATAACATATCCCCTCTATTTTTACCCTTTTCTGAAACAACTTTTTATACCTCTTATACTGCCGAATTTACTTCTCAAAATTTCTCTCTTCTCCTCAAGAAATTTCCTTTTATTTTTTTTTGTGAATAACAAAACATATTTATTTTTTAGGGTTATTCACCAAGATGTAAAAATGATTTATTTTATTCTGTTATTTACATACATAAAACCTGAATTCCCTTTCTGTGGGTTAAAATGACCTAATGATCATTTTTAAGCACTTTTGAAATGCCATGATTTTGATATGAAACTCATTTCTTTTATTCTATACTAGTTATTTATTAAATGTTTTATTATGATATATTTTTATCACATGAAATTAGTAAATTTTAATGGTATATCATGATAGAGCTCTAATGCATTGGGTAGAGAATTTAATCTCTAAGAGTGACATATTTTATGATACCTTGGTGAATAACCTTTGTAATTTTTATCACACCTCAATAACAAACCTTGGTGATATTCTTATGAACACCTCATTTAGATATTATAGCCACATTTTCATGTTATTATTAATTCCCTTTTTATTATGATATTCCTCATGTTCCCTTTCTCATTACATAATGATATTCCTCAAGTTCTTATTGATTTTCCTCAAGATCATATATAAAATGTTTCCCTTGTTTTCCCTTACTAGTCCTCATGATCACCCTTTCCTTTGATGTATGTCCCTGGGTTATGAGATGCATTAAATTTACTTAGTATGAACCTATGATGATGTGTTTCAAGTGGATTAGAATAATTTATTTATGTTTTATTGTATTATGTACCTTATTTCCAAGAAACTAAACATTAAAAGATCCTTTTTGTACCATGTGAATGAAAATTTTATGTAATAAAAGGAGATATTTCGTATACACAATCTCTATTTTTCCATAAAAAAATTCTATAAAATAAAACATCATTTCTTTTCATGATAATCATCATAATTCTCTTCTTGACCTCATCCTTGTCATTACTATCCCATAAACCCAATGAAAAACATTTTAAAACTTGGGATGATCACAAAAATCTCAGTAAGGGACATAAAAGAAAGGAAACCCTTAGTCTAGTAAAAAACATAAATACATTTTCTTAAAAATGTACCTTTTACCTCAAAAGGGAATCATTTTCAAAAAGTTCATTATCATACCATTTTGAAAATCAAGAAATTATCGTAAAAAACTATTAGAAAACATAAAAAAGTTTGGTAGCTATCCTGGGACATCATTTTTCATATCACACCTACAAATGAAATAATAAATACAGTAAACTTACATATTCATAGTACCCAATTCATTGGAGATTATAACATAATCACTCATCCTTGGTTTATCATGGAATGACCATTCATTGGTTAATAACATAACCACCTTTCCTTGGTTTATCACGGAACCATCCATCATTGGTTTATAACATAACCACCCATCATCATAAAAAATTCCCAAGAACCATATCATAAATATAAATCATGAAAACTTTCTTTATAAAAATAACATAAATGAAACTAACATTTTTATTTCTAAATCAAATATTTTTTAAAAAAAATTATGCACATATAAAGGGAATAAATTATTTAAAAATAATCATATAAACTTGCAAAATGAATCTCAAAATATTTAATGTGTCATTATGGAATGAAAATACTCTCATTATTAATATGTTAAAAACATTCCTTTTTGACTTTTGTAAAAAAATGAAAGATAATCATTAAAAAAGATTTTTTAAAAAGAAAGTACCTTACAAATATCATATCATTGAAGTGAGTATTAATCAAATAAATAGGTTATGTTTATCATTTGTAAATACACATAAAAAATGTTAAAATACAACATAATATAATTAAAAATCGTTTCACACATAATATTAGCATAACATAATCAATGAAGTATATTTTTAGCCCAAAGAATGGAAATTGAATTAAGAATTCCCTTACCTGGAGTCCAATTTGTCACATATGTCCTTTATATTAATGAATAATAAACTTATTTTAATTATTTTATTTATTTGCAAACTTTTTAGGGTTTATTATTCCTTTTTATATCACTTATTATCATGTTATAATATTCACTTAATTATTTAAGTTAACGTCAAACGCCTTGACTATATTCAGTTCATAAATCTTGAATGACTTCGGTAGGTTGATTGTGATCAAAGTGATCAGAATTACATCATATAAAATAAAATATTCATGAAATAATTATAAATTTTATAAATAATTATACTTTTAAATTCATCCATTAAATATGGTTATGAAAAATGATCTATGTTACAATCATGGAGATGGTAGGTCGTATGTATGCTTGTGTAACATTTCCATTTTTCAACAATAATTATATAAATAAGTTGAGTATTATTTTATATTAATAATAATAATAATATCAGATAAATCATATAAATTCATTAAATTCACTTATATATATCATCCATGTGATGAGGTGATGAAAAATGAATCACATCGCTTCATGGAGGTGGTAGTTCACAGGTACACACGAACGTCATTATCATTTTTTCATGCACGGAAAGGTAAGAACATAAATGATATATTATATTTTAATAATTATAAATATTTAATTAATATCAAACATAATCATTAATTGCATAATTATAAACATTCTTGATATATGGTTATGGAAAATGAATTACATCGGTTCGTGAGGCGGTTGTCTGCCGTACACAAAAACATAAATTCTTTTCCCATTTGATGGAAGTGGGTTGGATATAGTTCAAACCACTGAAATAATAACATATAATTATATTTAGGATACTGGATTTTTTATTTTATCATGTTTTTATATGTTTATATGGAGTTGTAATAATAAAGAAAACAAAAATGTTTGATTAAAAATGATACCTTTACTTCGGACAAACTCTTTTTCTTAACACCTTAAGACCACTAAGGGTGGTGTTATTCCTAAAATAATATCTATCTAACAATGTTATATATTCTAGGAAGGTATTTTGTTATTTATTTTCTAAAAAAATGGTTTTTAAGTGTGATGAAATGAGAATAAGATGTTCTCTTTCATAAGAGAGGGGAGGGGCACTCTTGTCATTTCTCAAAATATTAAGTTAATATGAAATAATTTTCAATTAAAAATGGTTCAAAAGTAATTTATTTAGAAGATAACATTATTATATCTCTAAATACCCTCATAAAATATAAATTATTATTTTTATCTAAATTTATACCCTTATTTTTTTGTTTTAACCTTTATTTAACCCCTTTAACTCTTACTATGACAACATTGACTTTTACACTTTGAGGATTGATATAATTAAAATAAAACAAAAAATACATAAATGGAACATTATTGATATTTTAAAATTTATCCTAATCACTTGGATGAGTTTAATTTTTTTATCAATTTTATATCATTTAATGAAATATTATTTAAAATAAAATATCTATAATGTCAATTTTAATAAATATTCATTACTTTGTATTTAATAATATCAATATAACACTTATAATTAGAAACAAATATTTTATTAAATCCATAAAACATCAAGGTATTATATAATTTTCATTTATCACATTAATTTTCACAAATTATATTTATTTTAATACTTTTAATATCATTTTTTTATTTTCCCATTAATTAAATAATTATTGCATCAGTGTTGTGCAAGATTTTAAGGTAAATATTTATTTACTAAAAATTAAAATAGGAATATCATGATGAGCATAAATCTATTATATTTTAAAATAATATTTATAGTTAAACATATCATCTGGATAACCCCATATTAAAATTTTCATAGTTATTAAAAATATGAGTGTGACATCTTTGACTTTTCTATAAATAAAATATCATAAATATTATAATCAATTAAAAATGTCAATAAAAGGCCATAAATTCTATCCTTTAATGATTATGGACTAAAATTACTTATAAAATAAGATATGGTCAAGTGTAAGGGTCATTTTATAGTCCTTATCAAATTATTTTTAACATTAATTATCTGGTTTACCCTTTACCGCGATAATAAAAATTACCAAGGTTACTTTTCATTTTGACAAAAATCAAAAGGGACATATTTAATAAATTTGGTTCCAATTATTCCAAATATAATATCTATTTTTTAAATTTAAAAACATAGAATTTTTAGAATTTAATTTAAATTTAAACTTGCAAAATGCAACAAAAAACATTTTTTCATGAAAATGCCATTTTTAAATATAAAATGTTTTTATAATAAATTCAAGTATTAAATCCATTTCAAAAAAAATAATTTTATTATTTTAAATAAAAATTAACTAATGAAAATTTAAAACTAATCCATAACATAATTTTTTTTATTTTAAAAACATTAAAATAAAATATAGCTTTAATACAAATCAGTATTTTCCCCTACTCCTAAAAAAATTGTTATTTTCAAAAAATAAAATAATAATAATTTTAAGATAATATTGAAAAGATGAATTAAAAAATTAATATTTTTTTCAAATAAATTTTTTATAAATTCCAAGAATTAACTATAATATCCACTCATACAATGTAATAAAACCATTTTTGAAGAAAATATATTTTTAGATAATAAAACGACTTTACTAAAAATTGTTTGATTATTTTATAATAACATAATAATTTATTAATATTTAGATTTTTCAATATATTTATTTAATAAATTATTTATTCCTATTAATACCCACTAATTTAATAGCTTAGTTATAATGTTCATATTTAAATAATAAAATTTAGTTGTTCATTTAAGATCAATGTGGAATATATTGTATGCTATCAAAAATAGTATTTCCTCTTAAAATATAAAAATATTAAATTATACCCACCCCCTTTATGAATATTTAGCCTTCCACTTTTTAATTTATGATCAATAACCAAGGTTTTACTTTTCAAAATACCTTTGTTAAAATCCCACATCGTAAAAGGGATTTATAAAACATCAACTTTATTAGAGAGAAAAGAAATTATGAAGGTCACCTAAGATAACACATACTAGGTTTAATTTTAGGGAAACATGGATATGGAAGAGAAAAATAATCTCAAACAACTAAAATAGAGTGATATAGAACATGGTCATGAGAAAGTTACACATTACAGAATCCTAAATCTACAATGGGTTAAAATGCTAAGGATTTATCATTAAGAAAAGTAAAAAGACTTACTTTAATTTTTCCACCATAATCTCATGTTTTTCTCTAAATGATGATTATTCAAGTTTAATTTTTCATTCCCAAAGCATCATAATCAAATTTTATGGATCATAAAATCTAAAAAAGAAAAACAAAATATTCCTCCTATCTTTAGACATTAACCAAAACCAAAATAGTTAGTACAAGATAAAATAATTCCCCAAAAATTATAAACATTTATATGATGAAAAACTTATTTAGTCACTAAAATTCAATATTAATACAAAAATTTTATCATTAATCGTATAATAAATAACTAACCTTAAAATTCATGATAAATATTCTAGACTAATAATGAAACCCAAAAATGACGTGATCACATAATCTTCCAAGATAAATTTTTTATTTATCTATCAAAATAACATTAATAACTCTCAACGTATCATAATAAAAATGTAATTTCCCAGATCACATAATCTACAAGATATGATAACCATTTCCATCAATCACCTTGAATCCAGAATACAGTCATATATTCTTCCAAAATATAATTCAACATGTATTAATCAAATAAAATCTCATGGTATTCTATTTAACTTAATAATATAGGGTTCCCAAAATAGTGAATGTATTCTGAAATAAAATTGATAATATAATCACCAAATCATTTTCCAATCCCATGGTTATCTATTTGATAAAACATATGCTACGAAAATGAACATGATATTTATCCTTCAGATATTTTAATTAAAAAAATCATACAATCTAGTAAATCACATAGGTAAATGGTAGGTGATGCACCCTTATCACACTTTGGTTTTGGGTTCAAACCCCATGGCCTTTCCAGACACAATGGACTGTGACCCATCCTACAGGTTATCATTTTTCTAAAACTATATTAACATAATCCTTATAAAATTCAATAAAGGTTATAAACATAGTTAAAAATAACCTTAATATATTCAACATTAAAGAAATGTTTTAACCTCAAAGGTTATCTCATACCTTTCATTTTTCATCCCAAAATATAATAACCCTTAATTACCTCAAAAATAAATATCTCCCAAAATATCATTAGTCACCTTAAAATTTCGTAACTTAATACCTAAAATGGGGTTTATAATATATTTAACTTATGATCAAACTTATAATTATAAACCTTTTATGGTATCCATCAGTCTTAAGAAAATATCTTTATCTCTAAAGTTGTCTAAACACTCCTCTGATACCAACTATAAGGACCCAACCTTAGACACTACATATTCTAGTGTTTTTGAACAAGAATTTAACTTCTTAAAATTATAAGGATCTTTATGGTTAATAGTTTTATAGAATTTGTATAAAATATTACAAATTAAAATCATACATTACATGTGGTCACTTATACTCAGTATCCTTTTTTTCTATAAAACAAAATACTTTAAAATAAAATTTGATTTATTTTCATGATAATCTTAACAATTTTCTTCTTGAATTCACCCTTGTCCTTACTCTCCCTTAAACCCTATGAAAATAATTTTAAAACTTGGTATGAGTAAAAAAAGCTCATGTAGGGACATAAATTAAATGAAACCATTAGTTCAATGAAAAACCATAAATACATTTTCATAAAAACAAACCTTTTAACCTCAAAAGGGAATCATTTTCAAAAATTCCATTATCATACCTTGCTGAAAATCATAGCTTTTTTATAAAAACTCATTAGAAAGAATATAAAAGTTAATTAGGTATTTTGGGAAATTATTTTACATATCAAAAATACAAATGGAATAACCAATATGGTCAACTTTTATCTCCAGATTACCCAATGCATTGGAGTTTATAACATATCCACCCATCCTTGGTTTATCATGGAACCACCTATCATTAGTTAATAATATAACCAATCATCCTTGGTTTATCATAGAACCACCCATAATTGTTTTAAAACGTAACCACTCTTCATCATAAACAATTTCGAATAACCATATCATAAACATTTATCATGAAAACTTTCTTTATAAAAATAATCTTAAGGAAAATGATTGTTTTATTTTTAAATCACGTATTGTTAGAAAAACAGTGCACATACAACAGAAAAAAATTCATTGAAAAAAACCATGTAAACTTATAAATGAAGCTCTAAATAATTAAGGAAACATGAAAATGTTAAAATAATCTCATTCCATATATGATAAAAAATATTTCTTTTTTGTGTTTGTTAAAAAATGAAAGAGAACTTTAAAATAGATTTTTAAAAAGAAAGTCCCTTACAAATATCATATCATTTAAGTGAGTGTAAATTAAATGAATTTATTATGTGTATTATCTATAAATCCACATAAAATAAGTTTAAATACAAAATAAGATAATAAAAAGTCACTTCACACATAATATTAGCAAGAAATAATCAATAATGTATAATTTTAACCCAAAGAATGAAAATTTATTTAAGAATTCTCTTACCTTGAGTCCAATTTGTCACATATGTCCTTTATATTCCAAAATAAAAAACTTATGTTAATTATTTACTTTCTTGAGAACCTTTTTAAAATTTTTTATTTCTTTTATATCACTTATTAATATTTTATAACAATTGCTTAATTATATAAGTTCACATCGGATGCTTTGACGATATTCATTTCATAAGTCCATAATTACTTTAGTAGGTTGAATGTGGTCAAAGAGATCATCATTAAATCATCTCAAAAATAATATTCATGAAATAATTAACACTTTTATACATCAATTGTACTTTTAAATCCATCTATTTAATATGGTTTTGAAAAATGAACTACGTTACAATCATGATGATAGTAAGCCATATGTATGCATGCGTAACGTTTCTATTTTTCAATGATTATTATGGAAAGAAGGAAATTATTATTTTTGTGACATCTTGGATCCAGTTCAATCCTAATTAACTGAACCTGGTCAACCACATGGCATCAAGAGCACCTCCCCATACTCTAGAGGCTTCCAACTAGCACATAGGGCCTAAGGTGTGAAAGTGGGGAGACTATGACCTCTGGTAAAAGTGGAGAACAATGGTTAAATAGAAGGATAAACAATAGAAACATAACAATTAATAAATAATGCAAGATAAACAAGAATAAACATCCATTTAATAAGTAATCAGATCAAGAGTTATACATTGTATCATATACAAAATGATGATGTCACGACTCTACAAAAAGTAAGGTAGGTATACATGGAAGTAGTAAATAAGTATGAAACATACTATACAAAAGAATAAAAAATATAAAAAATATATCTAAGAATCCTGAGAACTGGCCCAGTCATCTGTACCAAGATCCCATATTAAAGTATGCAAGTGAGGGGTCCAAAGAAGGATGCTTTCCCTTGTCCACACCCATGATCATATAATCTACTTGGGTATCAATGATGACCAATATAGTATGTGAGATAAATCTTAGTAGGCCACCACCACAAACATCAATAAATATCTATTATATGTATATAAACTAAATTAGTTTTCTATTATATAAAAGTAAAGCAGTATAAATAAGCATACCATACTTTCTTCAGCCTCAGTTGGTGTCTGAACATGTAACCATTTAATTAATTAATTCAAGGTTCAATTTATATAGATAAATCATGTGTAGGTTTAAAAAATACTAAAATAGAATATAATTATAATATAAGAGGATCCAAGGTGTGACCAATGAATCCTTGACCAATGGGGTCAGGACAACTCATAGTTGTATCACATACAGCCTAGATATAAGATTCTGAGTGTAATCTAAGGGGTACACACAAGGAATTACAATATAAAAGTGTCTAGTCAAGTCCATGGATCTCATCCATGGTAATCCTGATCTAAGCATGAATGGGAGAAATGGGGTGAATCCATGGTTTTACGTGTCTGAATACATCAAGCCAAATCCAATGAGTATATCCAAGTAATTCTAATATCCATAAAATATGTCAAGTGAATCATCAGTACATCACTGAGGTGTTCTCATAATAAGAGAATGACTAGATTCCATGATGGGTATATCCCATGGAAATCAGCTCAATGAATCGGAATGTCATCCTCTGAGTGTTCAAGGAATTCCCTTAGGAATCCAAGAATATCTCAAGTTTTACCATTCCTATAAAGATGAAAAAGTTCCAAATAAATAGTCACCTTATACTCATTCCATTTATATCATATGTAATCATGTTCCACGTAATACTATTTCCATTTAATCATTTAATATGTTCATTCCATTACCTTTCATTAAACCTGACAAGGTGAATCAAGGCCATCTAACCAATATCAATTCAATTTATAATCATTTAATAGGTTCAATCCATTACCATTTATTAAGAATTACATGGTGAGTTAAGGACATGAAACCAATATCAAGTCATTTATATTAACCAAGTCCAAGTATTAACTATATATATATATATATACTTTTTATTTAGAAATTTAAGATTGATTTATTAAATTTGAAGCACTTTCCATATTAAAGGTCAACTATAGCACACTCAAACAATGTTCCAAATAATCTCAATATAATTCATCAAGGTGTAAATAATGATAAAACATTAATTTGGACGTCTGTGTTGAGGTCTCAACCTCCAACGGTGTCAAGTGATATTATTAGGTTTATATAATACCATCTAGACAATTTAAATCAAGGTGGATAAATTTTAGGATCAATGATTGGTGAAACCAGTGTGAAGAAAAAGGAAAAAATATATTTACGATGAGAAATTAAGTGATGAGTTATATACCACCTACCTTATGCTTTTAGCATATGTCTCATACAATATCAGTCTTTAGTTTGGACTAGATCGAAAGGAAATAGAAGAATGAGAAAACACCCTGAAAATAGAGCATATGATCCTGCATCAAAATATCATCATTGATAGGAAGAAGATAAAATAAAAAAGACTAAGTATTAGAGATCTTATTGGGAGGAATACAATGAGATGAACAGATCTCAATTCAGAGTCCAAATGGTAGAATTATCAACAAAACTAGGTTAGGCATGTTGAGGAACTATCAAGGGATGAATATGAGGGGGATATCCACTGGAGGATGAAATAAGATAGATAGGTTAAGTTATAATAAATTAAGGGGAAAATAGTAATTTTACACAACTTACAAGGGTCGCATGGTTTGAATACATGGTTGGTCAAATCGTGCACCCAACTCTGTCTAAGGAGGGAGCTCTTATGGTTCATGTGCATGATTTGGGAAACCATATGCAAACCATGCATTTTTACTCTACTAAAAACTATAGAGTTTTAGCATGATGGTTTGTCCTGGGTCACCTGGTTAAGGAAAATTCTGCAGCCTCTTCTCCTTACTGAAATTCCCCGCATGATTTTTAGAAATTATGCAAACTGGGCTGCGTGGTTTCTTCTAACTGTGAGACCTAGCTGTTTCTTTCACCAGTCAGGGCTCTGTGCTCTGAATAATCCCCAACCACCCTCTTTTCCCCTATAGCCTCACTAATAATTCATATTAGGTTAAAACCAATGAATTAAAATGAAAATAAAAGAATTTTTACCTCATAGGAAAAATTGTGTTCTTATAGTCTTCCCCCTTTAAAGTGAATCATACCTAAGTTTCCCTTCCAAGGGTGGTTGAACACTATCTAAGAAAAACACCAGCCATTAATCACATATGTTGGCCTCCATCTCCCAAGTATCATCCTATACATAGTCATTCTACCATAGCACCCATACTAATGGGACGGACTGGACTCGGTGATCCTTCATGCTATGATCAATGATACACATGGGATACTCCTTAAAAGATCTATAGGAATCTAATTTGACATCCTCAGGATCAAAAATATGAGATAAGTCAGAATGGTAACAAAAAATATGTAAAATATGGAAGATGCAATTCATGGCATGGTACCTCTATGGCAATATCAACAAATAGGATATTGGACTGACTCTATCCAAGATCTAAAAAGGCTCGACAAAATGAGGTGATAGCTTCCATTTCCTTTGTATCTACCTATGCCCAAGTCTGGGTGATACCCACAAGATAACGTTATACACAACCTCAAAATACATAGGTCTTTGATAATGAATAGTGTATGACTTATGTCTAGACTGAGTAGTATACATATGTTTTCTAATCAACTGCACCTACTCTCAAGCCTCTTGTATGAGGTGAGGACCTAGTAGCACTGCCTATCTTGCCTTTAACTAGCACATAGGTGAACGTCATGGCCTACCATATAATTCCTCATATGGAGACATCATAATAATTTCCTAAAATTTTTTATTTTAGGAAAACTCAATGAGATGGTTATTTTTCTCCCAATAACTATTTAAATAAAGGGTTCATGCTCAGATAATATCCTCCAACACCTATACTGTCTATTCTAACTAGCCATCGATCTGAGGGTGAAAATCTATGCTCGAAAGTAACTATATACCCAAATATCTCTATAAACACTTCTAGAACCTCGATGATAAATGAGTGTCCCTATCTGAAATGATAGTATGAGGGACCCCATGTAGATATATAATCTCATAGACATATAGTCTCCCCATCTCATCAATATAGAAATTATCCTAGATAGGAAGCAAGTGGGATACCTTTGTTAGTCAATCCATGACTACCCAAACCACATCTCTACCATGAGGCGACCTCGGAAAGACAATCAAAAAATCCATTACAATATTTTCCAATTTCTATTCCATGACCAGAAATGGCTGTAATAATCTAGAAAATTACTAGTGCTCTACCTTCACCTTCTAACAGGTGGAACACTTAGTGATAAAGCCTTCAATATGAAATTTAATCCATGGCCACCAATACTGGTGGTACATATCATGATACATCTTAGAGATATCTGGGTTCACTACCCACTGAGAAGCATGAGATTATCACATTAGATCGTCTCTCATGTATATTCAAACCCATATATTCCCATGTATATGATGTATGTTGTCTCTATCAATAAACCAATCCATAGATGGGACCTCATTGGAACTCTTCCATAGGACCAAACCTTCAGGGTCTAAGAACTGCCATCTCTTTACCCTATCAAAGAGTGAAGAGGTAACTGCGAAGGTTTTAAGAAAAGGCCATTCTTGACTCTTATTAAACTCAAGATGCAACTCATAAAAGAGGTACATCAACTTCAATTCCTTAATAGCTACTTGTATGGCCTATGCCTAAGTTTTCCAACTCAGTGAATCAGTAAATTCATTTCCTTTTCTAGGCATGTAGGAAAGATCGAAGTTAAAGGACCGAAGGTATTCAAACCATATTCACTATCTGATATTTATGTCACACTTTTTAAAGATATATTTGAGGATCTTGTGCTTCATATACACCACAAAGTTCTCTCCTATTAGATAATGACTCCAGCAACACAAGGCATGAATGAATGCATCAATCTTGAGGTCGTGTGTTAGGTAATTACACTCGTGAGGTATCAACATGTGATATCCGTAAACAACGACCCAATACTCTTATATCAATAATGCACCCAACCCAAGGCCTAATGCATCATGGAACACTATATATCATTTTCTAAGATATGGAATAATAAGAATCAATGTCATGGTAAGTTCTAATTTTATCTCATGACATTATACCTCTCAATCTTCGGACCACAATATCTCCACACCCTTCTTAGTAAGACTAGTAATAGGTGCTTCAAGGTGTGATAATTCTAATATAAAATGAATGTATTATCCATCTATCCCCAAGAAATTATTTATATAAAACACTTTCTTGGGATGCTCCCAGGAAACCACAACACCCACCTTCTCTAGGTCAACTGCTACTCCTGATTCCAAGAAAGTATAACCCAATAAGTGAACCTTGTTGATCCATAAGTACTACATAGTGAGATTAGAAAATAAATTATTCTCTCTTAGTGTATTCAAAATTATCTCCAGATGTTTTTCATAGTTTCATAGATTATGATAATAAACCAATAATTCATCCACAAAAACCATGATGAGTGAATCCAGATAGGGGTGGAAAACCCTATTTATAAAGGCTATGAAAATGGAAGGTGTGTTTGTAAGACTGAATTTCAAAACAAGGTACTCATATATACCATAATGACTTTATAAATTCATACATGGTATATCTTAAGGCCTGACTCTCACCTAGTGATAGTCTCAGGTCTATCTTCAAGAACACCCTAGCTCCTTAGATATGGTCAAAGAGAGCATGAATTTTTGGTAATGGATATCGGTTCTTAACTGTAGGTTGGTTAAATCATTATAAATACATTCATAGACTAAGGGTCTCATCCACCTTTTTGGATAAAAACATAGGTGTACCCCATGATGAAGTGTTGGGTTAGATAAAACCATTAGATTCTAAATCCTCCAACTATCTCTTGATCTCCTGGAGATCAGTAGGTTTCATTATTTATAGAGGAATAGATATTTGAGATACTCTTGGAATAAGCTTTATCATAAAAATTAACTCTTTATAGGGAGGTGTTCTAGATAATTCATCCAGGAAAACATCCCTAAAATGATCCAAAATGGGAGGAAAATCTACCATATGCATTGTTCGATCATCCATGAAATTTTTTGGTGATTTGTATTGTCACTAATCCCATCCCACAATGATCAAGTCTTCCTATACTTTCCTATACATTCTATTCACCATTATTAAGATAAATATCTCCCTATAGTGATGTAACTGATACCCTCCTACAATAGTAGTCCACATAGGCATGGTAGGGAACCAACCAGTTCAGCCTGAGAATGATATCAAAACCCGTCATCACGATGATGAAGAGGTACCATAAGAAATGATAATTGTCTAACTTAAGGGGAAAATATTTTCATTGGTGTATACCCTCTAAATTGACACCCAACAATGTGTCCAGGTTCATCACCCCACATAAGTACTTAATTTACATCCCGAGACTTTCCATGGTCAATAAAGAGATAAAGGAGTGATAGGAACCTATATCGAATTAAGAAGATATGATAGTAGAGGTTACTAGAATAGTACCTCATTCTATAGATAGCTCTAAACTATTATCCTCGAGTGCAACTTTAATTCAACCAACTAGCTTGATGCACAACCCTAAGCTATAGCTGAACTACCTTGAGCAGGTCTGATCTGCTGGAATCGATAATCAAAAGTCTTGTTACCACATCTACAACCTCCTCCTCAACCTGTTGGGATGGTACAACTATATATTATTTCTTGACCTGGAATAACTAATCCCACTCCTGAAGTTGGAACTAGAGTGGGTCCTCTTCCACTAAAAATATGTGGAAAAGTTCAGAAAAACCACTAAAGATGACCCATCTGTGTAGAGACCCAAAGTTTGACATACATGGACATTACATTACTTTTGGGGAAAACATAATACATAACAAAAACAAACACACAAGGACCGTAATAGTTTAGTGTCTTTGGAAACTCGGAATATAATCTTCTAATCGTGGTGAAAGATCTTTAACATCTCCCATAAAGATAGTCCCCTTTTGTTTTCTTACCTAAAACCTTTATTTAAATCTTGGGGAAAAGAAAACATAAAAAGGGTGAGCTCAAATGCTCAGTAAGGGTAATCATAGAGAACATAAAACAATCTATAAACATTTGAATGCAAAAACTTGAACAAAAAATCTAAACATCAAAATCACGATCAACGACATAAATCTTGTAAGTACACAAGGCATAAATCATAAAGAAACATTAATCATGGTAAACTAGCATGGGAATGAAGCATGTAATTTTGGAAACCATTAAGCACATGTTATGATTTCCATAGTAGCCAAGGCATTGCTGCCAAGACCATCTTAGTGGACAAAGTCCCATTCTGAATCGAGTTCACTCCACGTTCCAGTCCTGTAACACTAAACCAGATTAACTTACCATTCCATCCATGTCTATCTCAAGAGATATAAATCTTTACCCAATGAATTGGAGGGAGATATAGGTTCTAACCATCTCATATTGAAATCATTCCTACGTGTGCCACAAAACAATCATAAATCATTCATCATAACCCAAAGAATAAATTGGGTTTTATAAACATCATTCCATCATAACATAATCCATATAAAACAAATGGATATCATTTTATCATAAGAAAAGTGAAACCATATATATCATAGAGACATTATACTTGAAACATACACATATGAAATAATGTCATCTTAGATGGAAAATGGTTTTGATAAAGCACTTGAAATGAATTCTTGAGGAAAATATCCTTTCTTCTTGAAAATCATTTTCTTTCACAAGATTCCATTAAATTTTAAAAGAAATGGATTTTTTTGAAAATAGTCATGAAATATTGTAGAGTAATCTTCATGAAAAAAAGGCGTTATGAAACTGTAAAAATCCATTCATGCCGTATAAGTTATAAAAAACATTCTTATCATACTTTTCCCGGAAAAGTCAAAAAGTACCTCGTATGGTAAACAAAAAAAAGATTCCTTACATACCATGTAGTAAAAGAAAAAATGGGTAAAAATTACTTTAAACTACATGAATTTTTTATTATAAAACTTGTACATGGATGATAAATATAACCCCAGTAAATACTTACGTATAAGAAATCTCGGAAAGAAAACAATTAAGATTGCAAATTATCCCTTACCTTACGTCTGATATGCTTCGTATGTATCCGAACCTCCTGTATAATGATTTAAATAATGTCATTTAATTATTAAATAATCATATTAATTGTTATGATATCATATATGGTTCACTTATGACTTTATATTACCCGTTCTTTTGTAAATCCATGTTAAAGCAGTGTTTTGGGTAAAATAGTTTCATTTATCGTCCGTGTTTTGACTTGTAATTATTAATATGATTACTTAGATCATGATTAATTAATTCCAGAATATAAAACATGATTTATATATAATATATATTCAGAATATACATATATATAATAGATCGATAAATGGAAATAAATACACCGTTCATGGAGACGGTAGGTCGTACGTACGCATGAATGTTGTTTTCGTTTCCTTATTGAATTGAATGGAATTAAGTAGATGACATACATATATATATACATAAATCTAGTATCATTATTATGTAATATATTTCATGATTATTTATTATATATACTTTATAATCATTCTTGAATTGTTAACATGGATAATGAATCTCATCGCGTCGTGGAGACGGTAGTCTGTACGTACGCACGAGCGATGATATCATTCTCATGATCGTGGAATTGTATAAAAGTGTATGTATAATATTTAAGAATCAATATCACTTTAAAATAATCATATATAGTTATTTATTTACACCATTATACCCATCCAAGTAAGGTGGTGGTGGAATACAGATTACACCACGGCGTGGAGACGGTATTCCGTACGTACGCACGTGCGGTGATTTCATTTTCCGTAGGATGGATAAAAGGTGGAATAGGGTTGTTTCATATTTATAATAACATATCATTATATTATTGATACTGATGTTATTACTTCATAATTAAACAACTAAATAAGAGTAAGTATAAGAAGAAATAAATTTGAAAGAATCGGTACCAGATATTACCTCTTCTTCGACACGCCTCTTTGAAACCTCCTATTAGGGCTCTAAAATTGGTCTTTGAAGAAGACCAGGACCACTAGAATATTTATAGGGAAGTTGAGAAGGGAAATGGTCAGGGTTTGTCCGAGATTTAAGGCTCAAAGTTGTGTAAAGATGAGAGGGTGGAGGTGCCCTTTTATAAGGGAGGAGAGAGGCACCTTTGGAATCCTCAAAAATATTAGTTTAATATAAATTCAAAAACCACATAAAAATCTCCAAAAATGACTCGATTATAATATTATATGATATAGGGTTGTAATATAACAAAACAATAAAATTTATACATGTTTTGTTCTTATTTTAAACCTTATCATTTTGATTTATCCTTATTTAATCTATTTAATTTTATTTGTGGTAATAAAATTCGAAATTTTAAATGGTTATAAATAATCGCTTATGTGTTGTTAAATTTACATAATTGGAAACTTTATGACATTTTAGACTATATAAATTTCAATTTATAATTTTTAAATATTTTTGTGATTTTTAAAAAATTTAATAATATGTTATTTTTATAAAATAACAACAGTGTCAATTTTGACACTATTCATTTATTTGAATTTAAATAAAATCCACACAGAGGATATATTCGAACTAAAATATTTAATAGGTTCCTAACATGTCATATTCATCTAAAAAATTAGTGGATCACATTAAATAGGTCATATAATATTTATTTTACTATTTTTAAAACCATTTATTTGATACTTCTCTTAATAAAATAATTTCTACAACATTTTTGTATAATTATTAAATATACTTATTTGTTGCATAAAAATTAAAAATAAAATACTAGGATGAAGATAAATCTTATATAGTTCATAATAATACATTTAGTCGGATTTATATTATAAAACACCCAAATTTTAAAATGTTATATTTATTAATTTATGAAGGTGATAACTTTGACATAATATAAAATAAAATAATATAAGTGTCATAATCACTTTTATAAGACTCCAAACGGTCATATATTCGGTCATTGGATTATTATGGTGTATATACACACTACCAATAAGTTTTGGTCAGGTTTTTGAGCCTTTTAATGGATATTATTATTTCAATAAAAACTATATTACTTATTTTTCACTAAATAAATAATTTCTGCATCATTAATGTATAAGCTATTAAGGTAATTAAATATCTCTTAAAAATTATAAATAAATTACCATGATAATGAAAAACATTTTATATTTCAAATGAGTATTTATAACCGAATTTATATTCTGTATAAACTTATATTAAAAATACTTTAATTATTAAAGTTGAGTGAGACATATTTCACTTTCCTTTAAATAAAATAAACTAAAGGTCTTAATCATCTCCAAGTGGGTTCCAATGGATTCCATTTCGACCCAAATATGCCTTAGGACGAAATATAAGCATCCAATTATATTAAGACGAGTTTTAGGGTAATTTTATAATATTATATTTACCCTTAATTACCCGATTTACCTTTTACTATGGTAAATAAAATTTACCGTAGTTACTATTCATAATGCCCAAAAATAAAAAGTAGTCTATTAACATAATTTGGACCCACTGATTCCAAATATAGAATCAATTTTTCTAAATTAAATACAAAAAAGTTCCAGAAATTAATTTAAAATTAATCTCGTAGTTAAGAAAATGAGTTTTAAAAGTTAAAACATTGCAAAAGATTGAAATGATTTTACCAATGAATTCAATGTAAAATCAATGATAATGAAATAAATTATATTAAATGGTAAAAATATATTCTATTTATACTTTAAAACCATTAAATATTATAATTTAACCATATAAATTATTACGATGAAAAACGTTGTTTTTAATTAAAATATATCATGTTTTTACTATTCATTAAAATATGAAAGTTATCAGAAAAATATCAAAACTTTATCCAATGTAAATTTTTATATCCTGATTCAAAAGAAGAAGTTTATTTTTTAAAATTTAACTTATAAACTTGTCAAAAATTATATTTAAAATAGGTGTGTCATTAAAAGGCGGCAAAACTGCATTTTTTGAAAAATACTTATTTTACCTGAAAAATTTATTTTGTTCTCATACCATGTTCTATAAAATGTGTAAGATGAATTATAATGTCATAAAATTAAAAATTTATTTACTACTATTCATAACGGCTAGTTTATAATAATATTATAACAATATATCGTCGTTTAGTGAAACCTGGTATTGCGTACAACACACGCAATCGAGGAAGGTCGGGATTGCGTGTAATGCAAGCCAAGTCAGGGTTGCATGTAGTGCAAGACTCCTTTGTTGTTGCATATAACAAAATCCGACCATATTTCATTTATACATTGAATATATATATATATATATATACACTCAATGTTGCGTAGAATAACTACTATCAAACAAACTTGAAATTATGTGTAACACGATCCAAGAATAGTGTTGCATATACTGCAAGCTCATACGGTGTTGCGTATAGCACAAGATAATCTTGGTGTAGCGTACAATATAATATATGAAAGAAATAAAAAAGAATATATCTCATAAAATATCGGGGTGTTACAATCTGCCTGCAAGCACGAAACTTAAGTGGGTCTCTATCATACTGAGGCTTCACATGTCCCTATTGTCCATGTTTATGGCATACAATAGAGTTACCAATGTGGATATTTTAGCCTCTACTACTCTGATGATAAATCTCAAGGCTATGATTCCTGCTACTAAAAGAAATACCACCTCATCTTGGTTCTAAATCCTTGTGCCTAGTACTATCATCTTATCTCAATTTATTTTTTGTGATAAGTTCTTGGTTCATGATCTTAGAAAAGGTAGATAAGATAAACACATTCATCTGTGAGATGATGGAATACTTGAGCCCATCCTTGAAGCATCTCACTCATGATATCTCATCACTGACAACAAGTGGTGCAAAGCATTTCAACCCCGTGAAACGTGATGAATAGTCCATGAAAAACATAGTACCCTTATCCAGGTGCATGAACTCTATGGATAAATCATCTCTTATAATATGAGGGAAAATTTAATCATATAAGGAAGTCTAAAAGTCCACCTGTACCATGCTCTGATGATGACCAACCTGGGTAATCACATCCCACCATCACTTGGTGGAATCACACAACATGTAGAAGGTGGGATTGACCCACCTATATGGAGGTATCTACAAATGATTTAAGATAGATAAAATGGATTATAACTATTACTCAGTAGCCTATGGACTACCATCCCCAAAAAAGATAGAAGGATGCTACTGTTGGAACTCATTAGTTAGATCATAGGTATAGCTTGTGGTGTACCCTGCATATACTGCATCAAGTGTAATAAACCCTCTCTAAGTTGGTCATCGGTTCCAAGTTGAGTAGAAGCAGGTGGTGTTATAGGTGGAACTCATGGTAGTAAGACTGGTGGCTTAGGGACCACCATCTCTATAGTATGGTAATCTCCACCCTCCTGGTGTATGAATCTAGGTTGTTGTGGTGGCATAGCTCTAAAAATGCCAAGAACGTGCCTCAGAAAAATATTCTAAAGAAGATAAAAAATCTAAAATAATTGTAACAAAAGAATAATGTCTCATTACCTAGCATACTCCCCAATTACCCACTTAGAAGGCCCAGGTATTGGTAAGTCTTTATGTTTTTAATTATAGGGGTTCCAATATATTGAGGATAAATTGCAAGTGAAGGAGGAAAACGCTCTTTAAATCAAACTTGGCCTCTCTATTTATTGAAAACCATTTCATTTATAAGTCAAAATTTACATTTTATTTTTGTAAGTGATTTAATACATAGCACAAGGCGTGATTAAAGTGTATTATCATTCCCAATTTATAAAGGCCCATACACATTATAAATTGTAATTGACACCCATTTAATTACAACTAGCCACCCTTAAGTTCATTCTTAGAATGTAATAGGTAAAATAAAATGGCTCAATTAGAGGAATTAACCATTCTAATTTCTAAGGGCTCATAAAAATTATAATTGAAATTGGTAATCATGAAACTACAGTTAAATCCTAACTCATGTAACTAGGGTTACATAGCTTACGTGGATCTAAATTTGATATTTAAGATTCAGCTGTCAATCTATATAATAAAACACTATTTAGGTTGATCATGAAATTTTAAACACTAAATTTCCCTTCCCTACAAAATATTTTAGTAGGATAAATATATATAACAACCATGGATCACTTGACAATCATAGGAAACTTAGTTAATAAAAGAAATAAAATTCATGCATACGACATGGAATATGCCTGACATGTGAATCCTATCTTCTAATAATGATGCATATAAGAATGATACTTTCTATTATAGGCTGAGGAAAAACTCCATAAATCATAGCAAATACCACAATTCATGTGCATCACCCAACAATGAATGTATATCAATTGTAATAAGTAAAAAATAGAACAAAAATTTCTCATTCCCATTTAACTTTGTGTTTACCCCAAACATGGGTTAGCTACTCCCAATAACAACTTATAACCAACTTCCAACATGTTCCTAATCTCCTGTAAAAATTTCCCAAATAACAAGATAATAAAAAACAGCTCTAATACCATTTTATGATATCCCAGACCCGATTCACTCCTGAGTAACTAGACTCGATCAGCCATATGGACTCAAGCACGCCTCCCCGTACTCTAGAGGTTGTTGAATAGTAGTGAGGACCTAGGGTGAGAAAGTGGGAAGACTATTCCCTCTAGTGGTAGTGAATCATAGTGGTAAACTATAAGGATAAATAGTGGAAGCATAGTAATGAATAAATAAGGCAGAAAAAACAACCATAAACATCTATGTAGTAAGTAATCAACTCAAGAGCTTTAAAAGGTATCATATACAAAATGATGATGTCATGTATCTAAAAAATGAAGGTATGCATACTTGGTAGTATTCAATCAGTACGATACATGCTATATAAAAGAATCAAAAAGGTTAAATCTATCCAAGAATCCTAAGCACTGAACCAGTCATATACTACCAATCTCCCATCCTAAAGCATGCAAGTTAGGTGTCCAAAGAGGGATGCCTCCCCTTGTCCACACTTGTGATCATATAATCTATTAGGATACCAATGGAGGCTCAGATAGGGTGTGAGATAAATCTAAGCATGACACCACCAACGGTGTCTATACATTTCCAATCTATGTATATAATCTAAAATAGTTCGTAGGTATATAAAAGTAAATCAATATAAAAAAATATCCCATACTCTCTTTTATTATTAACTAGTATCTAAACATGCAACCATTTAATTAATTAATTAAACATCCAGTTTATAAAGATAAATATTATGTTGGTGTAAACAATATTTAATTAGAATGTGATTATAATATAAGAGGATCCAAGATGTAACCAAGGCATCCTTGGCCTCAAGGGTTAGGCCAACTCATAGTAGTATCACATGCATTATGTCCATAAGGGTCTGAGTGTAATCCAAGGGGTAAAACCAAGGAATTCCACTATAAAATATTCTAACTGTGTCCATGTATGTTTTCCATGGTAATCTTAGGCTAATCGTGACTAGGCCCAGTGGGGTGAATCCATGGCGCTACGTGTTCAAAGACATCAATCTGAATCCAAGGAGTATATCCAAGGCATTCTTATATCTGGAAAAGATGTCAAGTTAATTGTCATTAAATCATTGAGGCATTCAAATAATAATAAAATGAACAGATTATATGGTGGGTTTCACCCACAATAATCATCTCAATGAATTAAAATGGAATCCTCTAAGTTATCAAGGAATTTCCTTAGGAATCCAAGGTTGGATCAAGTCTGGCCATTCCTATAAAGATAAAAAAGGTCCAAAGTAATAGAAAACTTATACTCATTATATTTATATTATATGTAATAATGGTCCATGTAATAATAAATCCATTGAACTATTTAATAGGTTCATTCTATTACCTTTCACTAAACATGGTAAGGTGAATCAAGGACATGCAACCAATATCAATTCAATTTCTAATAATTTAATATGTTCATCCCATTACCTTTCATTAAGCTTGGAAAGGTGAGTTAAGGAAATGAAACTGATATCATGTCATTTATATTATCTAATACCAAGTGATATATATATATATACTTTACATTTAATAATTTAAGATTTGTTTATTAAATTGAATCACTTACCTTATTGAAGGTCAAGCAGGGAACACCCAAATGGTGTCCTAAATAATCTCAATATAGGTTACCAAGTCATAAATGAAGAAAACACCCTAAATGGGTGGTCTACGTTGAAGTTTCAACCTCCAATGATGTCAAGTGATATTATTAGGTCTATAGAATACCTTCTAGACAATTTAAATCAAGGAAGATGAATTTTAGGATCAACGCACGGTGAAACCGGCATGCACACAACAAACCAATATATAGATGGTGAGACTTTAAGGGATGAGTCATAGAACCCCTATCTTATTCTTATAGTAGATGCGTCATATAGAATCATCCATTAGTTTGGCCTTGATCAGAATAAAATAGAAGACTGAATTAACACCCTAAACATAGGGTATATGAGCCTGCATCAAAATATTATTGTATATAGGAAGAAGAACAATGAAACGAGCCTAAGGATTAGAGATCTTACCGGGAGGAATCCCAAGAGATGATCGAATCTCAATTATGAGTCATGATGTAAGACTTATAAAAAACCCAGGTTAGGCTTTTTGGGGAGCTCTTAAGGGAGGAATATAAGGGGGGTGTCCACTGGAGAAGGAAATAAGAGAGGTAGGTTAAGTTATTAAAAATTATGGGAAAATAGAAATTTTACCCAACTTGTAGGGGTCTCAAGGTTTGGAAGCATGGTTGAACAGACCATGCACCAAATGTTCACCCAACTCTTTCCAAATAAGGAACTCTCATGGTTCATGTGAACGGTTTGGGAAACCATGCACAAACCATGCATTTTTTCTCTGCTAAAAATTGTAGAATTTTAGCACAATCATGTGGTATGGGTCGTACAGTTAATGCAAATCTTGTGGCTTCTTCTAGTCACTGAAACACCTTTCTTGGCTATTAAAAATCATAATGACTGAGCTTCACCATTTCTACAATCCATTCAACCAAACTATTTCTTCCACCGAATGGGGTTCCGAGCTCCAAACAATCCCTGGTGTGACATCTCAAACCAGGTGCCATATGTTGGTGCCCCGATCTGATTAGTCACATGACCTCAATCACACCTCCCCTTATACCAGAGGCTGCCGACTAGCAGCGATGGTCTGATATATCGATCATGGGGAGACTATACACTCTTTTATCAGAATAATACACCGGTGAAAATAAATAAACAATAGTATGATAACATATAACCATAAACATAATAGTACTAGTATCACAAGATATCCAAAATTAAAAATACAATATAAAAACTAAATTAGTAAACATTCCATGCTAAAGTACGCATCCAGTGTATAACGAAAACTCGAAGTAAAGACACCGAATACACCCAAGAATGTCTCAAACCACATATGGTTCCCCCATCCATGTTCCATCCAAACTAATCCATCTAATATTGTGAATTGTTTCCTTAATATGTATTATATCCATGAAATCTATCCGAGTACCAATCAGGAATCCCAAGTAGGGTGTGAGTACAGATAAGTAGGCCAATACCAATGGCTTATCAAAAATCTAGTAAATAATAGTGTATGCGGTAGTATAAATAGATAAGTAAAATTCATAAGTAAATTATTATCACATTATCAGTTATTCTTTATTTAGATACATAAACCTTCAGGTTCTCGAGGACATCCAAACCTCAATATCTGCTTTGGCCCATGCCAGAGTCTGAACCATGTCAAATATTGAATTCTCAATTCATTTAAAAAATGGGATTTCATGATCCATTTCATTTTACTTTACCTACAAAAATAATTGAACCATAGTATCATGCCAACCTTATGGGAATAAACCATCATGTCTTGCACCCTCTGAGTATTTTGAGTGTCAGTACATGTCCCACACCCCATGAGTATTTGGAGTATCAGTCTCTATCCTATAAAATTATTCACATACATGCACTTTTACATTCTATTGGTATTTTGAGTATCATTCCATGTCCCACACTCATTTATTAATCAACTTCACATGGGTATTTGGAGCATCAATCCATGTCCCATACTCATATATCAATCAATCACATATATCAGATATATCAGATATATCACAATATCACATGAATCAATATATCACATCAATCAATATTAATAAACATTAATCCTTTTATCACAATAACTCCCATTAATAAATATGACCATTAATTAATCACACTCATTGCATTAATTAATTACACAATTAATTAATCTTATCTATTAAATAAATTAATTCAAAAATTAATTAAGTCTAACTCAATAATTCCAATATATTATAATTAATTCAATAATTAATTATATAATTCACCATATTAATATCTCATAATTAATTCCACAATTAATTATCCAATTCCACAATATCAATATTTCCATAATTAATTCCACAATTAAATATTCCCAAATCTAAAGATTTCATGATTCCTTAATTAATTAATTCACCAAATTAATTCCATTAGGAAATTAAATTTGTAGAAAAACTCTAGAAATTATACAATCTACGTAAACTTAAATCAAAATCATGACTATGGTGTTCGAATAATAGACCACCCACCTCAATTCATTGATGAACGATCACCCAATAAAAATCCCAAAATTTCAGCAGAGTAATGATATAGAATTAGATCTCAATATAAAACCTAAATAAAGATCAAATAAATCAGGATCCTTCAAATCTAGATCTAGATATACAATCCTAAATATAGATCCAAAAAACTAGGTATATATCTGACCCAAAAATAGGAAGAAAAACCGCCAAAATACTAGGAGAAAAGGATGAAGAATGAGAAACCAAATGGGATAAGATCCACTTACTGGGGGAGGTGAAGATCATTGATATGGGCTTAAAATCATAAATCAAGGAGGTAGAGAAGGATTTGAATTTGTATGGGATCTCTAAAATCGTGAAAGAGATCCAAGGGTCAAATGGGTGTCAATTTGGGATTAAAACGGGGGTTTATGAATTTTTAAAACTAATTTCAGATTAAATTAATTATCAGGAACGATTTTATGGGCATGGGTACATGGTTTTCCCTAACCGTGTGCCTAACCATGTGGCTCTATTATAGGGGTTCACGATTAGTACTAAGAGGGTGCACAGTTTGAAAAAAATTGTGCTAACCGTGAAATTACCCTCTATCTAGGGTTTCATGGTTAGCTGGGATAGGGCACATAGTTTTCCCTAATTGTGTGCCAATCATGTAGTGCCCTCTTTCTTTTATTTTTCTGGAATTTTTACCCAAACTCACCCAAAGGTAAAACCAAAATGAAAATAACTCAACACTAAACAAAATATTACCTTTAATTGAGCTTGAGATAACTCCAGAAAAGGTTAAGATCTTAAAACCCCCCACCTTATAACAACTCATCCTTGAGTTATACTCCCAAGTATCTCTAAGATTCAAAGTCAAAAATATCGTGCCACTAAGCCTGCATATCTGCTTCCCGCTCCCATGTTTTCTCATGCACATTCCCATTTTGACACAATACACAAACTATCATAATGGTATTTCTACACAACACTTTTTCACTATGATCCACACACATATCAGATGCTCCTCAAAGGATGCATCTATCTCAAGCTTAACATCATCCACATCAATCGCATGAGAATGGTTAGAGTGATACTGTCATAGTTGTGACATAAGGAAAACATCATGCATAACACTATATTTCTATAGAAGATCCAATTAGTACACCACCAGCCCGATTATCTCCACAACCTAGAACATTCCAATGAACCCGGGCACCAACTTTCCCTGACTATGTATCCTACAATGACCCAATCTAGGCGACACCCAAAGGAAAACATGATCACCTTATTTAAACTCTAAGGTTTATCAATGCCTATCGGTATATGATTTATGTTTACTCTAAGTTGTATCCATAAATTTCTGAATTATTTGTACTGCTCTAATGTATCCTCCACAAGACTCAATCCCAATAACTCAGACTCACTTACCTCTATCCAGAATAGTGGTGATCTGTATGACCTACCATAAAGATCCTCTTATGGTTCAAATTTAATAGTTTCCTATTAACTATTGTTATAGGAGAACTCTACTAAAGCCAGGTGATTCTACCAAGACCCACCAAAGTTAATAAAACATGCTTGTATCATGTCCTCAAGCACTTTTATTATATTCCCTGACTTCCCATCTGTCTATGGGTAGAAATTCATACTCAACAAAACTTGTGTACCAAGATCCTTTTGTAATCACTTCCAGAATCATGAAATAAAGCATGAGTCTCGGTCTGAAATTATAGTCTGTGGAACCCCATCAAGATGGACTATCTATTGAACATAAAAATATCCCATCTTCTCCACTAAGAAAGTCTCCTATATAGGAAATAAATGTTCTACCTTTGTTATTCGATCTAAAACCACCCAAATAGAATCATTCTTCTGAAGCGTACTCGGAAGACCCACCAAAAATTACATGTTCATTTCTTCCTACTTCCATTCTAGAAGAGGGAATGGTTGTATCGAACCACTTGGCCATTGATGCTCGACCTTCAATTTTTTATAGGTGTATCATCGTTTCATGAACCATGCTATTTCCTTTTTCATTCCTTGCCACCGAAATGGCCATTGTAGTTCATGGTAAAAAAATTTCACACCTGGATGTACCATTCAATTCAAGGAATGAAATTCCTGTATTAAATTCTCTCATATGCTAGTATGAACGGTAGCTGAATTCCTTATATAGATTATCCCATCCTCATCTATGATCTAATTTGAAGGTGAATCCCCACCTTCAAGGATTTCCCTCAAGTGAAATCACTTAAGTTCCTCATATTGTCTATCTATAATCTAGTTCAAAAGTGTAGACTCTACTGTAACTAATATGAGGGTCATATTATCTAGAATCTCTTGAACCAACACATGTATCTCCACTAGTATAGTCATCAGTTTCCACTCAGAACTCGATTCATGAACCACATGAGTCTTAGTCCTCCTTCTTAGAGAATCAATAACACTATTCCCCTTTCTGAGGGGATATGCTAGCTCAAAATCAAAAGACTTTATATACTCAACCCATATATACTATTGGATATTCATATATCACTATAAGAAGATATAATTCAATATCTTGTGATCTGTAAAGACCATAAACTTATATACCAACTGATAGTGTCTCCAACACTTCAAGGAATAAAAAATAACTTCAAACTTGAGGTCATGCGTAGGGTAGTTCCATTCATGAGGCCTTAACTGCCAAGACTTGTGTACCAAAACTAGATCTCACTACATCAACACTACTCTGAGTACAATCTTAGAATCATCACAATACACCGTATACTCCTCACCTAGCTTGGGAATGATCAATATTGGTGTTGATGTCAAGAGCTTCTTTATCTCTAGGAAGGCATCCTCACAAGATTCCTACCATTCAAACTTTATCCCCTTTTTGGATAAGCCTGTAAGTAGAACTTCCAAATAGGAAAATTCTTGTATAAACCTCTAATAATATCTAGCTATTCCTAGAAAATCCTTGGATATTGAAAAAATTCTTGGTCTAATCCCAAAATACCACTTCTTGAACTTTCTCTAGGTTTATAGACACACCTTCCTCCGAGATGATGTGACCCAAGAAGTGTAATTAATCAATCAAAAATCGACTCTTAGATAGCTTGGTGTATAACTGATTATATTTAAGTGTACTCAGGATGATTTCAAGATGTTGGGCATGATCATCATAAGTCTTGGAGTAAATGAATATGTCATCCACAAACACCACCACAAACAGATCCAGGTACGGTTTAAAGATTCTATTCATTACGGTCATAAACATAGTCGGTTTATTCATTAACATAAATGGAATTATTACAAACTCATATATTATATACATACTTTTGAAAGTAGTCCTCAATATATCATAAGTCTGAACTCACAACTGATGATACCCTAATCTCAAGTCAATATTTGACAATACACAAGCTCTTCTCAATTGGTCGAACATATCATAGATACGTGAAAGAGGATATTGGTTATTAATAGTCATCTAATTCAAATTCTAGTGATAAACACATAAGCACAAACTCTTATCATACTTCTTTGAAAAAAATAGTAGAGAACCCTAAGGTGACGTGTTCAGGCGGATAAATCCCGTATCCTTTAACTTCTCTAGCTGAGTCTTGAGCTCTTGAAACTCTTTTAGTGTTATTCTTTATAGTGGAATAGAAACTGGCTCATCCACAAGTATGAGATCAATTGTAAATTAAATATCTCTCTCAGGTGGTATCCCAGATAAGTATTCAAGAAACACATACTAAAACCTGTCAACCATGGGTGGAAAGACATCATGTTTCACACCCCAATCATCCAGTATTAGACTTGGAAACTGGGTTGTGAGCTCTCTTAATTGCTGAGTAATTGGCCATGCTTTTCCTTCTTGGATATACCATTATCCAAAATTAATATAGTTGTCACCCTTAGGAGACATAAAAGTCACTCTCGTCCGGTAACAATCTACGTGGGCTTGGTATGATGCTAACCAGTCCATACCCAAAATTAGGTCAAAGCTTGACATTTTTAGGATGTAAACATACCATAGAAAATGATACACCCCAACTTCAAGGGAACACCCCTTGCACAAACAGATTTATCTCAATCGTACTCCCAGTGGTGTATCTATCATCATCACCCCTTTCATGAACTCCACTGCAATACTCAAACCATTAACAATTTTTGTAGATATAAAGGAATTAAATTCACCAGTATCAAATAAGGAATGAGATAATATAGAATTTACAAGAATAGTACCTCTCGCTATTGATGATATAGCCTTTATATCCACAAATGTAGGATGCACCACATTTAACTATCCTACCCCTCTTAAATATGATGTTGTATAGCTCCCTTGTGATACACCACTCTACTGATATGAGTGCTCTTTCCCAGAATCACCTTGTCTGCCTCTTCTATCGCTACAACTATTAGAACTCTAGATGCATGACTGATATAGTGAAAAGGATCCCCTTCACGCACTCTTGTTTATTCTAATCCTCCATTACTACTCATCTGTCATGGGTTCCTGTAGAACCTTTATATATTACCCATATTATTTCAAGCTCATAACTTTACTGGTGGTTCGGTTCAAAGTTTATGAAAGTGGACCAGCCAACCACATTGGTGGAAAAGCACTCAGGTAAGATCCTGAGTAATTGATCCCCCTATATGGGCACTTTACTTCCCACTACTTGGGATAAAATTCTCATAATGATGATTCCTGCTCTTGAAAGACATACCTCCAGATTATCCAGAATAAACCACCTATCTACCACTGCAATCCTTTTTTACGTTCCCCTTTGAGATGAGAGCCTGATTTACCACTTCTGAAAACTTCTTCAGCCTAATGATATTTACCTGGGACTTAATTTCACACTTAGTCCATCCTGAAACCATTTTGTTGAAGTAGACTCATATTCTTCCAATGACAGAGAAAAGAATTTAAAATCTATAAATAATCCAGTATATTCCATTATAGAAATACTCCCTTGAGAAAACCTCATGAACTCAAATGCTCTCTCCTGTCTCAGTTTGTCTATGTAAAAGTTCTCTAAGAACTTCTCTTGAAAGTAATTCCACTCCATAGTATCTTGCTATACATCCTGAGTCTGGATGTCCCACTATCATTTCTCTAGAACACACAACATGTAAGCATCCATATTGACTCTCTTATCAGTAAGAGTCTCCAAGTGGTCAATTATATTCAGGATGGATTCAACCCATAACTCAACTCGCTCAGGTCCACCCTCTCTATTAAAAGTCGGAGGGTGATGCAACTGAAACTCCTTCATTAGGTTAGGCATAGTTTTCAAAACCTTCCCTGGGTCTCTTTCCATGAATTTCATGAATCAGGAAAATTTCCCTCAAAACTACTCCCCTTCATCCTCAACCGACACTATCGGTGCTCAGGTTCCACTATCGGTGGAGCATCTCCTTCCATATCCTCATTTTGTCCTCTAAACAAGCATTGTTTTGGAGTCATATCTCTACAATTCCAAAAAATTCATGTTAGGACATAGTTAAAAAAATTAACACATTTAAATAAGAGTAAAATCACAACAAGTCACAAAATTCCATTTACCCAAACCCCGCCACACAATCAGAACTGAGGTGTTATCACTACCTTAACCACCCGACACCTAGGTCTTGGTTAACAAGGGTAAACACATTACCATATTTCAATTTTCTCATTTATACACCCAATTATTCAAATTTTTCATCATTTTAAAATTCTCAATTTAATTTTAGGCACCTTTTTCATTTCAATCTCTCAAGTAAAGAAAAATAGTCCGAGTTTAGCAACTTACCCGACACCTGTTTTCCTATGCATGCCTAAAAATGATACATGGAACAAAATAATCCTGAGTTCCTATAATGATGCATGGAAACTCAACTCTCGTACCATAACCGAACATGATTCAGTTATCAACATTTTTTAGAAACAATAATCACATCACGCAACAAGTTCATCACTCAAGGTGAAATAATATTCAACTGTAATACCAAACAATAATAACAACAATCCTGACCTGGGTACTTAGGTTTTCCTCCATACATGGGTTTGCAACTCCCATGAACAGACTCATAACTAAGGCCAAACTCATCCTCGTCTCATTTATGACTTTCCCAGATAGTAATACAAAAGAAAAAAAATGGATACCACTTTGTAATGTCCCGACCCAGGTGCTACACACCAGTGCCCCGAACTGGTTAGGCACTTGACCTCAAGCATGTCTCCTCATAAACTAGAGGCTACCGAATGACATTGAGGGTCTAATATATTGATCATGGGGAGACTATACCCTATTTTATCAAAGTAATACACCATTAGAAATAAATAAACAATAACAGAATAGAATATAACCATAAACAGAAAAGTAACAATATCACAAGATACCAAAACTAGAAATACAATATCAAAACTAAAGCAGCAAACACACCATACTAAATTACGTTTCTAGTGTCAAATGAATACTCAAAATAAAGACACTAACTACAACTAAGTAGATCCCAAACCATGTCTGGTTCCTTCATCCATGATGCATCCCAACTTAGTTATCTAACACATGGCCTTTCCATTAACCTATCATGTATCCATGAAATCTATTTAGATACCAATCAGGAAGCCTGAGTAGGGTGTGAGTACAACTTAGTAGGCCACCACCAATGCTGTCTAAAACAAATCAAGTTAATAAAATTATATGAAGTTTTATAAAGATATAAGTACAATGCATAAGTAAATAGTTATCACATTATCAGTTATTCTTTATTTAATTACATAACCCCCAAGTTCCTGATGACAACTGAACCTCAATACCTGCTTCGGCCTGTTCTAGATTCTAAACCATGTCACATATTAAATTATCAATTCATTTAACAAATGGGATTTAATTATCCATTTTATTTCACTATACTAACATGGCTACTTGGAACCATAGTCCAATTCCAACCTTATTGGCATAGAACATCATGTATAGTACCCCATGGGTATTTGGAGCATGAGTCCGTGTCTCGTACCCCATGGGTATTTGGAGCACCAGTCCTTGTCCCATAAAATTATTAACATTCATGCACTTTTACATTCTATGGGTATTTGGAGTGTCGATCCATGTCCCACACTCATTTATCAGTCAATTGCACATGGGTATTTGCACCATTATTCTGTGTCCCATACTCATATATCAATCAATCACATATATCACACATATCACATATATCACAATATCACAATATCACATGTTTCACTATATCACATCAATAAAGAGTAATCAACATTAATCCTATTATCATGATAACTACCATTAGTGAACCCAACCATTAATTAATCACACTCATTCCATTAATTAATTCCACAATTAATTAATCTTATGCATTCCATCAATTAATTCAATAATTAATTAAGTCCAACTGAATAATTCCAATATCTTATAATTAATTCAACAATTAATTATATAATTCACAATCTCAAAATCTCATAATTAATTACACAATTAATAATCCAATTTCATAATATCAATAATTCCATAATTAATTCAACAATTAAATATTCCCAAATCCTTATATTTCACTCTTCCTTATTTAATTAATTCACTAAATTAATTAATTCAATTAGGAAATTCAGTTTTTAAACAAACTCTATAAATTATACAATCTAAATAAACATTATCAAAATCATGACTATGAGATTTGAATAATATAACGTCTACCTCGATTCATTAATGAACGGTCACCCAACGAAAATCCCCAAATTCTAGTAAAGTAATGATTTAGAATGATATCTGGATCTAAAGCCTAAATCTAGATCAAATAAATTAAGATCCTTCAAATATAGATATAAATATAAAATACTAGATCTATATCCACAAAAATAGGTATATATATAACACAAAATAGGAATAAATACCACCAAAATAATAGGATAAGGACAGATGTAAAATGGAAAACCAAATGGGATAGGATCCACTTACTGGGGTAGGTGAAGATCTTTGATCTGGGCTTCAAATCACAAAGAACAGAGGTTGATAAGGCTTGTAATTCATCTAGGAGGCTACAAAATCATGAAAGAGATCCTAAGGTTGAATGGGGGTCGATTTGGGTTTAATATGGGGGTTTGGGAATTTTTAAAACTAATTTTTGGGTTAAATTAATTCTCATACACAGTTTTCTGGGAAGGGGTGCATGGTTTTCCCTAACCATGCACCTAACTGTATACCCCTGCTTTAAGGGTGTACAGTTACTACTAATAGGGTGCATGGTTTGACAAACTGTTCTCCAACCGTGTAATTCCCCTATGTCTAGGGTTGCATGGTTAGTTGGGATGGGGTGCACAGTTTTCCTTAACTAAGCGCCAATCATGCACAACCCTCTTTCTTTCATTCATCACAAATTTCCACCAAAACACATCCCAAGGTAAAATAAAAATGAAAATTACTCTACACCAAACAAAAGTGTTCATGTAAATGATTTTATGACAACTCTAGAAAAGGTTGGGATCTTACACCTTGACACCCTTGTTTCCTCCATAGCCTCATTGGGCATTCAAATTAGGTCAAAGCCAATGAGTTAAACAAATAAAAAAAGGTTCCATAACTCATTGAAAAAAACTAGATTCGTATAGTTTTATCTTTCTAGAATGATAATAATACCATATATATCATATTAATTCATTAAATATACTTATATATATCATCCATGTGATGTAATGATGAAAAACGAATCACATAGCTTTGTAGAGGTGGTAGTCCATACGTACGCATGAACGACGTTATCATTTTTCTATACATGGAAAGGTAAGAAAATAATGGATATATTATCTTTTCATAATTATAAATATTTCATGAATATCATATATAAAAATTAATTATATCATTATAATAATTCTTGAGAGACGGTGATGGAAAATGAATTACATCGGTTCGTGAGCCGGTAGTCCTCCGAACACACAAACGATGAATTCTTTTCCCATTTAATGGAATTAGAGAGGAATATAGGTCATCCCAATGAAATAATAACATATTAGTATATTTATGATAATGTGGTTATTATTTTATCATGTTTGAAGAAGGTTTTAGGGATTTGTAAGAATAAATAAATAGAAATTTTGGATTAAAAACAATACCTCTTCTTTGGACAAACTCCTTTTCTTAACACCTTAAGACCACTAAGGGTGGTGTTTTGTCTTAAAATAAGACCTCTATAATGAGATTAGAGATTCTTGGAAGAGATGTGGGTAGTTATTGGCTGAAAAAATGGTTTTTAAGTGTGAAGAAATGAGAATAAGAGGTGCCCTTTTATAAGAGAGGGGAGGGGCAATCTTGGCATTTCTCATAATATTAAATTAATATAAATTAATTTGAAATTTGAAATGGATAAAAAGTGATTTATTTAAAATATAATATGATTATGGGTAGAAATAACATCATAAAATATAAATTATATTAGTTTTTACTAAATATCTACCCATATCTTTTGGTTTTAACCCTTATTTAATCCATTTAACTCATATTATAACAACATGGTTTTTTACACTTTGAAGGTTAATATAATTACTATAAAATGAAAAACAATAAATAAATAGACCATGATTGATATTTTAAACATTATACTAATAAATTTGACACATTTATGATTTTTAGTAATTTTATATCATTTAATACAATATTATTTACTATAAAATATCCATAATGTCAATTTTAAGAACTATTCATTACTTTGACTTTAATAATATCATGATAACACTTATAATTTGAAAAAAAAATTATTAAATCCTTGATGTGTCAAGGTCTTGTATAAAATTATTTGATCACATTTATTATCTCTAATTATATTTGTTTTAGTATTTTTAATATCATTTTTTTGATTTTCCATTAATTAAGTAATTATGGCATCATCATTTTGCAAGATTTAAAGTGAATATTTATTTACAAGAAAATAAAAATAAATCACCATGATGAATATAAATCTATTATATTTCAAAATACTAATTATTTTCTAACATAACCTCTAGGTAACCCCATATGAAAACTTTTATATTTTTTAAAAATATGAGAGTGATATCTTTGACTTTTTTATATAAAATATTATCAATATCATAATCACTTGAAAATGAAAAAAAATGCCAAAAATTAAATCCTTGAATGATTATGGATGAAAATTAATCATCCAATAAAATTTAATCAAGTGTAAGGGTCATTTTATAGTCCTTGTCATATTATTTTTACACTTAATTACCTAATTTACTCTTTACTATGGTAGTAAAAATTACCAAGATTAATATTCATATGGATAAAAATTAAAAGGGAACTATTTACTAGATTTGGTCCCACTAATCTGAATATGGAATCCAACTTTTCAAAATTTAAGATAAATAATTTATAGTATTTAATTTAAATTTAAACCGACAAAACGTAATGAAAAACAATTTTTTAGAAATATACCATTTTTTAAATATATATATATTTTACAATAAATTAAATTATTAAATCCATTTAAAAAAAAATTGGATTATTTTAAATAAAATTGAACTAATTAAATTTTAAAACTAATCCATAACATAATTTGACCATTTAAAAACTTTAAAATAAAAGATAGTTTTTAATAAAAATAATTTTTTTATCACTATTCCTTGAAAATTAATTATTTTCAGAAAATTGTCAAAATAAAATTTAAGATAATATTTGTATATTGAATTCAAAAGAAATTTTTTTTTTCAAATAAAATTTCTTTAACTTCCAGAAATTAATTATTATATTCACTCATAAAATGAAAGAAACTCGTTTTTGAAAAAAAAAATGTATTTTTGGATAATAAAATGGATTTACTAAAAATTATGTGATTGTTTTATAAAAAAATACAAATAAATTCATATTAATTTGGACCGTTATATTTATTTCATAAATTAGTTATTTGTATTCATACCCACTAATTTAATGGTTAGGTTATAATGGTCACATTTAAATAATAACATTTAGTTGTTCATTTAAGCTCGATGTTACGTATCTTATATGATATCAAACATAGTGTTTCCTTTTAAAATCTCAGGATGTTTCATGGAGTGTTCTGAATCACGTAATGAAAAATATTATTTTACAGTTTGGTAATTAAATATTGATTTCTAGACCCAAAAATTGATCTTCTCTTCCTCCTAATCCTTTATTTAATTCTAAAACAAATTAATAAATATTTTTAATTCAATAAATAAATAAATATTCATAATATTATAGGTTTTCGAATAAATATTTATTTTAACATTTGTGATCAATAAATCCTAAATAAATATTATTCCACACTTTGGTGAATAATATTTATCTCAATAATTAAATTCAAATATAATTTAATTAATATCAATATAGGCACCAAGTCTATGGCCCACTATATCTCTTCCTCAGTGGAATTAAGTAGGTTAATCTATAGTTGAATATCAGTGTCTAGAAACACATAAAGACACCCAAGAGGAAGAAGTTATTGTCATAATGTGTAAAACTACATATGAACTCTCATTGTGTAATATAATATCTTCTTCTTGATATCTCATCAAGAAGGTTACACACTCATGTCATCAAATTATATGTTTGATATGTCTTTCTTTAAATTCCTAAAATCAACTAGAAAATACACCACATCCATGAAATTTAATGTGACATTTTTATTTCAATCAAAGGGTTGTGATATCAACTTCCATAAATATGGTAGGGACAAATACTTTCTCGACTTATTTATTAATAACATATCACTTGTGACACACAAAACATACACAACTTCACTATGAACATATGTCATCATGGTTTATGATAATACATCTAAGTACTTGACTCATGATAAGCATTAATAATAATCTTAAAGTCTAAGTATTATTACACATATTCACAGATTGGAATATCCGATGACACATAAATATGTGTTATTCCTACTAGTGGGTATGACCTCATAATCACCGGTATTGAATATTACCAAGTTAAAACTTCCTAGGATAAAGTCTCACCCACTTATGAGAACTCTCATATGATAGTCAAAATCATATATATCCCATCAAATGACATCATATGACCATAGGACTAAGTTTAAAAAAATCACATCATTTCAAGATTCTCATTATAACGGGGAACTGCTTATGACCTTCTCAATTATGAAATATATACCTTAGTACATTTTCACATTAAAGATATGAAAAATATTAATCAATATGTGATAAATCATTTATTAATATTTTACTCTTTGAATATAAATATATATGTAGGTAATCTAAAGTACAAATAAGTTTGTTTTAAGATACTAGCTCCAACAACACATACCAAAAAAACCATAAGGCAAAAGGAAACCCCAAAATCCCATAGCAGGCTATGTTTTTTCTTTCTTCTTAAATAAAAAACATCCACTTAATAATGGAGGCACAACAACACCTCTCAATGTCCACTATGTTATATCATACCAAGAGATAACCCTCATTGGTTCTAAGTACCAAAATTCTCATCACTTTAAATTATCCTCATGGTCATCAATGAACATGGAATAAATACATGTCATTTAAAAGACCTCTCACAACCCTAATATAATAATTATACACATTATACATGAAGAAACATAATTTGGTTTTACATGAGGACATTCACATATGTGTGCCAAAAACCAAAAGTCACAATATACATGACACTACTATAGATATGTCATTTAACAGCTCATAAAAATTCTTTTAACAACGTTAAAAATGCACTTTTAATCTCATCACTGTTAAAGGGGTCCCCTTTATTGGTTTTAAAAAAACACAAATAAAGGTGGTCCTTTATCAGCACTAAAAAAAGGGCTGATAAAGGCATCATCTGCTGTAGTTTGCTATTTGTATAACATTACATTGCAGCAACCTCCTGTAACCTGTCCACAAATATATAATTTAATTGAAATAAATTTTACATCACGAATAAAAAAAACACTACTATATACATTTTAAAAAAAATTATATAATTACATTTACAATTACTATCCACAAACAATTTAAAACATTAATGTTTCATTGTATTTTTCACCCATGTTCCCCTATCAAAAATTTCCACCCATGGTTTCCATTTCTGAACAAATCACCTCAACCCAAGAAAAATAATACACCTATATAAGAAAACAAATATTATCTTAGTAACATTATAAATAAAAAATTAATATGAAATAATACATTAAAAATGTCAATAATAAATAAATATACACACTTGGAGTTATAACAGTCCCATTGTATATTGTATTGAGTTGCAGTTGATTCCAACATGTCACAAATGAGGTATGGATCACTTCCCTAAAGTATCAAAACAATTTGAATGTGTTTTATTATTTTTGATTATTTTAATTGTTCTTTTTAATGAAATTAATGTAAATTTTAAATAAAGACACATTTGGAGTTATAATGATCACACTGTGCATGAGATTGAGGTGAGGATGATTCCTATACATCAAAAATTACATTTATATCATTTTACTAAAGTATCAAAACAATAAAATTTCATTTTCTTGATTTTTAGTAGGTCTCTTTTTTTACTAAAATTCCATTTCAAACATGAAACACAAATTTTGAGTCATGCGGGTCACATCGTGTGTCGGTTTGATGTGATACATCTTCCAACATGTCAAAAATGACTTATGAATCACTGTCCAAAATTATCAAGACAATTGGAGTGCATTTAATTGGTTTTGAGTGAGTGACACATGTTTTGAACAAAAATGTCAATTTTAAACTGACAACGGGAACTTTGAGTTATACCAGTCACATCGTACATCATATTAAAGTGAGGGAGATTCCTACATGTCAAAAATGACTCATGGAACATTTACCTAAAGTATAAAAACAATCCGAATGTTTTTTCTCAGTTTTCAATACATCACTTGTTCCGTTTTCTAATATTAATGTCAATTTAAAATAAAAAGTCATACTTGGAGTCATACTGATCACACCGTGCATCAGATTGAGGTGATATTGATTCATAAACATCAAAACTAACTTATGGATCATTTTTCTAAATTATGAAAAACAATATGAATACATTTTCTTAGTTTTAAGAGGGTCATTTGGAATTTTTACTAAAATTGATGTTAATTTTAAATAAAAAAGATGAAGTTTGAGTCATACCGGTCACACCATGTGTCGGATTGAGGTGAGGTTGAATCCTAAACATCCCAAATGACTGATGGATCATTTCCTAGAGTATAAAAACAATCATAATGAGTTTTCTTGGTTTTGAGTAGGTTATTTTTCATTTTTACTAAAATGGATGTCAATTTTAAATAAAAAGAAAAACTTGGGGTCATAATGGTCACACTGTGCAACAGATTGAGGTGAAGATTATTTATAGACATCTCAAATGACTCATGAATAATTTTTATAAAATATAAAAACAATATGAATTCGTTTTATCAGTTTTCAGAACTAAACTTATTACTTTTGGTAAAATTAATGTCAATTTAAAATAAAAAGGCACACGTGGAGTCATATCAGTCACATTGTATGTCGAATAGAGGTTAGTTTGATTTTTACAAGTCAAAAATTAAATACGGATCATTTTTCTAAAGTATAAAAATAATATGAATGAATTTTCTTAGTTTTGAGTAGTTCAATTGTCCTTTTTACTAAAATTGATGTCAATTTTAAATAAAAAGACGCAGTTAGAGTCATAGCGGTCACAACATGCATCATATTAAGGTTTGGTTGATTCATACATGTCAAAATTTACTTATGGATTGTTTTCCTAAAGTATAAAAATAATCCGAATGTTTTTTCTCAGTTTTGAGTAGGTCAGTTGTCCTTTTTACTAAAATTGATGTCAATTTTAAATAAAAAGGCACACTTGGATTCATATCGGTCACAACTTGTATCAAATTGAGGTTTGGATGATTCTTAAACATTCCAAATAACTCATGGATCATTTTCCTAATATATCAAAACAATAAAACTTGTTTTTCTTGGTTTTAAGTACGTCAATTGTTTCTTTTGAAAAAATTAATGTCAATTTAAAATAAAAAGACATGCTTAGAGTCATATCGGTCACACCATGCATCAGATTGTGGTGAATTTAATTCCTACATGTCACAAATTACTTATGGATAATTTTAATAAAGTATAAAAAGAATCCAAAAGTTTTTTATTAGTTTTGAGTAGTTCAATTGTCCTTTTTACTAAAATTAATGTAAATTTTAAATAAAAAGACACACTTGGAGTCATACCGATAACACCGTGTGTTGGATTGAGGTTTGGATGATTTCTACATGTCTCAAATGACTCATGGATAATTTTACTAAAGTATAAAAATAATAAGAATGTGTTTTCTCAGTTTTTGGTACATAACTTGTTCATTTTGCTAAAATTAATGTCAATTTAAAATAAAAAAGACATACTTAGAGTCATACTGGTCACACCATGCATCGAATTGAAGTTCATTTGATTCATACACATCAAAAATGACTTATGTATCATTTTCATAAAGTATCAAACCAATTTGAATAAATTTTCTCAATTTTGAGTAGGTCAGTTTTCCTTTTTACTAAAATTGATGTCAATTTTAAATAAAAAAGACACACTTGGAGTCATACCGGTCATATCGTGCCTCAGATGGAGGTAAATATGATTCCTACATGTCCCAAATGACTCATGTATTGTTAACATAAGTTATCAAAATAATATGAACGCATTTTCTCTATTTTCAAAACATCATTTGTTCCTTTTGCTAAAATTAATGTAAAATTTAAATAAAAAGATGTACTTGGAGTCATACCAGTCACACTCTGCTTTATATTGAGGTTATATTGATTAATAAACATAAAAATGACTTATGGATTGTTTTTATAAAGTATCAAAATAATCTGAATTCATTTTCTTGGTTTTGTGTAGGTCAGTTGTCCTTTTTATTAAAATTGATGTCAATTTTTTTTAAAAAAAGACACTCTTAAAGTCAAACTATTCACACTATGCCTCATATTGAGGTGAGACTGATTTTTAAACATTCCAAATGACTCATGGATCATTTAACTAAAGTATCAAAATAATAATAATGTGTTTTCTTAGTTTTTAGTACATTACTCGTTCCTTTTTACTAAAATTGGTGTTAATTTTTAATAAAAAGATGCACATGGAGTCATACTGGTCACACTGTGTGTAATATTAAGGTGATTATGATTCCTACACATCCAAAATGAATCATGGATCATTTTCCTAAGGTATAAAAACAATCTGAATGTTTTTTCTTGGTTTTGAGAAGGTGGGTTGTGAAAAATCCTATGTGAATACTTCCATCAAACATTAATACATATTTATTGTGGGAGCCATATATTATAAATACATTTTGAAAGGTATTATGAAGATTAAATCAATGTTTCATTATTTTATTTTTTAGTAAAATAAAGAACTGACAACATAATTTTATGGTAATCTCTTCCCACATCAGTGCCTTAAGCAAGGGCACAACATGGTGCCACAAATATATATCAATTGGTATATGTTTAAGATTGATTATTTCAATGTAACTACTGAACATGGCCTTGTTGGAGTTAATATGATGGCCCTGTGCATTCCATCCAACCTTGAATTTGATGCCTTTGCTTTTCTACTTAATGATTTTTTGTAAGAACGTCAAACAATGATACTCCTGTTTTTTATACATCACCAGTCCTTCATTGCCTATCATTTCCTCAAATTAAATATGGTCAATATGTTGTTACTTTGGAGTGGTATCATCAGCATGTGCATAAGGTCATTTTACCTCTACACTAGGAGCACCAATATGTTGAGAAACCTTTTGTTTCTCTAGAGTAGTAGCATCGGTATGTGTAGAAGGTCGTTATTACTATCCATTGGGAGAAGTAGTGACTTGAGTGACCTATTGTTCCTCGATATTTGGAGCACCAACATATGTATAATTCATTATCTACAAAATTGGTTTAACATTTAATTTAGATTACATAAATGTAGTAGTGAACATATAATAACATAAGGTAACACAATGTATATTAAAAAATAATATAACCCAATTATTGAACTCTTTTTTTTAAAGGATGAAGGGATTTGACCCATCTATAAAGTATATAAATCCCTTCATTATGGTATCATATGACATAAAAAACCTCATCTATATTGGGACCACTGTCAAATGATTGTGATGTCTCAATAAAAGGGTTATCCTCAGTTGAATTTTCATCTGACCATTCAGTGGTTTTGGTCAATAATAGAAAATTTTTCCACTTGATTTGTGGGATCTGGAACATAAAATACATGTACTACCCTTGATTCCATTATAAACAGTTTTTCTTTGTACCCTTTCTTACTAGAATCAACTTTCATGAATCCCAATTCATCTATTTTAATAACACTCATGTTATTAATCCACTTGCATTAAAAATCAACAGTTGGAATGTTTTATAATCTAACTCCCATATTTCTTTGATGATTCCAAAGTATGGAATATTCATATAAATTGGATTTCTTTTTTTAGTACATGAAACATGCATCTCTTCAGCCACAATTGTAACTCCAATATTTTTCATGGTACTGTCTTCTTCGTGTTCATTTGTATAGAATGTATAACCATTAATTACATAACCATTATAAGAGAATACATACACACTTGGTCCTTTAACTATACATCAAAGTCATTCTAAAATTGAATCTATAATTTCATCTCACTCCTTAAAAATATGGTCCCAAAATAATCCTATAATCGCTTATTATGTGTATTTGATATCTATCTTTCATCCCTTGATGGATTCAAATGCCTAATAATTTCTTTGTGGGTTTCAACATATGGTGAAACCTCCAAAATGTTATGAAAAATGTAAAGGTGGACCTACTACAGATCTATGATATTGATTGTGCTAACATTCCTCTAGAAATTACTTCACCCACAGGCTACCCAATGTGACGAGATTTCAGGAGACCATTTTTTTCCACCCCATATAGGTATTCGGTATAGAATTAAACATCTTCCTCAATAATATATCACTCCATAATACAACCCTATATACGACTTTGATTTTTGGAATACCATTTAAAAATATTTATTTACCGTTCAATGGGGTACATCCATTTATATTGTAGAGGACCACATAGTTGAATCTCTCTCACCAAGTGAACCACCAAGTAAACCATCATATCAAATAATGTTGGTGGGAAGAACATTTCCAATTCACATAATATGATGGAAATTTATATTTCCATTATTAGCAATTTTACAAGGTCTATAACTTTTTTTCATATAGATTTGAAGAAGAAACAGAGATTGGTTAATTTATGATAGAAATTATTGGATAAAATGAAAGATAAAAATATAAGAATTAGATCTTGCATCAAAACATGGCAGTCATGAAATTTTATAAACTTTAACTTTAAATTAGTCATTGAAACAATATTATTTATATTTAATGAATACCCCTCTAGAACCTTTATATCATTTAAGAAGTTAAAAAACTAATATCCCTCCTACCTGGAAAGAGTGTAAGTAGCAAGAGGAAGAAAATTTTATTTTTCACCCTTCACAGACGCCAACTCTTCTTGTATTCCCATGGAAACCAGGTCTAACCTATCCTTAATTACATCCTATTTTCATGTGCATTTAGAAATGTGTCAATGAAACTATCACATGAATTTTTTCAACATGCATAACATCAATAAAATGTCTGATGTACAGACAATTCCAATATGGTAATTCAAAAAAACTGATCTATTTTTCCAACTGATTTTTGTAAGGTTTTTCAAAAATGGTTTACCCAAAGCAGTGTCCACATATTTTAACTTATCAAATAGTTGATCAAATATTATTGGATATCGTGTTTTATATTCTTCTGAACTTTCACCGAATGATGTCTTCCAAGATCAATACTTATGTTATCGGGATGGAAATATGTGATGTCCTAAAAACAAAATCTTTAATGAATGTTTCAACCTAATTGATTGTGTACCTTGTTTAAAAATGGTACACCCTTTAGTTCCTTTAATTCTATATCCTGAAAAATTTCTATATGTAGGAAAGTCATTTATTATCTCGTACAACATGGATCTCAACATGAAATCTTCATTTTTGTAATCATAATACAATATAACACATGAATCTCATAATAATTTAAAATCCATAATATATGGAGCCAAATAAACATCAATATCATTACCTAGTTGTTTTGATCCTGATACAACCATAGATAACATAATATATTTTCATTTCATGCCTAACTATGGTGGAAAGTTATAATTGACCAACATAACTATCCATATACTATGAGTGCTACTTTGAAAACAAAAAGGGTTAACTCCATCTATAGATAACGCAAGAAAAAAGGTTTGTTGGATCGTTTCCAAATTTACAACACTCATGGTCAATTGTCTCTTACACTGATGAGAGTTTTTCGAGTGATGTAGTTTTCCATCTTTATTTCTTATATCTGTGTACTACATCAATTTCTCTACACTCTCCTCACTTCCATATGGGAGACTAAACCTTGGAATGATTGGAATGTATCATGAAACTTTCATAAGACCAGATTTGTCTTTCTTGTATCGAGAATCACCACACATTGGTCATTCTGTAAGTGATTTTTGGTCCTTGAGAAACAGTATACAATCATTTGCGCATGTGTGTATTCTTTTAGAGATCATATCCATTGATTTTAATATTTTTTTGACATCATGTGTTCAAATAGGGAGCTCATTATCTTTGAGGAACATATCATTCAAGAGAGAAAGTTGTTCCATAAAACTGGTGTCACTCTATCTGTTGCATACTTTCAAATTATAGAACTTCAGTACAGCTGACAATGTTGTATATTTAGTGCAACCATCATATAATATAGTCTTTTCACAACTCTTTAAATTATCAAAAAAAAATTGTTCAATCATGAAGTTCATATTCAACTATCCTTATCATTTCCTTAATATGATCTTCATCCTCATTCACATATGTAATCACATCCCCGATGCAGTTTTCTTCATTGTTCGCACTTGTAATCATATTAGATGAATGTAGTGTTATCCCAACCATTAGCTACATTCGCTTTTTCCCCATTTTTATTCCAACATTTATAACTTTTATTTATTATTTGACAGATCAAGTGTTCTTCCAACTCTTCTGGACTAATTAGTCTTGAATAAAAACAGCGTAAACATGGAAAAATAATTTGAGAAGGGTCATATGCATGATCTTTTACAAACTATATGAACACTTTCACTCCATCTTCATACTCTTTTTGCATACGATTGGCATCCATCCATTCTTTATTCATATCCATCATATTTTATTTGATAATATTAATATTTAACAAAATAAATACACAAAATATGTTCAATTTAAATCTCTCCCAAAAATGCCACGTGAGTGTACTAGAAAGATACTTGATGGTTCTTTATTCAATTACAATGATTTTAAAGTTTTTAAGGTTCATTAATAAAATAAAAATTATTTATTATTATTTATTTAAGACATTTGTTTTGATTATAGGCATTATTTAATGGTGTCAAAACATTTATAAAGGCCAATTTTTTGTTCTAATAAAGGTTAATCATTTTTAAGTGCATGAGTAGAGACTTTTATAGAGATACACATCATTCATGATATATATATATAAATAAATAATTTTATTAAAAATAGACTTGATTTGATATTATTATATGGATTGTTGTGATATTTCATTTTTATGTAGGATAATGGAGGATATTGTAGGACAATAAAATCTATTTTTACCAATAACTCACTATAATGGAAATCACTTAAAAATCTCTAAAACTCTAAGTTCATCAAGAACACCACCCAAAAATAATAATCACCTCAAAACACTGAGGAGTTTCTAACTTCCTAAATTTCTAAAGATGACCAAACTATTCCATAACCTGACAAGGATATTGGTTACCATGAAAAAGGAAGGATGACGACTTAATAATTCATAAGGTGAAAAAGATCATTCCCCTACCACTCCTTTTAGTGTTTTGGAAAATCCAATCACTAGAAAAAATACATTAAAATAATAAGAGGATTTTCCATAAGTCATATCCTTATAATGGACTTTCTACCATAAATCAATAAATTTCTTAGAGGTGAAATAAAACAACATGAAACATGAATCTATCTCCTTCATGTTTTAAAACACACTCAAATCACATAGTCCCAATGAAAACCAAGGGGTCATATCCCAAAGCACAATCAAAATGAGAAATAACACAACAAAATTATTTCAAAATTTTTATTTCCATTAAAATCACACCTCTATCCCAAGAGGGTTGAAATCATTTTTCAAATTCATGCACACATTGAAAGAAATCCAAATTATTAAAAATAAAATCCATATTTTCATGTTAAATTGTTTCCAAAAATTCCAAAAATGTTCTCTAATTTTTCATAGTTAAATCAACCACATCTCAAACATTTTAAATTAAATAAATTCATTTTTACAAGGAAATATTCACACATGGTTTCAAAAATTAATTCATTTCTCAAAATACACTTTTAATTTCAATGCCGAAAATTCCATATAAAAATGAAAAATAAGATAAAATATATTTAAAACATTTCCCAAACATTAAAATAATTTTAATTACCTCACAAATTTGGTTTTAAAATAAACTCACTCAATAAAATCTTCTTTTCCATTCAAAAATAATCTCTTCTAAAAAAATAAGATTTTAAGTCCTAAAGTTAAATAAAATGCATATGGAACCATGAAATTCAAGATCTATCACATGAATGTGATTATAAATCCCTTCCTTTAAATAAAAAAATCAGTATACCATATATGAACTAATATAATAATTAAAAAGAATTAAATAACATCACAAGAAGAAAAAAATTCTTGATAATAGAATAAAAACGATCATAATCATTCAAGAATAATTGAATTGTTATAATAGAAAAAATATAATTAATAAGAATTAAAATAAAAATAATATGTAGAATAAAAATTAATTTAATTATTGGAATTCGATAAAAAAAATTAGTGTTCCATCTCCTATTTGAGAGCTTCCTATTTACTTTTTATACTTCGAACCTAATTCCATTGAACTGGTTTGGGGTTCTATGGTATTAATCCTTCAACTTTTAGCCTTAATGGAATTTTTTTAACAACATAGAATCTATTTGGAACTCACTTGAGCTGCCACTACTTATACTTCATCAAATAATTTTGTTTACTCTACATGGCATGGAAAAAACGGATGAAAGAGGATATGAATGAATTAATATCAACTGATTCCATTGGATCTGAAGTTAGGTGTATTGAGAAAACAATGATAGGATAATGAGGAGTAAGATGTGTGAAAAGGATGAGAGTTTGGTTCATCAAAAGAAATTGAAACATGGAAAGGGGAGATGACTAAAAAAATAGGCATAGATAAGATAATACCTTAGATTTGGAGGTCTGGAGACAACAGTAGGGTCTGAAGGTAGGGGTGGCAGGGGAGGACACAATGGCGGGAGCATCGGAGGTGATGACAGTGGCAGCAGCAGAGGCAGTTGTGGGGGTAGCAGAGGCGGCAACAGAGCTTTGGTTTCGCGAAATCTTTAGGCGTGATCCTATCTATACTACAGCTGTTGTTGATTCTATTAATTACCAACATGATGGGAAGAATCAACTGCCGGTGATGGATGATGATGGATTGGATATATTGGTGGATGATCGGCCAAATACTGGCATGCATAATGTCTCTATGTTCAATGATAAAGGTGGTGGCTCTCAGCATTTGGGTAGTGTTGTAGGGAATGAAATTACCCTGATTGATGATGCACAGTTGGGTGTTGGGCATGATGATGGTCAAAATGATGATGGTATACATGTAGCCATAGGGACTAAAGGTGCTAAAGCAGTGCTTGTGCAATGTTCTGGAAGGTTATGGTTAGATGTTGTTGATGATGAAGAGTTAGCTGCACCCAGGCAGGGGATTAACCTTTAGGTTGCTCCTATTACTGTGACTATGGTTGTCTCCTCTTTGTCAAACAGATTGATTCTCATTGCGAGGGAATCTTCCCATGCACCTAATATCACTTTATATGAAAATATGGCTTCTAGAAGTAGTAAAGATATCCATAAAGTGGACAATTAAGGGTTTTAAATGACAAGGAAGATAGACTTTGTCTCTAAGGTAAAGGTTGACCAATCATCCAGTGTTAAATATGTTAACATATTTGAGGTTCTTGATTCTATTAATAATGATGTATGTCTTATGCCAAAAACCTGGAAACGGGGTAGGCACCCCAAAGCTCATAGACAAGGGTGTGGTGATGCTTCTTGGGGCATGGAGGGTCTTCTCGATATCTTAGGGGTCATATCACACCAGAGAAGGTGAAGATTAAGGAGAAATACATTAAGCTTTTCAACCAGAGGAATTCGCAGTCAGAATGAGAGTCTGCTAATGATGTTGCTGCTTCTGATCATGACTCTAATCATGATTATAGTGATGCTTAAGTTTTTTTTAAATTTTTTTTGTTCGGGCTTACCTTTCTTCTCTTCTTCTTTCATGTACTGATTATTTTTCTTTGTTTTTATAATAAGAGGCTTGACCCCAAACCTTCTTGGTATTTTAATTATATTTATAATTTTATTATATATATTTAAAAAATTATAAATATAATAAATATATTTATTATAATATTATAATTATTTAAATAAATATATATTTATTTATACTTATAATTATAAATAAATAATTTTTTTTATAATTATAGAATCATAATAAATATATTTATTATATTTATAATTTTATAATTTTATATAATAAATATACTTATGATAATTTTATAATTATATATATATATTATTTATAACTATAATTATAAATATTTGTATACATTTATAAATATTAAAATATATTTATAAATATATTTATATAATTATATATATTTATAAAATTATAAATATTATAAATATATTTATTATAATTTTATAATTATATAAATATATATAATTATTTGTAATTATAATTATTAATACATATATTTATAAATATTTATATATAATTATAAATTTATATATATATATTAATATATAAATATATATAATTATAAAATTATAATAAATGTATTTATTGTAATTTTATAACTATTTAAATATATATATATATAATTATAATAATAATAATTATAAATAAATATATTAAAAAATATTTATATCTAATTAAAAAATTTTAATTATAAATATAATAAATATATTTTTTATAATTTTATAAGTATTTATGAGAACATAATAAGTTTATGGGTATAACATGAATGAATCATACATGTTTCAATTTATAAATGAACATTTTAATGATGAATATATGCATGCGCGTGATATCATAATAAATGTAATCCAAACATTTGGAACAAAACTCACAATCAGGTCCCCAAATATACTTTATTGTCATATAACATCTATTATACTCATGCATCAATATATAAACATAAATAAATATAAATCAATTATTTATAAACTTATAAATATTTTTTTTGAAACATTATATATATATATATATATATTTCCCAAATGGCCCAAAGGCCTTCTTTTATAATCCCCCTTTCAAGGGATGAGGGAAAACCCTTACAAGGCCTATAGGGTTAGAGATTACATGACCCATAAGTCTTAGAGGAATTAATCTATACTACAACTACTTGGAACTACTTCTCCACAACTTCTACATCGTGATGTCAGCTCTCCACCTTTGCATGGTTGTTCGGCTAGGCTTCCTGTGCATGCACAAGCTGGTCCCGATGGTAATGTCATACCCTCTCTTTCTTCCAAATCCGTTAGCTTCTGCTATGGTGAATGTGCCTGCTCTGAATCCTCATCTGGAATCTTCTCCTTATAGATTCTGCCTAATCCATTAAGCATAATTTCATATGGCCTGAAATCCTTAAGGTGGACCGAAGGCCTTGAGGTGGCCCAAAATCCTTAATGTCTCGAAGGCCTTGGGTGGCATGAAGGCGTTGAAGGACCCGAGGACCAAACCGGTGGCCCGAAAGCCAAAACAGATGAATAGTTCTGGTTGCTACAGTACCGAATAGTGTCTGTTACAATGTTTGTTACAGTACTACCACAATACTGCTACAGTAGCCCATAAATTATGCCTCCGCCTGGATTTGAACTCGTGTCTCTTGGATGCACTTGTTGATTACTCACCTACCGGGCTGAGGCTCTTGTACAACATTATATATATATATATTTGAATTATTAAAAAAAATTATATTATAATTTATCATATTTATATTAATTATAAACATGTCTTTTTTAATTAATGTATATAAATAAACATTATTTTTGAACATAAATATAATAATTATATATATATTAATAATATTTTTTAAAAATATTTTATCAAAACTAATAATAGCGCTGATAAATGTGACCATTATCAGCACTTTTAGCTAGCACTGATAATGGTGAGACTTTTATCAGCGCTTTTTGCTTGGCACTGATAAAAGCTGATGCATCCCTTTCCTGAATCAGTGGTAGTGTGAAACTCATATAAATTGATGGGAAAACCTAGGTACCACCTACCTCTTATTTGTAATACCTTGCTCTTCGAATATCATCAAACCAAATAGCCTTAACTGGATGAAATTGCACAACCCTCTGTAATCGTCTCGGACAGACAACACATCAATCCTGTTATAAATACAAATGATCAAAGCTTAAAAAGAGATAAAATATGGGGATATTGGGGTTGATCAAATGGATGGGAAAAATATGGGGTCACACTTTTATAAAATTTTCAAATAATATTTTAATAAAAAATTTATAAAAAAATAAAATAGTTAGCCACCAGGTACCCAGTCAACTTGCATCGGGTATGTGATGCCACCGACTATCAGCTTCAGTAAATCAGGTGGTTGGTGCCCCCCTTGGGTGACTGTCCCCTTTGACCAGCCCACTGAGTTCCCAGTGAGATGCCCTAGATACCTGATGACAATTTTCATCACATGATAAATTTACCACCGAGGTTGACTCCTCAAAATCTGATCCCATGCCTTCACTAACTTTAATGGCCCAAAACCATCAAAATTCACATAGTTTTGAATAACATTAAAAAAAATACATGTGTTAGAAAACACTTGTTTTTTCATAATCAGTATCAGGTGCCTTGAGCATGTTTATTATTTCAATTGAGAAGTGTCATTTTCCCACTCACCAAGAATCACTACCACAAATCCAGACATGGGATGTGCCATATTTTATCAGCTCTAACCAGAAATCACTGATAAAAGGGGGCATTTATCAGCGCTAGCTAAAAGAGATGATAAATCTACCCTTTATCAGTACTAAAAAATCAATGATAAAGGTGTACCCTTTATCAGCGCTTCTTTGAGCGCTGATAAAATTTGTTAATAAAAAAATATTATTAATTTATATAAAATTATTATATTTATATTCAATACATTAAATAAAAAATGCATGTTTATAATTTTTTTAATAATTCAAATATATATATAATGTTTAAAAAAAGTATTTATAAGATTATAATTAGATAAATATATATTTAAATAATTATAAGATTATAATAAATTTCATTAAATAATAAATATATTTATTATATTTATAATTATATATTTATAATTATATATAAATTATTTTTAAATATATATATTTATATATGATTATAAATATATATATATATATTTATATTTATTTATTTATTTAAATAAATATATGTTTCTAATGAATTCGGTCAATAAATATATTGATAGTTGAATATAATTGATGTTCATATGCTACGTATTCATCATGAATGTTCATTTTCACATTACACCCTCATTACTATTCATGTAGTCAATATATATGTGATGACTCATTTCTTATGATCTATACTTTATTAGGTATATATATATTTTTTATAATTATATATAAAAATTTATAATGGTATTTATAATTATAAATAAATAAATATATATGTTTGTATAATTATAAAATTATAATAAATATATTTATTATACTTATAGAGTTATAAATATATATAATTAAATAAATATATTTATAAATCTATGTTTTTTCTTACTTTCATTAAAGAAACTATCCTCATTTCATGTTTCAAAAGTGTTAAATCACTTATTGAACTTTTCAATGGTTTTTTTCTAAATAAAAATAGATATATTTAAATAATTATAAAATTATAATAAAAATATTAATTATATATAATTATAAATATAATAAATTTATTTATTATAAATTTATAATTATAAATATATATATATTTATTATATATATAAATATAAATAAATATATTTATTATACTTATAAAGTTATAAATATATATAATTAAATAAATATATTTATAAATATATAAAAAAAATTATAAATAAATACAAATATTTATAATTAGAATTCTAAATAATACAGATATATTTAAATAATTATTAAATTATAATAAATTTATTAATTATATATATTTATAAAATTTTAAATGTAATAAATATATTTGTTATAATTTTATAATTATTGAACTATATATATACATATGTACAATTATAAACATAAATAAATATAGATTTATTATAACTATAAATAAATATATATAAATTTATAGTTATTAAATAATTATAAAATTATAATAAAAATATAAAAATATTTACAATTATAATTCTAAATAAATATAGATATATTTAAATAATTATAAAATTATAATAAAGATATTAATTATATAAATTTATAAATATAATAAATATATTTATTATAAATTTATAATTATAAATAAATATATATTTATTATAAATATATATATATATAGTTATTATTATAAATAAATATTTATTTATTTATTATACATATAATTTTCTAAATATATATAAAAATATAAAAAAAATATTATCATTATTGTTTTATCAGTGCTTTTTAGAACTGATAAAGACATGTTTTATCAGTGCTTTATATTTTATCACTGATAAAACATACCTTTATCTGCACTTTTTAGCTAGCACCGATAAAAGGTTTACCCTATTTTATAAATAAACCCTAACAATCTCTTCCATCTCTCGCTTGACTCAAGCTCTCGCGAAATTTGAACCTTGTCGCCTCCTCCTCCTACTCTGCGGCCACCGACTCCTCCTCCTCCTCTACTATCGTTGACTCCTCCTCCTCCACCGCCACGAATCCATCCTCCACCGTTACGAAGCCCTCCTCCATCACTGTGAATCCCTCCTCCACCATGAACATCCCCTCCACCGCCAAACCCCATCTACTGCGAACCTCGCCTCTATCACGTGCCAAACCCCACCTCAGCCCTAAACCCTTCCTTTTCTCCGAACCCAACTCTTCTGTGTACCCCACCTCTACTGCGAAGCCATTCTTCTCTACAAACCCACCTCTACCATGAACCCAGCTCCTTATGTGCTACCACTGTGACTATTCTTGTAATGCTCTTAGTATTTCATTTGTATTTTCTCATTGTATAATTTTCCATGATCAATTCCATGTCTTTAACTTTTATATTTCTGATCAAGGATATTGATAAGCTTTTAGGGCTAGAATATGTATTTTCCAAATCATTGTGTTTGATGTATCTCTAGTGTAGAGTTTTCATTGATCATCATATTGAAGTGGGTCTTGGTGAATTAGATACCTATTTCCACCAATGAGATAATAATCAATGAATATTCGATATTAGAACTTGATACCTCACAATAGGTATTTAGTCAAGGATGTTTTGGGTGTTGATCTACGATAACTAGGATCAACTCTATAGATCCTCCTAATAATTTGGTTAAAAAAAACATGTTCATTTGATTGAAATTAGATTGATAATAAATATATTTTTATAATCTTGAGGACTCTCATTGTTGACTTCTTAAATTTTTTTACATTGCATCTTTATTTCCACAATTTTATTATTTCTATCGTATAGTGTATCTCATTTGATTTATTTTTCTTTCCATTGAAAATGAACTACATAAGTAAATTTTAGATTGATATACTTTTATTAATAAAAAATTATAATAACTGATAAATAATAGATTGGAGTGACATGAAAACTATGAGTCTAGTTTGTGACTATAATTTAAAACCCCCTTGTAGTGTTGTATCTACTATATCAATTTTTTTCATCAATGGCTGGAATTATAATTTTTGAGGGTGATAATTATGTCTATATTGAAGACTTAGATATGAAAACTAGTTATGTAGGGTCTATATTTCTGTAGCAGGGTAGAATCATAGACAATTTTTCTAGAGTAATTTTTGATGATAGAGAGAAATTTCAATCAGTATGTACTACTATCATTGACAATTTACTAGATGTATTTCCCAAGGACTTCTCTAATTTTCCACCCAAGGGATAGGTTGATTTTATGAATTTTTCTTACCAGGTGTGGTGCATATATCTATTCCACTATATAAGACGGATTTTGTAGAGCTACAAGAGAATAACCTGAATTGAATGACTTCGAGGTGAAGGGGTTCATATGAATGATTATGTCCCATTAGGGTGCCTTAGTTTTTTCCATAAAAATTAAAATGAATCATTGATAATATGTGTGAACTATTAGAGGTTATGATAAGTGATATAAATGAACATATATCCACTTATATGTATTGATGGACTATTTGATCAACTTAGAGGTGATAAAGTGTTCTCTAAGATCGATTTGATATCAAGTTATCATTAGTTTATGGTGAGGTATTTTTATATACCACATACTCTATTTTAGAGTACGTATGTATTTTATGGGTATCAAGTGAAGTCATTTAGTTCGAAAAATATAATGGAAGTGTTCATTTCTAAGATGAATTGGGTCTTTCGTCCTTATTTACATAATTTTGTAGCCATATTTTTCAATCATATCTTCATGTATTCCCAGTTGAGGGAGGAACATGTTCGATATCTAGATATCATTTTGAGAAAACTTAGGGAGCATCAACTATATTCCATGATCTCAAAGTGCATGTTTTGAATTGACAATGTACACTTCATGGGGAAAATGATATTAGTGGATAGCGTATTTTTAGAACATGATAAGTTTACTTCATGGGGAAAATGATATTAGTGGATAGGGTATTTTTAAAACCCCATAAGTTCAATTTTATAGTTTATTTAGATAGTAAAAAATATATTTTTGAGATTCAAATCTTTTTGGGAATTTCCAGTTATTATCAAAGGGTCAACCAGAATTCTTCCTAATTGGAAGTGCTAAGAAGGTCTTAACTATGAATGTGGTATAGTTTATTTTCTTAGATTTTCATGAGAGATGATTCTAATATCTTAAGGGTAGATTGATGAAAACACCAATCTTAACCATAAATGAGTTGGGTAATGAGTATGGATTATATTGGGATGTATCAAAAGTCCGTATTTGAACAATTCCAATCCATGATGGTCATGTGGTTTCTTATGGGTCCATAAAGTTAAGGAAACATAATAGAAACTTCCCAAATTCTTTCCTAGATTTGTAAATAGTGTTACTTTTCATGATGTGTTATTGGTATTATCTTTAGGGTGATATATTTTTGGAATACACTAAAAAAAGTGTTTGAAATATATTTAATCACAAAGTGAAATGAACCATTGATAGTGGAGAAGGTTTGATTACCTATAGTCCTTTAACTTTGACCTAATGTATACCCTCAAGAAGGGGATCATTTTTTCTAATGTACCATATTGGATGGATCAAGATTAGATAGTAAATTATACAAGTATCAAGTGGAATATGGTTTCCCACATTGAAGATATATGAATTTTTCTTCAAAAGTATCATTGCCAAGTGGTAGTTATGAATTTATCTATCACTTATTCACTCCTCAGTAGTATTATAGGATTAAACTATAGGATTCATACTATTTTTTCATGATAGACATGATAAACCTTTTATATATTTATATTTTATGAAATGTTGGTTATTTGTTATTCATGTATCCTTTATAAATTGAGTCACTTGGGATTTATTTCTTTGTGGAAATTCCTAAGTGGATCATTTAAAACAATTCATGTGTTTTGAAATTTTTCTTAAAAAATTATATGTGTTAAACATACCCTTGTTTTATTTTAAATAGATTTAAAATGATTTAAACACTTATCATGGACTTAGGTTGCATGCCAAGTGTTTTTCAACTCACCTGATTGGATTTCATAAAGGAATGTGAATGTTTTGAAAGCATATGTAATGTTGGTTTCATTTTAACAAGGGTTTTGTGAAGTTTTAAATTAAAATTTTTAAAATATAGAGGGTTGTCACTCATTTTAAATGATTATGATTATTGGGTCATGAAGTTTCCTGGGATGCTTTAAAAAGTAATTGGTTTTTTTTGAAAGAGTGTTTCTGAACTGATTGGTTTATTTTAAAAAGGGTGTGTTATTTTAAAGAGGAATTTCTGTAAATGGTTGTTTTTTAATGGTATTTCAACTATGATTTTATAAATAGTTTTCAAAGGACATCTGAAATTTAGTTTTTCCATAATCTTTTAAGTTTATATTTTTATATAATTAATAAAATCATTACATTATATAGGGAATACAAGTAGATTGATAATAACATCACGGAAAGGGTAAATGTATTTCAATAATTAGAAGGATTAGATTTCAATTAGATTTTATCTCCTGCTGTAAAGCGTATAATAATTCAGATGGTTCTTGTCTTGGTTTCCATTGAAGGTTTTTTTCTAGAACAAATGGATTTCATGATTATATTCCTTCATGGAGATTCAAATGAAGAGATCTACCTAGATGAACTGGAAGGTTTCATGCTGAATTGAATAGAAGGTTTGGTTCCAATCTCAAATGGATTTTTTTTTGCTTAAATAGGCACCAAGACAGTGTAACTGTAATTTCAATGCTTTCATGGTAGAATTAATATTCATGGTGTGTAATTTAAATAATTGCTACTATATAAAGGTGTATTATGAAAGGAGTTTTGTCATTTTACTTATTTATGTGGATTAATTTATCTTATTTGAACCAATGATGGAAAGACTAGAAGAGATGAATATTGATTTATCTAGAAGATCCCAAATGAAGGACCTTTGTTCTAGAAAGTGTATATTGGGGATAAATATTGAAGGAGACATAATGTCTATAACTTTTTTAGCCTTATTTAATTTTTATATCAATGTTTTGTGTATTTTTTTTTAAATATTAATATTACCAAATCAAATAGGATGGATATGAATAAATAATGGATGGATGTCAATCATCTGACAAAAGAGTATGAAGATGGAGTGAAAGATTTCATCAAATTTGAAAAATATCATGCATATAACCCTTCTCAAATCCTGTGCTTGTGTTTTTTCTGTTGTTATTCAAGAAAAATTAGTCCATAGGAGTTGGAAGAAAACTTGATCTATAAATGTTGGAATAAACATAGGGAAAAAGTGAATGTAGCTAGTGGCTGGGATAACACTACATTTTATGGATCATATGATACGATTATAAGTGTGGACAATGAAAAAGACTTTATCGAGTATGTCATTAAAGATGTGAATGATAATGAAGATCGTATTGAGGAAATGAAAAGAACAGTTGAAGATAAACTTCAAGATTTCCCAAAATTGTTTGATAAGTTAAAGAGTTGTGAAAAGACGTCATTGTATGGTGGTTGGACTAAATATAAAACATTTTTATTTTTACTAAAGTTGTATAATTTGAAAGCAGACAATGGATAGAGTGACGCCAGTTTTAAAGAATTACTTTCTCTCTTGAATGACATGCTCCCAGAAGATAATGAGCTCCCGATCTGAACATATGATGCCAAACGAATGCTATGATCGATGTGTATGATCTCTGAAATAATAAATGCCTGCTTGAATGAATGTATACTATTTTTTAAGGACCAAAAATCACTTAGATAATTCCCAAAGTGTAGTGTTTCTCGATACAAGAAAGATAAATCTGGTTCTAAGAAAGTTGTTTGGTACTTTCCAATAATTCCAAGGTTTAAGCGCCTATATGGAAGTGAGGAGACTACAGGGAAATTGATTTGGAACACAGATATAAGAAATAAAAATTAGAAACTATGTCACTTGGTAGACTCTACTCAGTGGAAGAGAATTGATCATGAGTATCCTGATTTTGGAAATGGGTCAAGAAACCTTCATCTTGCGTTATCTATAGATAGAGTGAATCCTTTTGGTTTTCAAATTAGCACTCACAATATATGGCCAATTATGTTAGTAAATTATAACTTTCCACCTTGGTTATGCATGAAATAAAAAATACATCATGTTATCTATGCTTATATCAGGACTAAACCAACTGGGTAATGATATTTATGTTTATTTGGCTCTATTGATCGAGGGTCTGAAATTATTATGAGATTCAGGTGTTACATTGTATGATGCTTATAGAAATGAAGATTTAACATTGAGATCCATGTTGTATGATATGATAATTGACTTTCCTAATTATGAAAATTTGTCATGATATAGCATTAAAGGAACTCAAGGGTGTCCCATCTGTGAACAAGGTACACATTCAATTAGGTTGAAACATTCATAAAAACCCTTGTTTCTAGGACATCACATATTTCTACCCCGATGACATAAGTACCAATCTTGGATGACATCATTTGATGGATGTTTAGAAGAATGCACAAATTTTTGAAAAACCTTATGAAAATCAGTTGGAAAAAGAGATCAGTTTTTTTTAATTACCATTATGGAATTGTCTATATGTCATACATTTTCTTAATGTTATTCATGTTGAAAAAAAAATATATGATAGTGTCATCATCACATTTATAAATGTAGTCGGAAAAATAAAGTATGGAATTAAGGCTAGGTTGGATAAGGGAATACGAGACGATTTGGTTTCAGTAAAGGGTGAAAAATGAATTTTTCTTCCTTTAGCTGCTTACACTCCTTCCAGGAAGGGGAGTTATTAGTTTTTCAACTTCCTAAATGATGTAAAGGTTCCATAGGGGTATTCTTTGAATATCAAGAACATCATGTCAATGACCTATTTGAAGTTAATGGGACTGAAATCACACTACTATCATGTTTTGATGCAAGATCTAATGCCTATACCTTTACGTTACATTTTTTCCAAGAATTTATATCATAAATTAACCAAGCTCTGTTTCTTCTTCAAATCTGTATTCAGAAAATTTATAGGCCTGATGAAATTGCTGACTATAGAAAGATAAATTTCTGTCATATTATGTGAATTGTAAATCTTCTTTCTGCCAATATTCTTTGATATAATGGTTCATTTGATAGTTCACTTGGTGAAAAAGTTTCGACTATGTGGTCTTATACACTATAGATGGATGTACCCCACTGAATGGTATATGAATATTTTGAAAGGGTATGTCAAAAATCAAATTCATCCAGAGGGTTGTATTGTGAAGTGATATATTTTTTAGTAAGTCATTGGATTCTTTACCGAATACCTATCCGGTGTGGAAATCATTGGTCTACCAAAATCTCATCACACTGAGTGGCTTGCAAGTGAAGGAATTTATGGAAGAGAAGTTGTCATAATCAATATTACAGATTGAGATTATGCACACCTTTACATTTTTCATAATAGTTTGGAGGTTTCCCCATATTTTGAAACTCACAATGAAATTCCTATTAATTTGAATCCATCAAGGTATAAAATATGGATATCAAATACACATAATCAACAATTTATAAGAAGATTTTGGGATCATATTTTAAAGGAGTCAATTGAAAATATGGATTCAATTTCAGAATGACTTCAATGGATAGCTGGGGGAACAAGTTTATATGTATTATCTTACAATGGTTATGTAATTAATGGTTATATGTTCTATACAAATGAGCATGATGAAGATAGTACCATGAAAAATAGCGGAGTTACACTCATGGTTGAAGCGATGCATGTTTCTGTTACTAAGGATAGAAATATAATTTATGTGAATATGTCATACTTTTGCACCATCAAACAAATATAGGAGTTAGATTATACAACATTCCAAGTACCGATTTTTCATTGAGAGTGGGCTGATAATAGGAGTGCTATTAAAATAGATGAATTGAGATTCGTGAAAGTTGATTTCCATAAGGGAGGGTATAATGATGAACCATTTATAGTGGTATCACAGGAAGTACAAGTATTTTATGTTCCATATCCTGCATATCGAAAGTGATCAATTATTATGTTATTGAGCAAAACCACTGAAGGGTTAGATGAAAATTCAAGTGAGGTTGACCTTTTTATTGGGACGTCATAATCTTTTCACAGCGGTCCCAATGTAGATGGAGTTTTGTATGTCATAGGAGACTAAAATGAAGGGATTTGGATCATCGATAGAGGGGTCAAATCCCTTCAGCCTTTAAAAAAGAAAAAGAGAGTTCAATAATCAGGTCACATTTTTTTATATTATACATTGTGTTTCCTCATGTCATTATCCATTTGCTGATGCATTTATATACTCTAAATTAAATGTTAAAAAACTTATGTAGATAATGACTTCCACACGTACTGGTGATCCCAATCCTAAGGAACAATAGGTATCTCAACCTGATGATGCTCGCAATGTAGAGGAATGACCTTCTCCATGTGCTGGTACTCCCATTCCTGAGGAACAATAGGTTTCTCAACCTGCCATTGCTCCCAGTGCAGAGGTAAAATGACCATCTACACATGTCAATGCTACCAATCCAGAGGAACATATTGACGATGTTGATTCTGTGGAAATGGTAGGTGATGAAGGATCAATGACTCTGAAAAAACAGAAGCATCGTAGTTTGACAGGATTATCAAAAATTATTAAGGTGAAAGTCAAAGGCATCAAACTCAAGGTCGGGTGGAATGCATAGGGCCAGCATGTTAACCCCAATAAGGCCATGTTCAGTAGTTACATTGGAATTGTCACTTGAAAACACATGATTATTGATGTAGATTCATGTCACCATGTTGTGGTCAGGCTTAAGTCACTGATGTGGGAAGAAATTATGGTAACATTATGATGTGATTTCTTTATTTTACGAAAAAATAAAATAATGAAACATTGACTTACTCTTCATCATCCATTATAGAGTGAATTTATAATAGATGACTACCACAAGAAATATATATTAATGATTTATGGAAGGATTCATAGAGGATTTCAGACAATCCTAACAAGAGATCAACTTAAATACACTGAAGGGAAAATAAACCCTCACCCAACACTTATCTATGCACACCTGATAACCCAAGAAGTGTGGGATGCGTTTACTAGCTGTCATGAAGATGTGTCTTTTCAGTTACATTGTGGCTAGTAATACATTATTTGATGATACATGTATTCATCACTTTGATTCATAATTTTTTATTAATGAAACAACAACTGAGTGCTAGAAATAAGGAATGAATAGTAAAACCAGCGTACCCCTACCATAAAGTAAAGATGGGGTACGCTTCACTTGAAAAAAAATCGGTACATATTTTAAATCCACCGTAATACTTTTATGTGACATGAAACAACACCATAATTATTTTCCTCTATTTATATGTAGATTTATTACTCCAAATACAAAACCACTTCCATCTCATGCCATGTGTTATAAAATGAGGCACATGTAAATAAAGGTGGGATACTAATAGATGAAAACACACAAAAAGTGTGGGAAACATGTGTAAGCATTATATAATAAAAAATTGTTTTTATTTTAATCACTATTACATAACAATGATCACTTATTTTCCTTTATTTTCTACCTAACATAGTCATGGGAATCAACAACACCTATACCAGATGAACACATACTATCATTAGCCTTGAAGCGGCCAGAACAGTATGGTCGTGTCAGAGGTGCGGGTTTTGGGGTGACACCACGAACATATTTCAAGAAAAAAAACAAGAGGAGGATCAAAGTGAATTAATAAAATATATGAGAGAAAGAATATATACCCTTGAAGAACAATTTCTATGGCAGATAGATATGATGGAAACTTTTAGGGGGGGAGGAAAGGAGAAGAAGAAACACAAGAACATCCACTGCGTGGGTATCCCACCCCACCCCTATCAGCTATGAGGCGATCCATTCCCATCAAAGAGATGTCTTATATAAGGTAATCAATGTTTTAATAAATGATTCTGTGAATCATACAGACACTGATAAATTTCCTATACTGATATTATATAGGGTGATAATGACTATGATTTATATCTAACAACACCCACCCATCACCTTGTAGCGAGGGTTATGGTGTTCAATATCCAAAAATAAAATCTACACAATAGACCACTTATAATAGGGCATGTTCGAGTGTCAGTTTGCATATCCCATGAGTAGAGCACCGAGCTACCTATTCCAATTCATGAGGAAGATATTCATACGGTTCAAAAATCTGTTGGAACATTCATCACATGGCCGTCACATCTTGTAAAAGACATGTTTATAATGAGGTATTCATTTCCAATTTATTTCTCAAGATAAACCTTTAACAATTAATGAAAAAAGGTTTGAACCGATGAATGTTATTATAGGCAGAAAAAGGGATGGGTATGAAATGAAAGAGCAACTCAAAACCATCTAAAGGATCAACCAACTGATCCAAAATATATACCTAAAGAACAATTACACCGCACATTATATATCCACAGTTACTATCATTGAAGGTTCATGTGAATACAAAGTTACAAGATGGTCATAATCACATAGTTAATTTTGAAGAAAAAAAGTATGGAGAGAAAGATTAAGACTGCATTGGTGTTGAGAGTGTAAGTGAAATCCTCAACTATGAATGGCTTGGAAGTGGAGTTGTAAATGTATACATTAGGTATGTTTTTATGATTTGATTTTACAAAAGATAATATACTATGTTAATTATGACTAAATACATTTCATATTTTTGGTAGCATATTTATGAAGAAAAAATTGAATAGATTTTCCCATGAAAGAAAATTTGGACTCGTTGGTCCTTGCATATCCTCTACATAACAAATGAAAATAGATACCAATAAAATAGATGCTATAGTGGCAGTTCTGATCAAATCATTTGAAATCAAAATTTCAGATGATGGACTATATTTAATACAAATGATGCAGGGTTAAAACTCTACTATTCAATCATATCAAATATATTTTCATTTCTTTCATTACTTATTCCATTTTGTGTGTTTAGGCAGCATTGGATGCTCATTGCGATAAAATTGGATAATCAAAAGATTTATTTATTGGATTCAATGCATGGATATCCAAAAAACCGTCCACACATGATTACATGTGTCAATTTGTAATACACTACATCCAACATTTTAGAACTAAACATCAATTTATATAATTTATATTATATTTTAATGAGGATTCTGTTATGATAGGGCAGTGCACCAATATCATGAAAAATAAGGAATGAGGCCAGGGGATAAGCATGAGGACCAAGACAAGTACTACGACTAGACAAGTATCAGGGTATATATAATAATATTTCACTATCCAAACACATATCAAAAAAATTACTTATTCTCCTCAATGTTTCTGCAGTGTCCGAAATAGACCAATGGAAAAGATTGTGGCTATTATGTTTATAAATTTATGAGAGAGATCATATTCCATGAACAAACTATCATCCCTGAAGTTGTATTTTCGAAGATAATTACTATTTCATTTAAAATATTTATTAATCCTTTGTGTATTTATATTTTTCCAGTACTACTATGACTGTCAAAAAGACTCATATTCACAAGATGATATTGATGTGCTCAGAAATGAATTGGCAGTATACCTGATGAAAGAATGTACACAAATAACATGAAGAGGTGACTTCCATAGATTTAGTAGATTGTTTCTTATTTATGTTTAATTTAATTATTTTTATTATTACTCACATAATAATTGTTTTCATATGCAGGTGGATTCCTTTGTTCAAGTTGTGGAGGTTTGTTAGAAACGGATCATGCTCATGAGAGATTGGACTTCGAGGCTGTAATAGAGATAATAACAATAAGAAAATGGTTCAAGAATTTATAAAGGTTAATTCCAACTACTTATATAATTAATTGATTTTTTTCATCATTTTACCTACTCAGAACTGAGCAAAAATAACAAGTGACCAGTATCACTCAAAGTGTCTCTATTGATTTAAAATTGACATTAATTTTAGTAAAAAGAACAAGTGACATGATAAAAACTAATTAAATTAATTTTTATTATTTTGATATGTTAGGAATGATCCATAAGTCATTTTTGATGTGTATGAATCAACCGCACCTCAATCTGATGCACGGTGTGGCTGGTATGACTCAAAGTGTGTCTTTTTATTTAAAATTGACATTAATTTAAGTAAAAAAGAATAGGTGACATGCTTAAATCTGAGAAAATGAATTCTTATTGTTTTGATAATTTTTTAAAACAATCCATGAGTCATTTGTGACGTGTAGGAGTCAACTTCACCTCAATCTGATGCACGGTGTGACCGGTATGACTAAAAGTGTCCGTTATCAGTTTAAAATTGACATTTTATTTCAAAATGTATCACTTATTGAAAACCAAAAAAACACGCTATGATTGTATAGATAATTTAGGATATTGATTCATAAGTCATTTGTGATGTGTATTAAGAATTCTCACATCAAACTGACATATGATGTGACCGGTATGACTCAAAATATGTGTTTCTAGTTTGAAATGAAAGTTTACTAAAAAAACACAACTGGCATATTGAAAACTGAGAAAAAGAATTCAGATTATTTTGATATTTTATAAAAATAATCTATTAGTCATTTTGGATAGGTAGGAATTATTTTAACCTCAATACGATGCATGGTGTGGTCGGTATAACTCCAAATGTTTCATTATTTAAAATTGGCATTAATTTTAGTAAAAGAACAAGTGACATAATAAAAGCAGAGAAAAAGAATTCATATTATTTTGATATTTTAGAAAAAAGATCTATTAGTCATTTTTTGAATATAGGAATCATCCACACCTCAATCCAACACACGGTGTGTTTGATATAAATCAAAGTGTCTCTTTTTATTTAAAATTGACATTAATTTAAGTAAAAACAACATGTGACATGTTTAAAACCAAGAAAACACATTCGAATTATTTTTATAGTTTAGTAAAATTATCTATTTGTCATTTTTTATGTATAGGAATCAGAATCACCTCAATCTGACACATGATGTGGCCTGTATAACTCAAAGTGTCTCTTTTTATTTAAAATTGACATTAATTTAAATAAAAACAACAAGTGGCACACTGAAAACTGAGAAAATGAATTCGAATTGTTTTGATACTTTAGGATAATGATCCATGAGTCATTTTTTATGCGTAGGAGTTAACTTCACCTCAATCTGATGCACAATGTGATCGGTATGACTAAAAGTGTCGTTATCAGTTTAAAATTGACATTTTAGTTCAAAACGTATCACTCATTGAAAACCAAGAAAACATTCTATGATTATCTTGATAATTTATTAAAATGATTCATAAGTCATTTGTGACATGTATTAAGTATTATCGTGTCAAACTGATGAACGATGCTATTGATATGACTCATAATGCGTGTTTCCAGTTTGAAATGACATTTTAATAAAAAAACACAACTGGCATACTGAAAACAGAGAAAATGCATTCAGATTGTTTTGATATTTTAGGAAAATAATCTATTAGTCATTTTTAATAGGTATGAATTAGTCGTGCCTCAATACGATGCATGGTTTAGCCAATATAACTCTAAATGTTTCATTATTTATAATTGGCATTAATTTTAGTAAAAGAACAAGTGGCATACTGAAAGCTGAGGAAACAAATTCTGATTTTTTTGATATTTTAGAAAAATGATCTATTAGTCATTTGTGAAAACAACAAGTGACATACTAAAAACTGAGAAAATGCATTCATATTGTTTTGATATTTTATGAAAAATATTTATTAGTCATTTTTTATGTGTAGGAATCAGAAATACCTTAATCCGACGTACAGTGTGTCCGATATAACTCAAAGTGTCTCTTTTTATTTAAAATTGACATTAATTTAAGTAAAAACAACAGGTGGTGTACTGAAAACTAAACAAATGTATTCGTATTGTTTTGATACTATAAGAGAATGATCCATGAGTCATTTGTGATGTGTAGAAGTCAACCAAACCTCAATCTGATGCATAGTGTGACTGGTATGACTAAAATTGTCTATTATCAGTTTAAAATTGACATTTTAGTTCAAAACATGTCACTCACTAAAAACCAAGAAAACATGCTCTGGTTGTCTTGATAATTTAGGAAAACAATTCATAAGTCATTTGCGATGTGTATGAAACAGTCTCATGTCAAACCGACACACGATGCGACCAGTATGACTCATAATGCGTGTTTTCAGTTTGAAATGACATTTTAGTAAAAAAAACACAACTGGCATACTGAAAACCAAGAAAACGCATTCGGATTGTTTGGATATTTTAAGACAATGATCTGTTAGTCATTTATGATAGGTATGAATCATGGTCACCTCAATACGATGCACGGTGTGACCAGTATAACTCCAAATGTGTCAATATTTAAAATTGACATTAATTTTAGTAAAAGAACAAGTGACATACTGAAAATTGAGCAAACGAATTCAAATTGTTTTGTTATTTTAGAGCAATGGTCTATTAGTGATTTTTGATGTTTAGGAATGATCTTCACCTCAATCTGATGCACAGTGTGGCTAGCATAACTCAAACTGTCTCTTTTCATTTAAAATTGATATTAATTTAAGTAAAAACAACAAGTGACGTACTGAAAACCAATAAAATGAATTCGAACTATTTTGATATTTTAAGACAATGATTTTTTAGTCATTTTTGATGTGTATGAATTAGCTGCACCACAATCCGACGCACGGTGTGACCGGTATAACTCAAAGTGTCTCTTTTTTTAATTAAAAATTGTCATTAATTTAAGTAAAAACAACAAGTGACATACTAAAAACAAAGCAAATGCATTCAGAATGTTTTGATACTTTAGGATAATGATCCATGAGTCATTTGTGATGTGTAGGAGTCAACCACACCTCAATCTAACACACGGTGTGACCGATATGACTAAAAGTGTAAAGACTCGTAAAATTCAAGGAAAATTTTTTCTTAATTTTCTTTGGAATTTTACAAGAACGCAGTTTCTGACGGCACATGATTCTGAGGCCCGGTGTGCCCGGAATTTCAATCCGAAGTTTAGGTTGGGTACGTTCAGTGAACGAACGAGCGGGAATTTCTAACTTTTGAACCGGTGCTCGGAATCGAATTCCGAGGGCACCGATGGAACCGTAGCGCCGGTAATTGCTTAGGAACACCTGTTCCGGGGTTGTGTTTTCACGAGAGAAGATGATAAAAATTGTGGAAGTTTAATTTATATTTTAACTACAATTTTTTTTATTTTCTTTAAGTGGATTAAGGCTTTGGGTGGAAGTTGGGTAACTACCCAACTTTCCAAGGGAGGTTATGAAGGTGGTGGGGCCCACACGAACCCCAACCCTTCATATTCTTCAACCCCCCCCCCCCCCCCTCAACTCACCTTTTAATTTTGATAACTTAAGTATTAATAACTTATGTTATTAATGGTGTGAGTTTAATGTGTGTGTAGGTTTGAATTTCAAACTCTTGAAATTCAAAAGTTATGTTATGGTAATAAAATAAGAGGTGAGCTTATTTTATTTGGGGTTGGAACCTTGTGGTGGAGTTTTTGGGAGAAAACACTAAAGCTTTGAGGAACTTCTTCATCTTCGACGAAGAACGCGAAGAACACATCGGTCTCCGACGAAGAACGCCGAGTTCTCGGAAACCGATTACGCGACGTCGTGTACCGCGACGCCGATGCGACTTCCTCCTTCCGCGACGTCTCTTCCCGCGACGAATCCTCGTTCGACGAACCTCCGTTCAAGCTCGCTCGAGGTAGGGGTTTGTTTATTTTATTTTGTTCGTGAATATTACTTTGACGTTCTTCGTGTAATATGACCAAATGCTATCGATTAACGAGAGGGGGGCCGGACCGCACAAACACGGTCGACCCACCTCCTTTATCCTTGTTGGTTCTATTGTGGATTGCAACGGAATGGCGTGGTGCCAACGCACTACGCGGAATCGTGCGGCAAAGAATGTGCGGCGTCGTCGCGTCGCGCCATGAAATTGGACCAAGTCGCGACGCCGTCGCGCCGCGCCGGAGATCCAAAAAAAACACCGCGGCCGGAGCGGGGCCGCGGCGGAGGGGTGTGGCGCCGTCGCGCCGCACCGGACGAATCAAGGTCACGGCCAGTTCCGGGCCGCGGCGGAACAAGGAGACCGGCGGCCGGTTCCGGGCCGCCGGTGTCGGAGCAGGGAGGGGACCGGCCGACGCCGGTCCCGTGGTGGCAGAAACCGGCCAGCCGGGGCGGGTCGGCCGGACAAGAGAACAGCCGGGGGTTCAAACCCCTGGCCGGCCAGTAAGAGGCCCCCATTAAGGGGGCCACTGTTACAAATCGTGGGGGGGCAGCGCCCCCCCCCCCCCCCCCCCCCCGCGCTAAACCGAACGGCTTGGCCGTTCGGTCGAGCCAGCTGGCGCCGCGCGCCGGACCGCCAGGCCGGCAGCCGGGCCGCGTCGCGCCCAGGCCGGGCCGGGACGCGCCCAGCCGGGCCGACCCAAGGGGTCTCGGCCGGGACGGTCCGGGCCCGAAACCCCCGTTTTCGGAACCTTTTTGGTCTTTTGCCCATATCTCGGGCTACGGACCTCCGATCGATGCGCTTTCAGCGGCGAAGTGATCCTTGGATCGAGACGGTCGTTTCGGTATATCGCGCTCAAGGTTTTGGAATACTTTGAGTTCGGCCGGGTTGGTTCGTACACGAAACCAACCGGGCCCTCGAAGCGGAAACGCTCATATCTTAAGCTCCGAACGTCTGATTGACGTGCCGTTAACTTTGTTGGATTCCTCTAAGTGAGACGGATCTTTTGGCATACTCCGCCCGAGGTTTGGACGCAGGTGGAGTACGGTCGGGTTGGTTTTTCCTTAAAACCCAATCGGGCCCCTAGGACAAAAAAACCAATAATTCCCTAACCGGGTGTCCGATTGACGCGCCATCTGCGACGTTGAGTTCCTGTTGACGATACGGAACTTTTGGATACATCAACTCTGGACTATGTGTCAGTTGATGTATCATCCTCTCAGCTCGTGGAGTGGACTCTCCCGAACGAGCTTGCTGTGTGCGGGAACCCTAGAGCTGGCTGCGTTTGTGACTGTGACGACGACGACGACTGTACAGAGATCCTCAGTGGATTCGACGGCGACGACTACAGCACTCAGCGATCCTACGTGGATCAGTGCTACCGATCCTGTGTGGGTCAGCGCTCAGCGGTTCTGTGTGAGCCAGCGCCTACAGATCCTGTGTGGGTCCGATCCTGTGTGGGTCTTTGCGGGGGTTAGTTACCTATCGATCCTGTGTGGGTTAGACCCTTCCTGGGTCATTGCGGGGGTTAGTTACCTAACGATCCTGTGTGGGTCAGACCCTTCCTGGGTCATTGCGGGGGTTAGTACCTATCGATCCTTTGTGGGTCCGACGACTTAGATGAATCAGTGGATATATCTGATCATCTCTATTGTCATACGAAGAAGTATACCTGTGTGAGTTGAATCCTGTTTTCTTTCCTTTGTGGATTGTGTTGTGCTATCCTGTGTGGATTTACGTTTTGCTTTCTTGTGTGGATTGGGTTGTACTTGAGCTCGGATGTTGGAGCCGAACAAGAATTGATGACTTAGGTATATGTATGGGCATATACCTAAGCAGTGTCGGATGTTACTTCGTGATTGTATATTTCCTTTGTGGATTATCCTTTGTGGATTATGGGAGACCTTCGGGGGTCTCGGGGTCCCTACTGAGTAGCTTATACTCACCCCTGCACGGGCTATGCCCGCACTACGTTGTGTTGGTTGAAGACGACGGACAGCGTGGATCGTGGTTGAGGCTTGCGGAGCAGGACGGTACCTGGAGGTGGACCACTGGCGGGACGTACTCGGAGTGGACGGTTGGACCCGAGGAGCTGTGGAGGCTATCTGTACTCACCCTTCAAGTGGGAGTCCCAGTGGACGGCTCGACGTTGCAGCTTACTTTTCAGTTGTTGTTTTTCCTTTCGAGTTGTACTTTACTTTTAGTTTGGGTTTGTATTCTGGCCCACTTACTTTTCCGCACTTACTGTTGTACTCAGTTTTTACTTAGCGTTTACTTCTTCTGCTTGCTTACTCTGTGGTGCTTGTTTACTTTACAAATGAAATGCCTTCCCTTTTTACCGGGATTTACGCCTTGGTGCTAGTCGCCAGCCCCTGGCCTATGGAAGGTGGGCTTGGGGTAGTCACGGCACGGGCCCCGAGGACGGGTCGTGACAAAAAGTATCAGTTATCAATTTAATATTGACATATTAGTTCAAAACATATCACTCACTAAAAACCAAGCAAATGCGCTCTAATTGTCTTGATAATTTAGGACAATGATTCGTAAGTCATTGGTGACGTGAATGAAGTAGTATCACATCAGACCGACACATGATGCGGCTGATATGACTCATAATACGTGTTTCTAGTTTGAAATGACATTTTAGTAAAAAAACACAAGTGACATACTGAAAACCAAGAAAATTCATTAGGATTGTTTTGATTGAGAACAATAATCAATCAATAATTTTTGATAGGTTGGAATCATACGCACCTTAATCTGACACACAGTGTTACCGATATAACTCAAAAATGTGTCATTATTTAAAATTGACATTAATTTTAGTAAAAGAACAAGTGACATACTTCAAACTGAGAAAACACATTCGAATTGTTTTGATATTTTAAGACAATGATCCTTGACTCATTTGTGATGTGTATGAATCAACCCCGCCTCAGTAGGATGCACGATGTGACCAGTATAACTCCAAATGTGTCATTTTTATCAAATCTTGATATTTTATTAATGTATTCTTTCATATTAATGTTTAATTTATTTCTTTATAGTATTACTAATATTATATTTTTTTTCTAATATAGGCGGAATCTTTTGCTCGGGTTGAGATGATTTATTCGACAATTGATACCATGGGCGGACATTTTTGAGAGGGGTTCACAAGCATCAAAAGATGAAATATTAATGTTTTAGAATGTTTGTTGGATAATTATAAAGGTAATTATATAAAACATTTTGTTTGAAATATAAATAGTAGTGTTTTTTTGTATATACCATGGGTGGACATTGTTGTATTCATGATATCAATTAAATGTATATAGCATTGTTTGAAATTACAGGTTGTATATAGCATTTGAAATTGCAGGTTTTTGGTTCTGAGTGTGCTGTTATATTAACAACACATTGCAGACAGCTAGACCTTTATCAGCGTTGTGATTAACAGTGTTTTTTTAGCGTTATGAAAAGTTGATTTGCGCGTTGTTAAAGGGCATATGTGTAATAGTGAATGATAAATGAGTGACTTGTGTGTTCAAGGAATCTTGAGTAAACAAGTATTCTCATACATAAAAAAAACTTTGAGAGGTAAATGGATGAATGATAATGATTCTATTTATTGTGTGATGTAATTTAGAACAAGTGATAGTGATTATGGAACACATTGTAATTCACATAAGGACTAACTACAATTCGTAATAACTTTTGGTGTGTGTTCTTTTCTCTTGCATCACTTACTTTTTATAAACATTAAAATCACCCCCCCAAACCCCTCCTCGGATTCTCATGCTTTCAATCTTTACAAACAAAACCGTGGATGACATATAATAAGTGACATAAAAAAATGTTAGAGTTGAACTTGCTTCCTTGGAAACTACATGAAGGTTTCATTATACTGCACTCCTTCAAAGCCTATAAATGTTTATAAATGTTCTGTGTGTATAACATATTTTAAATGTTATAAATGTTCTGTGTGTATAACATATTTTAAATGTTCCATGTGTGTAATATATATACATGTTCTCGGTGTATAATGTATAATATAACGTTATGTTGATAATAACTATTTAAAATTTTAATTTTTTTGTTGAAACTTCATATTTTGCAACGGTTCGATAAACCAATAGTAAATTAGTAATGGTTATAAACGTTTTCACGATGATTCCATGCATTTTTAAAAAAAAAATTAAAAAATAAGAATATTGTAATAAAAAAATAACCACAATAATGATGGTTGTGTATCCTGACATTAGGTATTAACTGCTTTGTTTCAGGCATATAAATAGAAAAGGTTGTGGAAGGTCATGTGTGGTATGGGGGTTGTTAAAATGAATACAAAATGGGGTGTGGCCTTGTCTCTCACTAATGCATATAAAAAATTATGTATTAGGGCGATAGATATTATGCGGATAGATAAAATAAAGCGCGGACCCCCACGTACTTGAATATTTTGGTGTCTCCGTGCAGTGCCCCGCACTGCGCAGCCCATATCAGCATTCATTAAAGAAACAATACTGATAGAGAAGTCAAGCAATCCGCCACCCTGCATGGAGGATCGTATATTGGGAGATGATGACATGCAACACGACGCAACGCCACCTAAGCAAACCCAACATGTGCCCATCATCATACATATATAAACCTTGACGAAGGCAGATAGGTTTTGTCCTCTGTGACTCTTATATAATATATTTATGAAAGAACCCCATCCATGCACCCCTGTTGCATGGTTAACTAATGTAGAAATGACTTCCATTCGCTACAAGAAAAGTGGCTTTTGGGTAACTGAAAAAAATGGATCTATTAATGGACGTCGCAAATACGACCTTTTGCGGCCGTCATAAGCGGTCGTGCGTCTCCAAACCTAAAAAATAAAAATAAAAAACCAAAAAAAAAACGTTCAATTTCACCTCGACTGCACCACTACTGACATATACACTACGTGAGTAGCAACTACTTGTATCATGTTTGCTCCACCTTTGTGACCATAGAATATTATCATGAACATTTGTCGTTTGAGCCAATTTTCACTTTTCTAGATTTGTATTTATTCATTAGTATCATTTCTGAGTGCTAAAATAACGCGAAAAAGGGGATGATTTTTATCGACGCTCATAAATGAACTAACAAAAGTGCACCCTTTATCAAGTCTTTATTGAGGGCAAATAAAGATCAACATTTCTCACCATTTTTTTAACACCGATAAATGGTGTTTTTTAACGTTAATAAAAATCAGTTGGAATAATTTAATTTATATATACATGTTCATATATATTTTTAAATGTTATCTATATAACAATAAGTGTATATATAATTTATAAATACTATATATATATATATATATATTAACCAAGAAGAAACAAATAATACCGTTGACATATATGGCGAACTGACTAGTCAGAAAGAAAAATTTTAGTCAACAATTGAAGAAAACAGATGGTATTGTCGTTTCACATCCTTCAGAAGAATATTAGGGCATGCAACTAGCTATAGAGAGGTCTTCGTCATGGGTGAAAGTTGAACTGCGAATAACAACACATCCCCACCATACGCATTGGGTTTATACTTCCTTATATCCTTCATAAATCTAGAAACCAAATTGTCCATCTTGCAAAGTGTACCTAAGCCTGCGTGATATATTTTTTATATACATATTTGTATATTATTAAATATGATTTATATAAAATACCATATGACCTATATAAATTTGAGTGTGTATGTGTGTGTGTAATTATGTGCATGTGTGTGTATATGTTTGTATGTATGTTTATTTCTATAGATGCATATGTGTATGTGTGTGTCACTAGTACAAAAAATAGGTTTTTATTTGAGTTTTTGTGTGTGTGTTTAACGTTAGTTCATTTGGAGACATCATTATAAGAGACATAGTAAGTATATTTTTAACGCTGGTTATTGAAACAGACATTAAAATCAATATTTCGATAAAATTAACGACTTTCAACGTCGTTTTTTTATAACTGACATCGAAAGTTTCATTTTTTTCATATTTCAATTTTGATTACTCCCTTGAGGAAAATACATGATCAATAAAGTAGTAAATTGCAAAAACCAAATGTAATCTAGAGAAAAAACTTGCATCTTCGACTTAATTTTCATGCTTCTTGCATTGTGCATGGGCTTAATTTTTTTTAAGGAAATAACTCATGAGGCATCCAAAGTTGCGACTTGTAAGGAATTTTAAACCTCGACCCGTAAATCTCATGTGGGGGCTTTATTTTTTTAACTCGGTCTAAATATGTATTCTTCATCATAAAAAAACAAACACTACCACATATAGCGCGATATAGAGTGGTGACCTTTATCAATGCTAAACAAAAAAGTACTAATAAATGAGCAACCTTTATCAGTGTTAGTTAAAAGCACTGATAAAAGTGTATCATTTGTCTGCGTATAAATACAATATATTAAAATATATTTTAATAATTTAAATAATTATATATAGATATAAATGAATATGTATTATTAATATGTGATAATTAAATTTATATATTTATATCTATGTCAATATGTGGGATGTACATATAGGACATGTGTATATGTGTATGTATGGAATGCACTATTCAATTTTTTAATATTATTTCACATTTAATGTATTTTTTTATTTTTGATAGATTATTTCTTGAATTTATTCAATTTTTAAAATTTATACATATTTATTTACTAAGTATTATTTATAATTTGTTTTTATTTATATGATTATAATTTATTCAATTTTATGTAATTAAGTTGTAATATTTTTAAAATATTTGAAATTTATATAATGAATTTATTTAAATGCATTTTTTAATATTTTCTTCATTTCTGTATGTGTTTACAATCCATGTAGTTAATCTTATGAATTCATTTTTTAAATAGTTTTGTCTATTAAATTTTATATATTCATTTTTAATATTCTTTCATTTAATATTATTTATTCATTTTTAATATTTATTAATTTTCGTATTTTTTCAAATTTAATCATTTTCCAATATTTATATACACATATTTATTTACTATGTACTATTTTCAATATATTTGTAATTTATATGAATAATATTTATTCGTTTTTGTTTATTAAGTTTTAACACTTAAAATAATTTTAAAATTTATATAATTAATCTATTTAAATGATTTTTTTTAATAATTTTGTAATTTAAATTGTTAATATTGTTTAAATTTATTTAATTTTATTTATTAATTTTTAAAATAAATTTATTTAATATTTTTTTTCATTTTGGATATTTATTAATTTTTAATATTTTTGGAATTTAAACATTTTTATTTAATAAGTTCTAATATTTTCAATATGTTTGTAATTTATATGATTATTATTTATTCATTTTTATTTATTCATTTTTAATACTTTTAATATGTTTGAAATTTACATAATTGATTCCTATAAATTCATTTTAATTTTACTATTTTTATAGTTAATAAAATATATATTTTAATAATTTTCTTATTTATATAATTAATAATATCTATTTATTCATTTTTATGTGTCTGTAATTAATGTAGTTAATGACACAAATTCACCTTTTTAAATATTTTTTTTATAATTTATTCAATTTTATTTATTCATTTTTAAAATTCTTTCATTTAATATTATTTATTCATTTTTAATATATATTATTTTTTAATATTTTTGGGATTTATTTATTTTTTAATATTTATTTATACACCATTATTTACTAAGTTTTAATATTCTCAATATTGTTTTAATTGATATGATTAATATTTATTCAATTATATTTATTAAGTTGTAATATTTTCAAAATGTTTGAAATTTATATAATTAATTTATTTAAATGCATTTTCAAGTATTTTCTTCATTTTTGTATGTGTTTATAACCAATGTAGTTAATCTTATGAACTATACATAATTATTTACTAAATTTTAATAATCTTAGAATGTTTTTAATTTATTTGATTAATATTAACTCAATTTTATTTATTAAGTTGTAATATTTTTAAAATGTTTGAAATCTATGCAATTCATCCATTTAAAACCATTTTTTATATATTCATTAATAATGTAAAACATTTTTTTACTTTTTTTTATAATTTATACATATTTAACATATATTCGTTTATTTTTTTGTATTTTATTTATAAAATCTTATAAAAAATTAATCTTTATTAGTGCTAAAAAAAACTTGATAAAGCCTGTCTTTATAAGAATTATAATTATAGTGCTGATAAAAAAATTATCAGGGTTTTTTTAACGCTTATAAAACCCTCATCCGTTGTAACACCTCAAGCTTCCACGATATGCTTTTTAAATAATTCAATAGCGTGTGATGTACGCAACATCGAGTTCAAGCGCACCACGACCTATCAAACTAGCCATTAAAAAGCAGTTATAAATAGTATTAACAACATTTTAAATTTTATATATCCCATATAATTTTAACATTCATCTTTTGCGTTTCTCAGACATAATACGAGGACAAATTCAATTTTTCATATAAAAAAAGTATTTAAAAAAAATACAGTTTTCCACCTTTTAATGGCGAACCCTTTTTAAATCTAATATTTGACACTTTTATATATTCAATTTGATAAAAATAAATTCTTCTTTAGAAGCGAGACATAAAAATTTAGTTTGGATAAATTTTTAGTACTTTTCTGATAACTTTCATATTTTGATGAATAGTGAAAAATATTAAATTTTAATTGAAAACAACTTTTTTAATCAAAATAATCTATAGTGTTAAATTATATATTTGCATTGTTTTTAATCATAATTAGATTATATTTTTATCATTTAATATAATTTAGGTCATTGAAAGTAATTTCACATTTAAATTGGACATAAACACATGTCAATCTTTTGATAGTTTTTACTTTTTAAAAACCTGCTTTCTAGTTTTGACAACGGGAATTAATTTTAAATTAATTTCTGTTAACTCTTTGATTTGAATTTAAAAAAATGGATTCTATATTTGGAATCAGAATGTCTAAATTGTATAAATAGGTACCTTCTATTTTTTTTGACATTATGAATAGTAACTTCTGTAATATTTTTTATTTACCATGGTTAAAGGATAAATCAGGTAAATAAGGGTAAAGAATAATATTATAATAATATTAAACTATCCTAACACATGTTCTAATCCTATTGGATGAGATATGTCCGACCATGGGTATCCTTAGGATAATTTTAGGTCCTCATGAGACCAATTGGGTGTGATAATGACATGTTATAAGAATTAATTTAAAGTAAAGATAATTATAACATAAACATATATCTTTTACTAAATCAATTTTAATATAGAGTTATAGAAATGATATCTATGTCTATAAATTTTCATTATAAATCTAAAAATATTTCCTACATCATGGTATTTTATTTATAATTTTTAGACATTAGATAAATATATTTATTTATGACACAATTATGATGCAGTGATTACCTCATTAATGAAGGATTCAAATAAATGAATTTATAAATATTAAATAAATATAATTTGAACATTTTGATGTTATCCACAAATTTTCTGGATGACATTGACATATGAGGGATGAGTTAATGTCTTTGCTTCGAAGGAATCAAGTTTTTATGACTTTAACAAAAATCAATTACTAAATAGTGTCAAAATTGACATAAATGAGATTTTAAAATAAATACTATTTTATTAAATGAAATAAAAATCCTAAAAATCTAAAGTTTAGAAAAATAACTTTTATAGTGATACAAATGTCTTAAATGATCCACTTTAGGTTCTCTTGGCATTTTCTTGTAAAGATATTAACCATGTAGTATAAAAATACAAGAGGACATGGTAAAAGTTAACTTATTTTACAAAGGGTTAAATCTAAAAGATAAAGTTAATTTTATGACCTAAACATGTCTAAAACCTACTGGTTGATATTATTTAGACCCATCCTCATATTATCCTCAAAATAAATCAATTTGTAGCTATTAAAAACCGAAAATATTTTTATAATAAACTATTATTTCAAGATTTTTCCTAAAGTGCCACCACCTCTCTTATAAAAGGGAACCTCCATTTCTCTTTGACTCACACATATAAATCCTTTTGGTTCAGCCAAACCATTCCCATTTCTCCTCAAAATCTTTCTCACTTCATCCTAGAGGCCTAACTTTGGGCATAGAGCCATCCTAAGGATCCTTTTTGTTCAAATCAAAAGGAAACACCTGAAAAAGAGGTAATCATTTTATCCCTTCTTTCAAAGTTCTTTTCTTCTTATACTTCTTCTTTCTATATTTTTTCCATACCAAAGTAATAAATATGGTATCATACATATAATTATATGTTAATATAATCATGGGAAAATTATATTCATCATTTTATCCATCCTACAAATAATAATATCACCATACGTGCGTACGTACGACTTACCGTCTCCACGTCGTGGTGTAATTTGTTATTCCACGTTAATTTATTTGGATGGATATAATGATGAGTATAATAGACATAAATAATAAATATTACATGATCATGATTCTTTATAATTAATATACCACCTAGTTCCATATCATATAATCATCAAAGGAACGATATCGTCGCTCGTGCGTACGTATGACCTACCGTCTCCACAACACGATGTGATTCATTCTCCACTTTAACCATCCAAGAATGATTATAAATATATATATTATTCATAATTATGAAATATATGACATAATAAGTCTACTGTAATGATATATATATGTATTTACATATATGTCATTCACTTATTTTCATTCAATACGATAAGAAAACGGAAACAACGTTCATGCGTATGAACGACCTACCGTCTCCATGAACGGTGTATTCCATTATATATATATTATATATATTTATACTATGAATATATATGATATATAAATCCTTTTATACATTCTAGATGTAAGTAAATCATGATCTAAGTAATATGATCAAGAATAACAAGTCAAAACATATACGATAAACAAAGCGATATTACCTGAAATGTTGTATTAACTTGGAATTATTAATAAATGGGTAATGTAAAGTTATAAATTAATCATATATGATATCATAAATATTATTATGATTCTGATATAAGTTAATAATATGTTTAAAAACATTATACAAGAGTTTCGGACACGTACAGAGATTATAATATCTAAGGTAAGGGTTAATTCCCCAATCTCATTATTATCTGACACTAGTGGAAATTCGGTTTTTAACGTCGTCGTAATAACGTCGGTTTTTTAAAAACCGACGCGAATAGTATGTGAGAGAAATTTTTGGCGTCGGTTTTACAAAAAACCGACGCCAAAAACAATTATCCGGTGATATTTCGGGTCGGTTTTCAAGAAACCGACGCTGAAATTTTTTTAAAAAATGTTTTGGTGTCGATTTTGAAGAAAACCGATGTCGATAATAATAATAAACCAATTTACCACGTCAGTTTTGAGGAAAACCGACGCCGAAAATAATTTAAAAAAAAATTCAGTGTCGGTTTTGAGTAAAACTGACGCGGAAAATAATTTAAAAAAAACATTTCGGCGTCGGTTTTTAGGAAAACCGACGCCGAAAATAAAAAAAAATAAAAAATTTGAGTCGGTTTTTTGGAAAACTGACGCCATAATATTTATTTTTGGCGTTGGTTTTCTCTAAAACCGACGCCAAAAATAAAAAAAAATTAAATATTCTGCGTTGGTTATTTTAAAAACGGACGCCGAAATGTTTTTTAAAAATTTTCGGCATCGGTTTTCTCTAAAACCGACGTGAGAATTCTTTTAAAATTATTCACGGACCGAAACCCTCATTTTTTTCGATCATCGAAATCGAGTTTCGTTGCGGCGCTTTGGACTCCCGACGACCTTCGAACGTGATTTGCGATCTTGGATGGCCCTTGTTGAAGGTTTTGTGTCGTTTGCACGATTTCGGGTATGCGTTCTTCCTCTTTATCTCTTGTTTAATCTCCCATTATTTATTTCTTCTTCAAGAACCCTATTTTGCATGATTTTTATTACTGGTTCGATTTTAGTTATAGTTTATCATTATTTTTTGTTTGTATTATCATTGTTAGTATAAATTTGTTTGTATTATCATTGTTTGTATTATCATTGGTTTGTATTATCATTTTTGTGTGATTTTCATTATTTTTTGTATTATCATTGTTGGTATAGATTTTATAGTGTTTCTTCAAACAATATAGTGTTTGTTTGTATTATCATTGTTGGTTTGTATTATCATTGTTGGTATATATTTCATCTCCCTATTTTTGCGCGATTTTCATTATTAGTGTTTGTTTTTATTATCATTGTTGGTATAGATTTTATAGTTGCATTTTATCATTTTATAGTGTTTGTTTGTATTATCATTGTTGGTATAGATTTTATTAGTTTATTTTTGGTTTGTATTATCATTATTTTTGGTTTGTATTATCATTCTATCTAGAACTGCTACTATATTCACCATCATATTAATCTCGATACATGTATTTGTTAGTACATAGGTATAGATCATACCACAAAATCATCAATAATTTATACATATTTCCATGTACTCCCACATTTCACTTATTGCATCCTTTAAATTAATGTACTCTTCAATATTTTTGACACATGAAACATCGAAATATTGCAAATGTTATATGAACTAATAAATTTTAAAAGAATGATATTATAATTAAATTATAATATCAACATAACACACATGTATATAATATGAAAATAAATTGTTTACTCTATTTGTAAACGTGTTTCATATCTGATGTCTTTTATCTGATTATCAATAGTTTTTATTAAATATGTTTTTGTTTAAAATTTATCTGATAAATATTTAAATGTTTATATGTTTTAATATATTCATCAATTATATTGTGATATTAGGTATTAATGGATCGTAATTGGATTTATTTACGAAGAACCACTAGTGAATATGAAAAAGGAGTTGATAATTTTTTGGAATAATCTAAACGACATCTTCAAAATATTGATTTGATTTTCTGTCCATGTGTGAAGTGTGTAAATATGAGAAAGTTAAACTCTAGAGAAATCAAGGATCATCTCATTTGTTATGGTTTTATCCTTAATTATACATGTTGGATCTTGCATGGTGAAATAACTGAAAATTCAACATCCAATGTTGATGACGATATTCATAATGAGGCAGAAGATCGTATTGAAGAATTAATTCATGATTTAGGTGTTGAAACCATTGAAAAAACACCAACTGTTGAACGATTGTATGGAGATTCTGAGAAACCATTATTCCCAGGTTACAGTAAATATACAGTGTTATCAGCAGTTTTGAGATTAGTTAACTTAAAAGCAAAAAATGGGTGGAGTGATCAAAGTTTCTCCAGTTTACTTGAGATTTTAAAAGAGCTACTTCTATAAGGCAATGGGCTTCCAGATTCCAATTATGAGGTGAAGAAAATATTATGCCCAATGGGATTGGGGTATAAAAAGATACATGCTTGCCCCAATGATTGTGTACTGTATAGGAAAGAAAATGAACATTTATCAAGTTGTTCTACATGTGGGACATCGCACTATAAGATGGATGAGAAAGTCAACTCAGATTCATTATCAGGTGATGTCATGTAATGTTATGAAAAATCAATTTTTTACTTTCCAATGATATCATCCAATATTTTTTGCATACAATTCTGATAATTCAATTCTGATTTATTTTTAGGTACCAGAATCAAAACTCCAGCTAAAGAAATTTGGTACCTTCCAATAATTCCTCATTTGAAGCATCTATTTGTAAATTCAATTGATGCAAAAAGGTTAAGATGGCATTCAGATGAGCGTATATATGATGGTAACTTACGTCACCCCGCCGATTCACCATAGTGGAAGAAGTTTGATAAAAAAATTCATGATTTTTGAAGTGAAGTTAGATATCTCAGAATGGGATTGTGTACTGATGGAATGAATCCATATCGGAGCCTCAATAGCCAACATAGTTCATGGATTGTTTTTCTGGTACTTTACAACTTGTCCCCACATCTATGTATGAAGAAAAAATATGTTATGATGATCTTGATGATTTCTGGACCAAAACAACCGGGAAATGATATTGATGTGTATCTTACACCATTGATTGACGATTTGAAACTGCTATGGGAGGAAGGTGTTAAAGTTTTTTATGCATACAAGAAAGAGTATTTTCTTTTGCGTGCTATGATAATGTTCACTATAAATGACTTTCCTACATATGGAAACTTATCTGGATATAGTGTTAAGGGACATAAAGCATGTCCAATTTGTGAAGAACAAACTTCATATTATCAATTGCAGAATGGAAGAAAGACAGTGTACATGGGACATCGAAGATTTTTCCGAATTGATCATCCTTATCGTAGATTGAAAAAAGAATTTAACGGTTTACAAGAATACAACCTCCCCCTCGACCATTGTCAGCTGAAGAATATTATAACAGAGTGAAAGATATTGATTCGACATTTGGAAAGGGAAAAAGTTCTGGTTTACAAAAACATATCTGGAAGAAGCGGACTATTTTTTTCAAACTACCTTATTGGATATTTTTAGAGATAAAACATAACATTGATGTTATGAATGTTGAGAAAAACATATGTGATAGTTTGATTGGAACTTTGTTAGACATAAAAGGAAAGACAAAAGATGGATTACATGCTAGATTGGACTTGATATTAATGAGAATACGTTTGGAGTTAGCTCCCACTGTGAAAGGAAACAGAACATATTTACCTCTGGCTTGTCACACATTAAGCAAGATTGAAAAGATGAATTTTTGTCAGTGTCTTCATGGTATTAAAGTACCCAGCGGCTTTTCTTCAAATGTGAATAATTTTGTGTCATTGAAGGATTGTAAATTAATAGGTATGAAATCACATGATTTCCATGTGTTGATGCAAAAAATTCTACCAGTAGCAGTGCGTGGTATATTACCGAAAGCTGTCAGAAAGACAATCACCAGGTTATGTAATTTCTTTAAATCCATTTGTAGCAAAGTTGTTGATCCAAATTTGTTAGATGTGTTGGAGAATGAAGCAACTCTTATTCTTTGTCAACTAGAAATTTATTTCCCACCCACATTTTTTGATATAATGGTTCATCTATTGATTCATTTGGTGTGTGAGATAAGAATATGTGGGCCTGTTTATTTAAGATGGATGTATCCTTTTGAAAGATATATGGAAATTTTGAAAGGGTATGTTAAAAATCCTTATCGACCAGAGGCCTCTATTGTTCAAAAATATGTATCAAAAGAGGTGATTGAGTTCTATACAGATTATTTGAATGAGGTGGAGCATATTGGTCTCCCTATATCTTGACATATGACAGTTGACAGAGAAGGTAGAGGGGTTCGAGGCTTAAAGATAAATTTCATTCCACATGATGAAGTGATGAAAGCACATTTATACATTTTGAACAACACAGATGAGGTTCAACCATATATATCCTCACATATTGCTAAATTAAAGTTACGATATCAGAAAAGAAATGAAAAGTGGTTGATGATTGAGCATAATAAGACATTTGTCTCATGGTTTAAAGAGAAAGTCACCCCAGATATATCTGGATCAGAAACATTGAAGTGGTTAGCAGGGGGACCATCTCTTAATATGATCACTTGGTCTGGTTTTGATATCAATGGCTACACATTTTAAACAAAAAACCTGGATGACAATAGTACCATTCAGAATAGTGGTGTGATGGTATTTGTTGAAGCAGTGCATTTTTCGAGTGCCAAAGATAAAAACCCAATTTCTACATCAACTTCATATTTTGGAGTTATTGAAGACATATGGGAAATTGATTATATTAAATTTCGAGTCACTGTTTTTAAGTGTAACTGGGTTGATAGTAATAGTGGTGTGAAACATGATGAATATGGGTTTAAACTGGTTGATTTGAAAAAATTTAATCACAATGAGGAACCATTTATCATGGCAACACATGAAAAACAAGTATTTTATGTCATTGATCCGTCGAATGATCAGTGGTCGGTTGTTTTGCAAGGGAAAAGATACCATTTGGGTGATGAGGATGATTCTGATGATGCTAGTGATTTACATGAGCCTTATTCATCTATTACGCAATTTCCAGATGATTACAATGAATATAAGACAGACATAGTGCATGTAGTACGTACCGATAATGATGAAGTCATGTGGAAAAACACTAAATTAGTCTCCTATTTTTTCTGGTAAATATTTATATTTTTTGTCTATTTTTAAAACTTACAAATTCATGCCTCTATTTTTACATATTTATTTTTGTCTTCCTTGTTTCTAATTATTCAGTTTTCTAATGATATGTAGGTACACAAAATTTCATTACACTTTCTAGTAGCAATGTCAGATACAGATAGAGAGGAGCAGTTACCAAGGTATATCTATTTTGACATATTATTAAATATTCAGTAATATACTTATTTAATGAAATAAAACTGTTAATTTACAAAAAAAAATTTGCAGGACTACTAATGCGTCCTTGGCGGAAGAGACTTCTCCAGTTACTACTCAAAAATCAAGTTCTCAAGTTGGTAAATGTGGTATTACACGTTTACCAAAACTATCACTTGCTCGTGATGATAACAAAGTATAGATCCGTTTTGATGATAATAATAATGCAGTTGGCCCAAATGCAGTTCAGTTTGTCAGTTATATAGCGATGCAGAGCCGTTGCAGGATTAGTATTTTATATCCTGATTGGAAGTCAGTGGACAGGACGTCGAAGCAACAGCTTTGGGAGGTCGTGACGGTAAAATATCTTTATTTATTTATTTTATCTCATTTTTTTTAATATTATATAGTTTAAATGACATATTTAATTTATTCAATTATAGATGACATTCAATTTTAAGGAAAACAAATAAATTAGAAAAAGACATCTCTCTTTAGCGGCAGTTCGATGGAGAGATTTTAAAACCAAACTGACAAAAGATTATGTTTTTGGAAAGAGAAGGTTTGAAAGCCCATGTCTTAAGTATCCATATATAGATGAAGAAACATGGAAGCGATTTGTTGACATTCATCAAGAAGAGAAATTTCAAGTAATGTAATTGTTTTATATTTTAAAATTTATGCTATATTTTCCTTATTACTTAGTAATTTATTTTTATGTAACAGGCCTCTAGGAGATCTCATCAGGAGATCCAGTTGCAAATTGTATACCCTCATACTTTATCACGTGGAGGGTACTCGTATTTGGAGCAGAAAATGATTGAAGAAAAATTTGAAGCATTAAGAGCTCGATCAAGTAGTGGTTCAGAAGAGGTCCAGTATGGTCCTCCATCTCCTCCCACTCGCCATGAGAAATAGAAACGAGCAAGAAGAAAAAAATGAACAATATCTTACAGAGGAAGCTCATCAAGTGGCTGATAGAATTATAAGTAAATATTATTTATTTGTTAAATTTTTTTCTATTTTATAATTTATAAACACTAATATAACTTTTTTATTTTTCATTTCAGGATGAACTTTAGGAGCAAGAGACACAGGGCTCTTTTATCCCCGAGGGTAGGATGGATATCCTAGCCACTGCTTTGGGAAAGGCAGAACACTCCATCCGTGTTAGAGGATATCAGGCTGGTGTTAGTATTCAGAAGGTTTTTGGTAAGAGTAAGCAATTAAGAGACCCAGAAATCAAATCCTTAAAAGAAGAGCTACATGAGATGAACTGTCTATGGGTGATCAAATTCAAGCAGCAGTATAGAAGGCTTTATTAGAACACTTGGCAAGATAGTCACAGTCTGCGCAGCCTTCCGAGGTATATTATTTACTTGTCATCAATTTTTCTTTTTTATAAATTATAAACACTGATATAACTTTTTCATTTTTCAACATTCTCAGCCTACTCACCCGGACTACCCTGCCTCATCTGCTTACCAACCCCGTCTGGGCAGCCTTCCGAGGTATATTATTTACTTGTCATCAATTTTTCTATTTTATAAATTATAAACACTAATATAACTTTTTCATTTTTCAACATTCTCAGCCTAATCACCCGGACTACCCTGCCCCATCTACTTACCCTGCCCCTTCTGTGCAACCTTTTAAGGTATATTATTTTATTTAATTTTTAATCAATTTTTCTATGTTATAAATTTTAAACACTAATATACCCTTTTAATTTTTCTGCCTTCTTAGCCTGCTCAACCAGACTACCCTTCCCCACCTGCTAACTTTGAGCCTCCACCTCCTCCCTCAGATCAAGCCTTATATTGTGAGTTGTTTGCGGGAGATCCTCATGTACATATTGTTGTGTTAGGATAGGTGTATTTTTTGGGGGACTCGGTACATAATCAGCCTATGCAGATGGGTCAGGTTAAAGTATCAGTACTTGTAATTATAGATCCTACTACTCTACTACCATTTCCTACTGTGGAGATCACCAGTGTTGGGGAATGTATGGGCCATTTTTTACTTTTTCCAACTGCCCTACTTCGTTATATTTCACATGAGGTATGCGTTTTTTTAAATATTAATTACAAATGATTCCAATTTACTTATAATGTTTTCTGAAATTTAACTTATATAGGAATATATGAAAGCAAAAGAAACTGTACAAATGCAACAAAATGTTCAGGAATAGTTGGTTGTAGATACTTCTGATATTTCTTATGGGTTGAAAAGATTATCTGAGTCCTCTTCTTCCTTGAATTTTATCAATGAGTTTCGGATGATGCCCGATATATGTGGAAGAAATTATCAATTGAGAATAATGAAAGAAGATATCATGAATTTAGTTAATTTTGAAGAGATCGGGATGAATGCGGTGTAGTTGTTTTCCATGTAAGTAAATTGACGTTTGAATTGCTATTTCTTTAATAAAAGATTGTTATGTCATTGACTAACTATTTTTTTTAAATTATGTATCTACACAGGATTCTCTTACAAAATGAAACTACTAGAATTTACAGCTTTATAGATCCAGAGTACATTTCCTTGGAATTTAAACATGTGAAGAATGATGAAAGAGTACAATATATATCCGAGAGATTATCACAAACAGAGATTTAGTGCTGGTTTTTTCCATTTCTTGATAAGTAAGAAAATCAACATAATTTTGAACTAATGATCATTATAATGTCATTAATTATGAACTCTTTGTATTGTAGGATTCATCGGATGTTAGGTGTATTTTTTCCAAATGAATGCACCTTATATTGGTTTTTATCTTTATTAGGAAAAGTGCGTAAACCATTTTCCAACTTATTAAACAGGTAAGTTGTTTTTTGTTTTTATAAGTTTGTTATGTTTAATTTTCATTGTTTACACAAGTTTTATTATTTCTTATATAAAAAATGCAGTTCATGGAAACATTTTACAAAGGAAAACATGTTATAAAAGAAACCAACGAAAATAAAATATGTAGACTTACAGGTAATTAGTTTTTATATTTTTGTTATATATTGGTTTTTATTATTAGTTAAATGTTTTATAACTGCAGTGTCATCATCAAAATGGACATGTTGAATGTGGTTATTATATTCTACGATTCATGTACGAGATAATCACAACTGGGGAAACTACTTATTTTCATAAGGTTAGTTGTATTAATTTTTTTATATATTTTATGCCATTTTTTTCTATTTATTAATTTCATATCATTCAATATTATTGTAGGTATTCAATGATTCACAGTCTTATTCCCAATCTGATATGATCCATATTCAATCTACTTTTGCAAACTTTTTGTTAAGTCTGATTAAGATTTGAGGTATGTATATTGATTAAGATTTGAGGTATGTATATTCTAATATTTCAGGTACGTGTATTTTAATTCTACTTTACTTTGAGTTCTCTCAAGTGCCTCTGAAAAAATATTGTTTGATTCTTTTTGTATACTGTTTTTTTTTTCCAGGGGTTTTGATTTTTTTGGAAGTGAAATTGTAATTATTTTATAAAAAAAATTATTTATGGCGTAGATTATTTAAAAAACCGATGCCGAAAGCTTTTTTGAAAAAAAATTGACTTATGGCGTGGGTTTTAGATAAAACCGATGCCGAAGAACCGATTTTCGGCGTCGGTTTTCTATAAAACTGACGCCGAAAATCCAGTCGACTCAATTTTCGGCATCGGTTTTATAAAAAAACTGACGCCGAAAAGAATCTCTAAATGAAGTTTCAGCGTCGGTTTTATAGAAAACCGACTCCGAAACTCATAAGAAAATTATTTTTGGCATCGGTTTTTGAAAAACTGACGCGAAAACCATATTTTTAACGTCACTTTTAAAGACGTCGGTTTATAGTCGATGTCAAAAATCAATAAAAACCGACGTTAATAAGTGTTTTTACACTAGTGTGAGATTGTTTATGTGTAAGTATTTATAGGGACATATTTAACATCCATGACTGTGTTTTATAAAAATGTTTTCAAAAGGAATATTTTAAGATTTTATGGAAGATACTCTTTAACTAGATCATCATTTTAAATATTTTAAGGATTTATTTTTCTAAATCTAATTAATTAATGTCCTTGTTTTCAAAATGATTTTATGGATTTATTTATATGGACATAATTGTTTTAAAATATTAATTCATTTCAAAAGTTTCAAGGTGGTATTGGATACTTTGATTCAAAAATATCTTTTAAATGAATTCCATTATAAATTGTGTGACTTTTAAATGATTTCATGAAAAAGAGATATTTCTCTCAAAGAGTTTTAATGAATTTATTAAATTATTTTCATCTATGTCAACATCCTTCATTAGATTTTATGCTTGTTTGAAGTTGATTTATTATGATACAAAATTTCATATTGTATTGAAGGTTTTGAGATATGTTTGATTGTGGATGTGTTATTTTTATACCATTCATGGTTTATGGTTAAATTATTAACATTTTGTATGCTAATTTTAATATGAATGTTTACGTTACATTTCATCCTTTTCATATGAGGAATGCGTTGGACTTAGTAAGTGATAGTTGGGGCCCTATATAGGCCCTCGATGCATCGGTAGGTCTCATGAGACAAACTAGTGTCTTGACACAAGGCCTTGACAAAATATTTGTGAATGGTCTTGGAAGAAGGTCTTGACGTAGTAGTTATTATGTCTAACATTATGCATTCCCTCATTATTAAATTAGTTATTACATGTGATTATTAGACTAGTAGAATATCCATTTACATGTTTATATGGTAATGTTTGATTTATTTTTTCTATATTATTTTCAAATTTGTGTTTAAAAGGCTGTTGTTTTTATTATACATCTTGCCTTAAAAGTTTATAGCTACTGCTGAATTATTTACCCTTACTGAGCATCTGAGCTTACCCCTTTTTATGTATTATTTTCCCAGGATTCCAAGAAGTGTATTATGTTTGATATGAAGGATTAAACTAGGGGAATAATGGCATTTTCGAAGGATTATCTATGCTGTATTTTATGTTAGACATTATAATGTAAAGTTCATGTATGTAATCTATTTTCCAAGACTGCTAAACTGATCGGTCCTTTGGGAATTGATTCCATGTAATCATGCCAATGTATAAAAATAATGTACTGAATCTGAGATTCTAGGGTCGGTGCATTACATCCACCTTATTTATTCAACCATAACAAAACTTTTTTCTTTGTACCATTCAAGCTTTCACAGAAGTCCACCTCTGCCATCGCGTCCCCTTGAACTTCTTAGAAAAATGAATCCTCTCCAAACCTAAGGTTTTTTCTTATTTCTACTCCTCTTTAATCAATCTTACATCACTCTATATACATGCTCATCAACTTCGTGCTGTTCAATCTCTTCTTTAATCGATCCTCAAACTTTACCTACACCCATCGCCTTCGAAATTAATTTATTTTCTTAGTTGGTTTGAGAAATACATGGTGTGATCTGAACTCCATGAAAAATTTGTTTCCACTACCTTAACAACTCATTTGGAAGTGGTGGTTTGGGGAGAAAGGAAACAAAATGTAGTGATTCAAACTCATTTCCCCTGCTGGAGAGGTTATGTTAGATAGAGAGAAATCCTTTGGGGAGAAACCTTGAGAAATAGGTTTATCCCCTATTGAAGATTTCAAATCACCTCAAAATCAGAGTGATTTGGAAGGAAACAAATAAAACAATGCTAATTCTTTCAAATTTCCAATATCAACCCTATTTATATTTTATTTTATTGAACCTCTACCATTATCCTGCACCTTATTTCTTTAAAAATATTTATTTGTGTCATTTAACATAAATTATTGATGTGTTGGTCTTTCTTTTCATTGTGTCTTTCTCTTGGTCCCACTTGTATTCATTCTGATCACCATTGGATTCATTTAATTCTTCATTTTGATCTTGATTCCAGTTGACTTTATTGGTTTATCACATTAAGATATACCCACACTTCTATTCATAAAACCCCAATTAAATTCAAGAGTTTCTTTAGATATTGGGTTCTCAAGACCATGTGATTAGGCTCTATCAACATTTTGATCATCTTATAAAAGATTAACTTTAGGTCCTAAAGATTTCCACATACTGTGTAAATAACGGAATAAACACAAAATTCTCCCTCTTGTCGATTTCAATCACTCGCTACATTTTTTGGATCTTTTCTAACTATTTAATCATATGAAATATCATCGAATTAATCATACATGAGATCATATGTTTCAAATTTCTCACTTTGATGGCATGGAGCTCCCAACCGAATGAGGATGTAGATGAAAAGATAATATGTGCACTGAAAAATCATTTCCCACTTATCATGCAAGGTGGTGATTTCAAATGATAAGTAGACAGAGTTTTTACAATGCATGTATGGTAATCTTATCCAAGTTCCAGGTATGCTTCTTACCCCCATGGATTAAAATAAAAAAATTATGCCCATTTTATTCCATTACAAGGCATAAGAACCCTAATCCTTTTTATATTTTAATTTTCATGAACATTTATGATAGGATTCCATTACTAGGTAGAAGAACCATAATCAACTCATGTCTATTGTTGTACTCCCACCTAGAAAACTCATAGAAACCTTCCTTGATCTCTGTGTTTTGTAATAGATGAAAATTTAATTAGATTCTTTATAACTTTATAGATATCACACAATCATTTCCTTAAATGATTTCAACCACTAAAAAACAATATCAATACACATTATTTGTCTCTTATTATCTTATAATTATGGATTCATGTAGCTTAAATGATTATTTAAGTAACCTTTTATTGGTTCTAAGCTCATATTTATTTTTGTATTTATTTATTTTGTTAAATATTAATATTATTGAATCAAATAGGATGGATATTAATAAAAAATGGATGGATTTTAATCACATGAAAAGAGAGTATAAGGATGGGGTGAAAGAGTTAATAAAGTTTGCAAAATATCATGTATATAACCCTTATCAAATCCTTTGTCTGTGTTTATATTGTTGTTATTCATGACTAATTTTTCCATAGAAGTTGGAAGAACACTTTATTTTTCATGAAATAGTTTAAAGTTATAAATTTTTAACTACACATAGGGAAAAAGTGAATGTATCTAGTGACTAAGATAACAATGCGTTTTATGGATCATCTGATATAAGTGAACAATGATGAGGAATATATTGAGGATATGATTATAAGTATGAATAATGATGAATATTTTATTGAATAAATGAACATTAAAATTTAATATGAACTTTTTGATTGTACAAAATTGTTTGAGAAGTTAAAGAGTTGTTCAAAGATGTCATTGTATGTCAGTTGTACTAAATATACTTCATTGTCAGCCATACTAGAGTTATATAATATAAATTTTGGAAATAGATGCAGTGATTCCAACTTTACTGAACTAATTTATCTCTTGAATGATATGATATAAGTAGAGAATTATCTTCCTTTACAAACATATTACTGATATTATATATTCATTCGTGATTTTACATTACTCCTATCATATAATTGTCACTTAAAAATGATTAATTTCTGATCAATGTTTATGTTTTGATCATATAATTCAATATACTAATCAAAATTTTGTTATTCTTATTTTTTAGTGTTATAAATGAAAATCCACACATATCATTAGAAGGGAGATTTTGAAAATTTGGCCATATGAAGGGTCATATATACCATACAAGGCCCAAAGAATTTTTAAAAGAAATTGGACCAACTGTGATGTTATATTTTATGGGCTCAATACAGAAGTCAAAATTCATTTATTATCCACAAAAATTCTAGGGACAAGACATTTTTTCTTTAATAAAAAATGTAAGTCCAAACTCAACCAATAATGGCCCCAATCGATCCATGATAGTCCAACCCGCCATTCTGTTCGAGATTTCAAATAAGCATACATCATTGACTTTTATCCCAATATAAACATCCAAATAAGTTGAAATTTTATGGTGTGAAGCCCAATATATATACTCTTAATTTTTTTTATTAATTGTTTTCATATTTGAGGGAATATTCCTGGCCTAAACTATATTCACATTTAGACCAAAGAAAAACTTGACATAAAAATGGACATAATGAATTTGTTTAGTAAAACAGCCATAAATTTTAATACAGAAGTTCAATGGACACCAAAATTTGAGGTTTGAATTTAAAAATCCATATATAAATTTTTAATAATAATATTTCTCCATATTAGGCTTTATAAATTATCAAATTGGAGATCCAAGTGGAGGGGCAGATTTGGAATTCAAACAGTCCACCACCTTAGGCTATAAATATGTCACCATATTCTCCTTGAAATGGGTTGGAACTTCAGAAATTAAGTAGGATATTTGGGATTAATAGAACAATTAAAAGGTCCTATTAGGACATTCCTTTATCTTTTTTCAACAAGATATACCTCTCATCCACTTTTTTCATGTTCATTTTCATTTTTTTTCAATTGTAATTGCGTAAGTTGTATTTAATTTAATTTGAATTTTAATGAATGTTTCATATTAATATTCTCTTATAATAATCCACCCTATATTAATTAATATTAATGTTCTTAAAATAGTTTAAATAAAGTTTTAAATCATTCCCTACTTTCGATTTCTCATTAAATCGAAATTCCATGTTTAATTCTCTTCACCGTTCGTGTGTGTGTTCGGCGCAATACTCTTATCTTGTCCCATTATTTTTCTTCTATTTTTAACTAATTTACATAAACATTACAAACAGATCATTAAACACCCAAATTTATGTTTAAATATCCCATTTTTTTGAGTCATAATTTTGGTATGTTAATCGATTGAGAGATTTTTATCGATTAATATTCTTTAAACTAATATTGGGTATGTTGAACTTAAAATATCATGGATTAATAACATGTTTTTTTAACTTGTGTATTCCATGGATTATTGGAACCACAAGTACACATGGGTTAATTATGTATTTAACCTTACATAAACAAGAATAGATTGAGATCAATACCCTAGTTAAGGCTTGGACTAAAGCCAAAACAATTGGGAATTTTGATCAAAAATCATATTATGAAGTGGATGTTAATTTAATGAAATATATATAAAATATCAAGTATATCACAATATTACCTCCCTAATTATTAACTCACCCCAATAATTATTAAATATTTAGATCAATATTCATTAATCAATCATTTCATCTAAGATATTCAAACAAACCCCCCCGATCAAAAAATAAAATAAAAAAAAGAATGGATTATGTCATGGGAGGGTAAAAAATCACTCTTCCTCATCCTTTTATCTTTTTATAACTATTACAATTAGTGTTGTGAGGAGATAAAACATAGGTTTAGAGATGAGGGAGAGATTTGTTTCATGTTCAACTATATAAAAAAATCAACAACAAAAAAGAACACTTATGTCATTGGGACAAGTTTTATGTTTTTTTAAATATTTCATATCTTAATCACATTCCAATAATCTTCCACTTTTGTGTCTTCCTTCACACAATCGTTCCATTATAAATATGTGTTTCCATTTTCTTCCATGTTTTATTTCAAAAAAAAATGCATTGTTTTCCCATGTTGGTGTTTTACCCCTCTTTTAAACTCTTTTGGAAATTGTATTCCTACCATCCCATAGCCACTAAAACCCCCATAAAAATGAATCTTTATTCTTGTGTACTTTAGAATAGGTAATTAAATATGAGATCTCTTACAAAATTTATGATTTCACTTTTGGTTGGTGAATGAGTGAAGCTCCAAAAATAATTTTTTATCATCTTGAGAGGAGTGAGTTATGAGTGCCCACATTTTCCATTTCTAATTTTGAACATAAAAAATGAATTGATATTGGAACATTATTTCTATAACAACTTATTATGGAATTCATTATGGATGAGTGAACTAGTCTATATCCCCCTGATTGGATAAAACAAAATTTTAATATTTTTTGATGAGTACAAATGATTTAGTTATGTATTTATTTGATGTACATGAGTACATGCACAAGAATAATTGTGGGGGAGTTGATATTAAAAATTAATTAATTATTTTACATTACTACCATCATATAATTTTCACTTAAAAATGATTAATTTATAATCAATGTTCATGTTTTGATCATAAACACATAAGAAGAGAATTGTTTGAGTTTATATAATTAAACTATAGTTTAATGTTTTGATTATATATTTAAAAATAATAATCCAGATTATGTGATTCTTCTTTTTTAGTGTTACTGATCAAAACTCCCACATATCATTATAATATATCTTTCACAAATTCATTCATATGAAGGGTCATATGGATTACACAAAAGGCCCAAATAATTTTTCATAGAAACTAGATCAGTTGTGATGTTATATTTTTTGGGCTCAATCCAAAAGTCCAAATTTGTTTATCATACACAAAACTTATATGGAAAATATATTTTATCTTGGATAAAAATTTTAAGTCCCAAATAAACCATTTAGGGGCCCAATTGATCCATAAATTCTATCCCACCATTCTGTCTGGGATTTCAAAGCAACACACAATCCTTGAATTTTCACCCAATATATACATCCAATTGATATTATATTTTGTGGTGTGAAACCAAAGATATATCCTCACTACATTTTTTAATAAATGGTTCGTATTTGAGGGAATATTTCTATCCTAAACTTCATTCACATTTAGACCATGGAAAAAATCAACTAAAAAATGGACCGAATGAATTTGTTTAGTAAAACAGCCATAACTTTGGCTCCAAAAGTACAAGGGCTGCCAAATTTTTAGGGTAAAATTTAAAAATACATATATAAAACTTTTAATAATAATATTTCTCCATATTCATATGTATAAATTATCAAATTGGTGTGCCAAGTGGAAGGAAAGATTTGGAATGCAAACAGTACACTACCTTGGGCTATAAATACATCCCTATATTCTCCTTGAAAGGGGTTGGAACTTCAGAACATAATAAGGATATTTGAAATGAATATATACTTTAAAATGGCCTATGATGAATTTCCTTGATCTTTTTTCAATGAGATATACCTCTCCTGCACTTTTATTTTCATGTTTATTTGTGTTTGTTTTCAATTGTAATCGCATAAGTTGTTTTTAATTTCATTTGAATTTTAATACATGATTCATCTTAATATTATATTATAATAATCCAACCACTATGAAGTAATATTAATGTTCTTAAAATATTTTAAATAAAGTTTTAAATCATTCCTTTCTTTCTCTTTCTCGTTCAATTGAAATTTTGTGTTTATTTCTCTTCATCGTTCATGTGTGTGTTCAGCACACTATTCTTATCTTGTCCTATTCTTTTTATTCTATTTTAACTCATTGCCATAAAAATTAAATCCAGATAATTAACCACACAAATTGATGAGTAAATATTCCATTTGGGTGAGTCATAATTTTGGAATGTTAAGAAACTAAGATCATTTGCTGGATTAATATTCTTTAAATTAATATTGTGTATGTTGAACTTTAAATGTCATGGATTAATGACATGTTTTGTTTGACCTATGGATTCCATAGATTATTAGAACCAAAATTACACATGGGTTTATGAAATATTTAACCTTCCATCAATAGAAATTTATTTATATCAATACCCTAGTCAAGACTTGGATTAAATCCAAAACAATTGGTAATTCTGATAAAAAAATCATATTGTGAAGTGGATGTTAATTTAATGAAATATATAGAAAATATCAAGGATATCACATGCTTAACTCCCTAATGATGAAATCACCCCAATATTTATTAAATTTTTAAATAAATCTTCATTAATCAATCATTTCATTTAATCTCTACAAACAAACCCCCAATCAAAATACAAACAATTAATAACAATCGACTTTGAAATTTGTACCATCATCGAGGATTTGGTCTGAGTGCCACTATACACATTAGCAAAGCATCATACCTTTGAATATTTGATAGGTGACAATTTTCCATACTTCAATGACACTAAATTAATGTTATGTTTAATGGGTATGATCTTTGAAAGTATACATTATTGTCCAAATGACTATATACTATTTCAAAAGGACCTTGAATAACTTAAAAAATTCCCAAAGTGTGGTGATTATTGATACAAGAAAGATGAATCAGGTCCTATGAAAGTTTTACGGTACTTTCCAATCATTCCAAGGCTTAGGATCCTATATGAAAGTGAGGATATTTCAAGTTAGTTAACAAGGAATGCAGATACAAGAAATAAATATGGGAAACTTCATCACGTGATAGGCTCTCCTTAGTGGAGAAAAATTGATCACGAGTATCCTAGATTTGGAAACATTCCAAGAAACCTTCCTCTTGTGTTATCTATAGACGGAGTAAATCCTTAGGGTTTTTAAAAAAAATCATAGTACATGGCTGGTTATATTGTTAAATTATAACTTTCCACCATGGTTATGCATGAAATGATAATACATTATGTTACCTTTGCTTATATCAAGACAAAAAATGGGTAATGATATTGATATTAATTTGGATCCATTGATTGAAGATTTAAAATTCTTATGGGATTCAGTTGTTACATTTATGATTTTTATGTAAATGAAATTAAATCCATGTTGTATGGGATGATAAATTACTTTCCTGATTATGGAAATTCTTCAGGATATAGAATTAAAAGAACTAATTAGTGTCCCATTTGTGAACATGGTACACAGTCAATTTGGTTGAAATAATCATCAAATACTGTTTTTAGAACATTATAGATTTCTACCCAAGAAACATAAATATTGATCTTAGACAACATCATTCAATGGGAGTTTAGAAGATAATGAAGCACTATCTCCACTAACATTTGATCAACTGTTTGAGAATGTGAAAGATATGGACACTGCTTTTGGTAAACCTTTTTTTGAAAAATCATAGAAAATTCAGTTGGGAAAAGAGTTCGGTTTTTTTAATTATCATACTAGATTTGTTTTCATTTCAAGAATTTTTTTGATATTATTCATGTGGAAAAAAAATTATGTGATAGTGTCATTGACGCGTTAGGAAATGCACCCAATAAAACAAAGGATGGAATTAAGGAAAGGTTGGACCTGATTGACATGAAGATATGGGAAGAGTTGGCACCAGTGAAGATTGAAAAATGAAATTTTCTTCCTCCAGCTGCTTACACTCTTTATAGGAAATAGATATATTAGTTTTTATATATCTTTAATGATCTAAAGGTTCCAGAGGGGTATTCATAAAATATCAAGAATATCATGTCATTAACTGATTTAAAGTTAAAGGGTTTGAAATCACATGAATGTCATGTTCTGATGCAAGATTGAATTCATGTAGATTTACATTACATTTTTCTTGAGAATTCCCATCATAAATTAACCAAGCATTGTTTCTTTATTAAGTATATATGCAGTAATGTTATAGAATCGATGAAATTTTCAACTATGGAAAAGGAAATTGTTATCATATTATGTGAATTGGATATGTTATTTATACCTTCATTATTTGATATTATGATTCACTTGGTTAGAGATATTTAACTATGTGGACCTATACATTATAGATGGATGTACCCAATTTAATAGTATATGAAGATTTTGAAAGGGTTTGTCAAAATAAAATTCCGCCAGAAGGTTGTATTGTAGATTGACATGCTATTGAGGAAACCATTGAATTATGTACCAAAAAACTATATGATGTGGAATATTTGGTCTACTGAAATGTTTTCACATCAGGCAGCTAGTGGGTAAAGGAATTTCCAAAATAGATGTTTTCATAATTACTATTACAGAGTAGGAGCATGATCACCTTTATGTTTTTCATGATATTTTATAGGTTGTTCCATATGTTGAAACCCACAAAGTAATTCTTAGGCATTTGAATCCATCAAGGGATGAAATATTGATATCAAATACACATAATAAATAGTTTATAAGATGGTTTTGAGAGCATATTTTTAAGGATTCAACTAAAAATCAAGATTAAATTTTAGAACAACTTCGATGACTATCTAGAGGACCCAGTGTGCATGTATCATCTTATAATGGTAATGTAATTAATGGTTATACATTCTATACAAATTAACATGATGGATATAGAACCATAAAAAATAGTGGTGTTACACTTGTGGTTGAAGTGTTGAATTTATATGGTACCAAGGATAAAAAGCCAATTCATATGAATATGTCATACTTTGGCATCATCAAAAAAATATGGGATTTAGATTATAAAACATTCCAAGTGCCAATTTTATAATTCAAGTGGGTTGATAAAAGGAATATGGTTAAAATATATGAATTGAGATTTGTGAAAGTGGATTTTAGTAAGGAAGTGTACCATGATGAATGATTTATAATGAAATCATAGGTAGTAGAATTATTTTATGTTCTAGATCCTGTAAATTGAATGTGGTCAATTTTTCTATTATTGAACAAAACCATTGAAGGGTCAGATGTCAATTCAACTGAGGATGACCCTTTCATTATGAAATCAAAATCATTTAACGGTGGTCCCAATATTGATGAGGTCTTGTATGTTATAGGAGACCATAATGAGGGGATTTGGATACTCAATATAGGGTTCAATACCTTCAACCTTTAAAAAAAGAGTTTAATAACAAGGTTATATTTTATTTTTTAATATATATTATGTTACATAATATTATTATATGTTCACTATTTTATTTAAGTAATCTAAATTAAATTTTCAATCACTTATGCTGATAATTACTTCTTCACATGTTGATTCTCCCAATACTGAGAAATAATAGGTTTCTCAACATGATGATGCTCCCAATTTAGAGAAACAAAAATATTCTACACATGTTGATGCTACCAATCCAGAGGAACAACATATTGATGATTCTGAAGCTGTGTAAATTTAGTTGGTGAACAACCTATGTACCATAAAAAATAGACATCAATATTTGATACTTCAAAGAAATCATAAATGGCGGTGATACCTTGTGTGAGTTTTCTCAGTCTCCCAGTGGAGCTTTGTGCTTCCATAGCAGATTGGTTGTTCCTTTTTTCTTTGAGTAAGGAGTTGATAGACTGCAGACACCAGCCTTTTTAGTTCATGTACCATGGGGATACAAATTTGTACCATGATTTGAGATTTTGGTATTGGTGGTTGGGGATGGGGTGGTCAGTTATAGATTTTTTATCATGGTGTCTCACTTGTAAAAGAGTTAAGGAGGAACACCAAATATCTACAGGATTTTTTCATCCTTTACCCATTCTGGTATGGAAGTGGAATCAGAATTCCACAGATTTCTTCATTGGTTTACCATAGACTCCTAGTGGTAAGGATGCGATTTGAGTGATTGTTGAAAGACTCACTAAATCAGTGCATTTCTAGCCAATAAAGGAGATGATAAATGTGGAATAGCTTGGGGACTTTTACATCCAAGATATTGTGAAGCATCATGGGGTTCCCTTGTCACAACCCGTCCCCCGGGGCCCGTGCCATGACTACCCCAAGCTCGCCTTCCATAGGCTAGGGGCTAGATACTAGCACCGAAAGGAATATTCCCTATAATCGGGAAGGCATTACCTTTATAACCTGTAAACACATGCAACCAAGCACACAACAAGATATGAACACAAGTCAACTGTATAGAAAAAAGAGTGTTGAAAGTAAAAAGGGGCCAGAATACAAGCCCAACAGTAATAGTACAAGTACAAGTACAACTGAAATACAATAAAACTGAAGAAAAATAAAGGCAACTACCGGGTCTTCCTCCGAGGTTCCTACCTGAAGGGTAGTTACAAATTGCGCCCTCAACACTCCATGTCCGCTCATCTCCTCTATGTACTGTCATGGAATATAGTCTACCTCCGGGCCCCGTCTAGCCCTGGTACCCTCATCCTCGATCAGCACTGTCTGTCGTATGCACCAAACACAACAAGGTGCGGGCATAACTCATGCAGGGGTGAGTATAACGATACTCAGTAGGGACCATGAGACCCTCAAGGTCTCACAAAATCCACAAAGGATAAACCACAAATTATTAAGTCAACTGTCAACCCTTCTTAGGTATATTACCATATATATGCCTAAGTTATCAAGTATACCCATCTCAATCAAGAGGAAACATAGGGTCCAACCCAAAATCCCAAAGCTCAAATGTTCCACAAAGTAAAGAATACCACGAAGGTAAGCACCACACAGGTACACCAAATAGAATAATACCACCAAGGTATTACCACAAAGGAAAGTACCACTCAGGTACGAACTTAGCTCACACCAGGTATAACTTAAGTATAGTAGTAGAGATGATTACATGTAATTACTAACTCATCTTACAATGTTAAGAAGCATACCCACGAAGGATCCCTAAGTGCAGACCCACACATGATCGCTCAGTGATGACCCACACAGGATCGCTCAGTGCTGACCCACACAGGATCGGTAGGTTCTGACCCACAAAGTATCGCTAGGGTAGTCCTGCATGGAATCCTAGAGTGGTTCTATATGGGACCCTCAATCACAGACCATGAAGGATCTCATTTTCAAGTCACAGCCAGCTACTGGGTTCCCGCGCTAAACATTCTCGTCTCCGGGAGGGTCCAATCCTCAAGCCATTGGTCAATAATCTAACAACCATGAAGTCCCACTAAGAAGTATCCCAAAGAACTGCCACATCATAGGGGTCTCAATGCAACAGACGACGCGTCAATCGGATGTCCGGTCTGTAAGTTATTATCCTTTTAGTCCCAAGGGCCCGATTGGATTCGTGCTCGATCCAACCCAACTGTATCTCAAATTTAACCAAATCTCAAGTGTGGGTATTCCCAAGGTACTATCTCACTCCAAGGTTTACAGCGCCATTGACGGTTTATCAAACGGACGCTTGGTGCCAAAGTTATGGCCGAAAGAGCGTAAATGAGTCAAAGTGGGTCCAGGTCCAGTCTGACCCGGTCGGGCTGACCCGGTCCGACCCAGTTTGGGTCGACCCTACCTGACCCAATGGGTCCGGCCCGGCCCGCGGTGAGGCCCGGCCCGCTGGTTCCAGCTCGGCCAGCGCTGGGCGGTCCGACTCGTTGGTCGGCCCGACATGGCGGCCTCGCCAGGGCAGCGACCAGCAGGGCGGCAGGGCGGCCGCGGGTGGCCGCAAGAGCTGCGAGACAGGGCGAGGCCATGGGTGTTGTGGGGCGGCGCGAGGCCATGGGTGACGTGGGGCGCCGTGAGGCCATGGGTGTCGCGGGGTGGTGGAGGCCGCGGGTACCATGGGGCAGCGCGGAGGGCGGTGAGGCTGCGATGGCCGCGGGGTGGCAGAGGTCGTGGGCGGCAAAGGCCGCGGCGGCGCGGAGGGCCGCGGGGCGGTGAGGCCGTGATGGCGCGGTGGCCGCGGGGCGGCGTAGGTCATGGGCGGTGGATGCTGCAGTGGCGTGGTGTTTGAGGGGCAGCGTCATTGTGCCATCACCTTCGTCATGGCCGGCGGTGGTGTCGGCCTCCATTCTCGTGCCCCACCAAGGATAACTTGTCGTCCTCCTCCATCGCGAATAACACACCAAAAAGAAGAACGTTGGAGGGGCCAGCCATGTTTTTTTGACCCGCACCCTCCGCTTTAGAGTGGAAGCAAGTAGCTCAACAAAATCTTGAATGAATAATGTCAAACCCTGCAACCTCCCGCAATTGATTATTCCCAAACCCGTAAAAAAATCATCAGCGGATCAACTAGTTAGAGAGTTGATCCACGTTCTTTGTTTTATAAGGGAAGAAAATGGGAATATATAATCATACTCAACTAAACCCCTACCTCGAAGTTTTGTTAAAGATTGTACGCGTTTGATATGGATTGGCATTAGTCGATCCAGAAACAAGTCTCCTCCAACGGCGTCGGTGATGAGAGGAAAAATATGAAGTCAGTGATGACGACATTTCCTCGATCATCAGTACATTCGTCATTAGATATCCTTCGACGGTGTTCTTCATTGGAGAAATATTGGTCGAAGGAGGAGAGTTCTTCGTTGGAGAATGTAATTCTCCCAAAGGTTCTCCTCTTCCAATTCCATAAAAATGAAAAGTAGCCAACATAATAGAATATGTTGTGTAATTTAATATTGGCACAAAATAGGTTGGCTTAATTAATTAAAGGAGATTTGGGACCATTAAAGTGGGAGGATACCAAAGGTCACCTCCCTCATTAAAGAGGGAGTTCAAGAGGATTATCCCATTAAAGAATGAGTTAGGGGGTTCGGGTGGTCCCCACCCTCAAATTCCAATTGTGGGGTTTTGGGATTGGTTGTCCCCACCTCCATAACCTCACATGGAAGGTTTCAACAAAAATAAAAATGTTAAACATTTTTATTTTATTTTATTATTCCATGAAAAACCCAAAATCTAACTTTCACCCTCAACCTACTGCGGTCGAGGTGAAGGTATCCTTAAGAAAATATCAGCGCTGTAAGTTCAACGGTGCCCACAGATTTCAATTATGAGCACCGGTTCAAAAGTTAGAAAAGCCCACTCGTACGTTTACTTAACATACCCAAAAAAAAGTTCAGAAATTCATTCCGGGCACACTGGGCTTCGGAATCATGCGCCATCAATTTTTTTGGACTTGTAAAATTCCCATTTAATTAAAAAAATACATGAAATTTTTGGGTCTTTACATTCTCTCCACCTCAGGTCTTCACGTCCCGTAAGCCACATCACAAAACTAGGAAAACAAGTGGGGGTACTGAGCACATATCTGAGCCTCCCGTTCCCATGTGCTCTCTTGGAGGTTCCCATGATGCCAACAAACGTGCACCAGAGGTATCGACCACCCACGAAGGACCCACTCCTGTCAATCCTCAATCTCAATTGGAACCTCCGAAAACGTCACCCCATTGTTGATGTCCAAATCATCATGGTCGATGATGTGAGAAGGGCCGTGCATGTATCTCCTCAGTTGGGATACGTGGAAGACACCGTGCACCCGGTGCAACTGAGGGGGAAGAGATAAGTGGTAATTCACCTCGCCAACTCTGCTGAGGACGTGAAAAGGTCCAATGAACCTCAGAGATAACTTACCACCTCAGTCAAATCTCCGTAAACCTTGTCGGGGTGAGACCCGTAGAAAGATGTGGTCACCATCCTCAAACTCTAGAGGTATTCATCTCCTGTCAGCATAAGACTTCTACCTGCTCTGTGCAGTCCTCATCCGCTCCTATATGATCTGAACCTTCTCTGTGGTAGCCCGTATAATCTCTGGTCCCACTAGTGCTGACTCCCCTGGGTCAGTCTAGTACAAAGTTGATCTGAAAGGTCTCTCATATAAAGCCTCAAATGGTGCCATCCCAATAGTGAAGTGATAGCTGTTTTTGTATGAAAACTCCACCAAAGGAAAGTGATCCTCCCATCTGTGACCGAAGTCGAGGATGCAAGCACACATCATGTCCTCGATGGTCTTAATGGTCCAATTAGTCTGACCATCCTTTTAAGGATGGAAGGCGGTGCTCAAACAAAGTTGTGTCCTGAAAGCCTCCTGCAACCCTTCCATAGCCAGGAAGTAAAATGTGCATCAAGATCGGAGACAATCGTCATGGGTACTCCATGTAGCTGCACAATCTCTTGCACATAGAGGCATCTCAATCTCTCTGCTAAACCCTGCTCTCTGATCAGTAGGAAATGGGATGACTTGGTGAGTCGGTCGACGATCACCCAAATCGATTCATGACCTCTGGACATACGTGTAAGTCCTATCATGAAGTCCATGGATATCCCATCCCACTTACACTCTGGGACCTCCAAAGGATGAACAAATCCTGGTGGTATCTGATGCCCTGCCTTCACTTGCTGAAAAGTGAGGCACCGAGAGACAAACTATGCAACTGATTTCTTCATTCCCGGCCATTAGTGCTGTCGTCGGAGGTCCTGGTACATCTTCGTCACTCCTGGATGTACCTCTAGAGGGGATGTGTGGAACTCCCTCAACACTTCCTCCTGAAGTGACACTGGTACCATGGTATATCATCTGAAGAGGATGACGTGCTCCCCACCTTCATAAAATCCATCAGGGGCATGCCCTGTGGATATCTGAGAACGTCGAGCATCGAAGTCAGTGTCCCCACACTGCGCCTCCGTGACTCACTGAATAAGTGGGGGAGTGACTATAAGAGACTGAAGAAAAACTGATCCATCCCGATCCACAAAGGATATCTACAAAGTGGCCAACTGCTTTGTCGCCTCACCTAGCAGCTGTATACTAGATCTATGGTTGAGTGAATCTACTACAATGTTTCCCTTTCCAGGAGTATGGACCATCTCGAATTCATAGTCCCAGAGGAACTCAAGCCAGCGTCGTTTTCTTAGGTTTAGGTCCTTCTGAGAGAAGATATACCTGAGACTCATGTGATCCGAGTAGACTGTAAAACGCTCTCCCATCAAGTAATGTCGCCATATCTTCAAGGGGAAGACCACTATTTCTAACTCCAGGTCATGGGTAGTGTATTTATTCTCATGTTGTCTCAGCTGTCAAGAACCATATGCGATCACTTCTTGATCCTGTATTAGGACACATCCGAGTCTGTTCCCTGATGCATCGCAGTAGACTGCGTACCCTACGCCCTCCTCTAGAAGCCTCAAGATGGGGGCACTAGCTAGCCTCTACCTCAGCTCCTGAAAACTCTTTTGGAATCTCTCTGACCACACGAAGAGTTTCCCCTTCTTCATAAATAGTGATAAAGGTTCTGCAACTCTAGAGAAATATGGCACAAATCTCTGTTAGTATACGGCCAAACCCAGGAAACTCCATATCTTCATCACACTCCTGGGTGGCTCCCAAGCAAGTACCGCCTCAATCTTCTTTGGATCTACTGCAACTCCAGCCTCCAATATGACATGTCCCAGAAAGTGAACCTCTTGGATCTAGAACTGGCACTTCGAGAGCTTACCATAAAGCTGGTTCTCTCAGAGTGTGTCCAGTACTACCTGCAAATGATAGGCATGATCTTCCTCAGTAGCTAAGTAGATCAGAATGTCTTCAATGAAGAATACTACAAAGATATCAAGTTATGGCTAAAAGATCATGTTCATGAGTCCCATGAACACTGCTAGAGCATTGGTTACTCCAAATGACATAACCAAGAACTCTTAATGGTCATACCGACATCTAAAATCTATCTTTTACACATCCACGTATCATACTATGAGCTGGTGATAGCCTGATATGAGGTCTATCTTCGAGAACCATCCTGCTCCCTTCAGCTGATCAAAGAGGTCATCAATCCTTGGAAGTGGGTACATGTTCTTCACAGTCACCTGATTCAGGCATTGATAGTCAACACAAAGTCTCAAGATCCCATTCGACTTCTTGGCGAACAAAATCGGGGCTGCCTAAGGGGAAACACTGGGCCGAATGAACCTCTTCCCCTGCAAGTCCTCTAGCTGTACCTGAAGCTCATGAAGCTCTACAGGAGCCATCTGATATGATGGTGTAGATATCGGTGTCGTCCCAGGGTATAATTCAATGTAAAAGTCCTCCTTTCTGTGAGAAGGTAGACCCGAAACATCATCAGGGAAGACATCCGCATACTGGTCCACCACTACAAGATAACTCAGACTCTCTACATCAACTGATCCGAGGGTAAGGCTAGCCAAATGATGAGTGATCAACTGCAGTATCCTCCGGGTAAGTCTATGCTGTGATGCAAAGGCTCCCTTCTCGTTGGTGAAGGTAAACCTGGTCTCATCCATGCAGACACACTGCACTTTGCGCCTAATACAGTCAATCTGAGCATGTACTGTAGATAACCAGTCCATACCTAGGATGACATCATAAGGCCTCGACACTGCTACTAGGAGATCCTAGCCGAAGCTCTCGCCTCCTAGAGTAAGCTCGCACTGTCGGCACCAGTGCGTAATTGTCGAATTTTCTCCCGTAGGAGTGTCTAGCCGTAAGGATCAAGCCAATGGCTCTATCAGAATCTCTGAGCTCCGAATGAGGGTTGTGTAAATAAAATAATGACTATAACCTGTTTCTATAAGTACTACAACTAAGGTAGAGTAGACACAGATCGTACCTCGTATCATCTCTATAGAACCGTGATCATAGGCCTCAGCTACATGGATCTAAGCTTTCCCCTGTCCTCCTTCTCCCTGTGGTTGGGGTGGACCACCTGGTGGTGGTGGTGGTAACATCTCAAATCGTTTCCCACTGCCAGCTACACGACCAACTCCTCTACCACGTCCACCTGCTCTATGCAGACCTCCTCAGTCGAATCTCTGTCTCTACCTAGGTGGTCCTTCGACAGTCTTTTGATCATCCGTACGACATGTCGGAGAGTCACGAGCCATGTGACCCTACCCGCTGCATGCGTAACATTGCCTGCTCCTGGAAATACTGGCTCTGCCTCGGGTGCCCCACACAACCGACCCTGAATCCTACGGTCGTCCACCTGTAGGTCTGATCCTTTTGGACCTATGTGTCTTATGTCTTCTTCCAGCTGCATAAGACTCCACTATATGATGACTGGTAGTGGGTCTCGCTGTTGGTGACTTCTCCGCAAGGAAACTCTCCACTAAAAGGTCTCGCTCTAACACCCCCGCCTACATCAGGATGCTGAGTGAGATCATCGAATCCCTGATCTCCCGCCCGAGTCCCTACTCGAAAGTCTGGGCCCTAAAAAATGGGTCCCGCACTATATCTGTGGAGTAGCGTGAGAGGTCAGTGAACCTCGCTGATTACTGAGCCACAGTCGTGCTAATCTACTACAGATGAAGTAGCTCATGTATGCACATTTCACGAAGAGTCGCTGGGACAAACTCTGACCGAAATAGGCTCTTGAAGTATGCCCAGAGAAGCGTCACCTCATCGTGAACCTGGAGCATCAAGATCCACCTTCTGCCTGCTGCTTCCTGTAGAAGGCTGGTGGCAAGGATCACCGTGAGATCGGCTGGTGTCCCTACCAGTTGAAAGACTATCACCACAGCCTCCAGCCAATCCTCAATCACCCGTGGGTCCGTCTATCCCCTGAACCTGGGTAGCGTTTGGCGCTGGAACTCGTGCAACACACTCAAATGGCATGCACCCTCTACTATTGGGGCTGGTGGCATCGATGTCCCAACAGGTAATGGTACTGCTAGTGCCTCTACTGGAATAGGGCCCTACATCGAGGCCTCGTCGCTCAGTGGTCTATCATTGCATACTACATCTGGAACCCTAGCTGGATATCTGTGTGGAGGCATCCTGAAAAGAAACAGTTGCACCACAGTTAATAATTTATACCTGTTGAGCTAAATCAAATAGATCACAAAGAAAACTCTTCAAAATACACAGGCAATCAGTGTTTTCATGCACTGAGTCAGAAATCAGAAGTCAGGGACCTAGTGTATAGATACGTCAGTCGCCGCACCAACACTGGATTTCCTAAACTGATAACCACACTCACTACAATTAACATTATTGCCATTAAAATTAAATATTAGAGTCTTATTTTTACGGTAGAACCGACTCCTTTGATACCAATTTGTCACGACCAATCCCCCAGGGCCCATACCATGACTACCCCAAGCTCACCTTCCATAGGCCAGGGGTTGGCGACTAGCACCGAAAGGCATATTCCCTATAATCGGGAAGGCATTGCCTTTATAACCTGTAAACACACGGAACCCAGAACACAACAAGATATGAACAAAAATCAACTGTATAGAAAAAAGAGTGTTGAAAGTAAAAAGGGTTCGGAATACAAGCCCAAAAGTAATAGTACAAGTACAACTGAAATACAATACAACTAAAGAAAAATAAAGGCAGCTGCTGGGTCGTCCTCCGAGGTTCCTACCTGAAGGGTAGGTACAGATCGCCCCCTCAACACTCCATATCCGCTCGTCTCCTCTGTGTACCGTCACGCCGTATAGTCCACCTTCGGGCCCTGTCTAGCCCTGGTACCCTTAGCCTCGATCAGCGATGTCCATCGTCTACACCAAACACAATAAGGTGCAGGAATAGCCCATGTAGGGGGGAGTATAACGATACTCAGTAGATACCCCGAGACCCTCAAGGTCTCACAAAATCCAAAAAGGATAAACCACAAAGTATGAAGTCAACTGTCAACCCTTCTTAGGTATATGCCCATACATATACCTAAGTTATAAAATATACCCATCTCAATCAAGAGTAAACACGGGGTCCAACCCAAAATCCCAAAGTTCAAATGTTCCATAAAGGTAGGAATACCACGAAGGTAAGTACAATACAAGTACGCCACACAGAAGAATACCACCAAGGTATTACCACAAAGGAAAGTACCGCTCAGGTATGAACTCAGCTCACACCAGGTATAACTTAAGTACAGTAGTAGAGATGATTAGATGTAACTACTAATTCATATTACTCTGTTAAGAAGTAGACCCATGAAGGATCCCTAAGTGCTGACCCACACATGATTGCTCAGTGCTGACCCACACAGGATCACTCGGTGCTGACCCACACAGGATCGCTCGATGCTGACCCACACAGGATCGCTCGGTGCTAACCCACATAGGATCGCTAGGTGCTGACCCACACAGGATCACTAGGGTAGTCGCGCATGGAATCCTAGAGTGTCTCCATGTGGGACCCTCAATCACTGACCATGAAGGATATCTTTTTCAAGTCATAGCCAGCTACTGGGTTCCCACGCTAAGCTTTCTCATCTCTGGGAGGGTCTGCTCCTCAAGCCACTGGTTGATACTCCAACTGCCACAAATTCCCACAAAAAAGTATCCCAATGGACCACCACGTCATAGGGGTCTCAACAAAATAGACGGTGCGTCAATCAGACGCCCGGTCTGTAAGTTATTAGCTTTTTAGTCTCGAGGGCCCAGTTGTATTCGTGCTTGATCCAACCCGACCGTATCCCAACTTTATCCAAATCTAAAGTGGGGTATACCAAAGGGACCGTCTCAGTCCAAGTTTTATAGTTCCATTGACGGTTTTTCAAATGGACGCTTGATGCTAATGTTATGGTCAAAAGAGCATAAATTAGTTGAAGTGGGTCCAGGTTCGGTCCGACCCGGTCTAACTGACATGACCCGCGGTGCGGCCCAGCCCACTAGGTGGCCCGGCCCACGCTGGGCGGTCTGGCCCGTTGGTCGGTCCGACCTGGCGGCTCGGCCAGGGCAGCGGCCCGCGGGGCAGCGAGGCGGCCACGGAGGCCGCGGGTGGTCGCGGGAGCCACGGGACGGTGCAAGGCCACGGGTGCTGCAGGGCAGTGTGAGGCCTAGGGTACCATGGGGTAGCGCGAGGTCGGGGGTGCTGCGGGGCGGTGGAGGCCATGAGTGCCGCGGGGTAGTGCAGAGGGTCGTGGGGTGGCGAGGCCTCGGGTGGCGGAGGCCGCAGCGGCGCGGTGTCCGCAGAGCTGCGTCATTATGCCATCACCTTCGTCACGGTCGACGGTGGTGTCAGCCGCCATTTTTGTGCCCCACTGAGGATAACTTGTCATCATCCTCCATCGTGAAGAACACACCAAAAAGAAGAACGGTGTAGGGGTCAGCCATGTTTGTTTGGCCCGCACCCTCCGAGTTAGAGCAGTAGCAAGCGGCTCAACAAAATCTTTAATGAAGAATGTCAAACCCTCCAACCTCCCGCAATTGATTATTCAGAAACCCATGAATGAAATCATATACGGATCAACTAGTTAGAGAGTTGATCTGCATTCTTTATTTTAGAAGGGAAGAACATGGTAATATATAATCATACTCAACTAAACCCTTATCTTGAAGGTTTGTTTAAGATTGTCCATGGTTGAGATGGATTGGTGTTAGTCAATCTCGAAACAAGTCTCCTCCAACAGTGTCGGTGAGGAGAGGAAAAATGATGAAGTCGGTGATGACAACGTTTCCTCCGTCGTCGGTTTGTTCATCATTGGAGATCCTTCAACGGTGTTCTTCTTTGGATAAATATTCATCGAAGGAGGAGTGTTCTTCGTTGGAGAATATAATTCTCCCAAAGGTTCTCTTCTTCCAATTCCACCAAAATGAAAAGTAGCCAACATAATAGAATATGTTGTTTGATTTAATATTGGCACAAAATAGGTTGTTTTAATTAATTAAAGGAGAGTTTGCACCATTAAAGTGGGAGGATGCCAAAGGTCACCTCCCTCATTAAAGAGGGAGTTCAAGAGGCTTATCCCATTAAAGAAGGAGTTAGGGTGGTTTGGGTGGTCCCCACCCTCAAATTCAAATTGGGAGGTTTTGGGCTCAGTGGTCCCCACCTCCATAACCTCACATGGAAGGTTTCAACAAAAATAAAAATGTTAAAAATTTTATTTTATTTTATTCTTCCATGAAAAACCCAAAATCTAACTTTCACCCTCGACCTACTGCGGTCGAGGTGAAGGTCTCCTTAAGCGAATACCAGTGCTGCAAGTTCAACGATGCCCTCATATTTCAATTATGAGCACCAGTTCAAAAGTTAGAAAATCCCGCTCATACGTTTATTGAACGTACCCAAAAAAAAGTTCAAAAATTCATTCTGGGCACATCGGGCCTCAGAATCACGCACCGTCAATTTTTGCTGACTCGTAAAATTACCATTTAATTAAAAAAAAAATGGAATTTTAGGGTCTTTACATCCCTCTATAGTTGTTTCTAAAAGGGACTTGAGGTTCACTTCCATATTCTGGAAAGGTTTGAAGGAGGCAATGGGGTCCAAGTTGAAATTATACACGGTTTATCATCCATAGATGGGTGGATATATAGAGAGGGCTATCCGAGTTTTAGAGGATATACTTTGGGTTTGTGTGCTTGATTTTGGTGGATCTTGGGATAGACAGTTTCATTTGGTCGAGTTCAGACATTGTTGGTTGGGTAAGTAGCATAAGTTGGCACCGAGGTTTGTGGGGCCCTTTGAGATCCTTGATTGACTGGGTTGGCTGGATTTTACCAGCTGGATTAACTTTTATACATTATTTGTTTCATGTTTCCTAGTTGTGGAGGTATATACCAAATCATTCCCATGTGATCAGATGAGAGGATGTTTTTCTTGATCCCGATACCACTTTGGTTGAGCTTCTAGTTCAGATTATGGATCACCATGATAAGGTACTGTGTAGTAAAATGATTCCACTAGTCTAGGTACTATGGTAGTGTGAAAAAGCTCACCATGAGACATGGGAGCATGATTCATTGATAAGGTAGTTATGGCTAACGCTTTTTTCAGATCCAAGATCTTGAGCTCTTTTTGGGGATATAAATATTTTTTACTAGGGAGATTGTAACGCACTATTACCTTTCTATCAGTTATTTTATAATATTTGTCTTTGGTTTCCCTTTTTTGTTGGGTGAGTATTTTCAACCATGAATTGGGAAGATACCTATAATGGTGAACTCATGGATTTTTTGGATTCTCATCTTTTCCCTAATATTTTTTACTATTTTCTTGGAATTTATATGATATGTAATAGGATTGCATAATGTGTAATGGCCACTAGACATATGTTGTGAACTATATTACACAGCGTGAGAATGTTACATGTCATGAAAGGGTTACACATTGTGTAATGTGAAAAATCATATTTAGGGTGTTGTGCGGGTGTTGAAGGGATCATCTATTTTTATAGCCCCCTCAACTTGACTAGAGCTCTTACCCTAGGAGATTTGGGTTATCTACCTTCCATCCTGATTTATTCATTCAATAATTGATCGGTAGGGTTAGGAACTTCATTCCTCTAGGTAAGCTTTCCTCTTGGTTTCCCTCTCATTTTTCATTGTAACATATTTCATTGTAGGGATTGGTAATTGAATGGTGTTTTCAATCAATCCTATTCATTATTTGGTTGTGCCTTGTCTTCCTAAGGTAGATCCTATGGTTTCCAATCCTTTTTGTCAAAGGCATTTAGTTTTTCTATGCTCTTGATGTAGGTGGATCTATTAAATTGTTCTAATTTCTTGAATTTCTTGTTGTTCATACTGTTTTCTTAAGATTTGAAATTGAATTACATCTGTTGAAATTGAAAAGGACATAGGTTTAGGTTTGAAATGGTGTTTTTCTTTAAAAATGTAATTTTCCTTGATTTGGAATAGAAAATGGACTTTCAAACCCTGAAGTAGATTGGAGTGTCTTTGAAATTGTTTTATAAAAATATGTGTATGGTTTTTTAAAACAGAAATTGACAAACATTAAAAAGAGGTAGCCTTGGGTATGTTGAGATAGAGACATGGATAGTATTAGTGTGTGTGTCACCACTATAAGGTAACCTCTAATATTCTGATGGTCTATGGAAATACTCAATGTTAGTTCAAATCCAACTTTATTCCTTGTTTGTCTTGTGAGTGTCTAATACGTATTGTTCCATAGGCTAGAGCTTAGGTGGTAGGTGCCTCTTTGTTTCTGGTTGTTTATTACATGATAGTTTATTTCATGGATGTTGGATCACACACAGACACACAGATATATATATATATATATATATATATATATATATATATATATATATATATTTGGTATCTTTACTTTATTTATTTCTAACTCTGGAAACAAGGCATACAATTTGTGAAAACTCAAGGATTGTTTGAAAAAGGGATTTCAAAATGATTTAATTATAAAACTGATCTTTAAAACTTTTTTTTAAAATATTAAAATTGTGCATTTTTTATATTATAACTTGTATAGATTTTTTGGGGGTATCCAACTCGGCTCTGTTTATCACACCCTACTTCTGCATGTAGGTGGCTATAGACATTGTTTTGCAAGATACAAGTAAAGGGAAGAGCATTCTATAGCATACATGATTCTCTTTATGTTACCATGGATTTTGTGGTGGGTATTATTAGGATCCCTCAAAAGAGTGATGTGATATGGGTAATTATGGATAGGTTGACGAAATTATCCCATTTATTTACAATCAGAGATAATTTCATGGTTGATCAGTTGGGGGACTTAAATGTTTGGTAGATAATACATCTGCACGGCGTGTTATGAGGTATAGTTTCAGATCATGATCCATGTTTTACTTCATGCTTCTGGAAAGTCTTGTAGAAGGCACCTAGAAATCAAGTGTTTCTAAGTATAGTCTCTTACCCATAGTTATATGGGAAATCAAAATGTATTATTCAGATGTTTGAGGACATTTTGCGGGCATGCGTCCTAGACTTTGGAAAATCTTGGGAGAAGCACTTAACACCGATTGAGTTATCCTATAACAATAGTTATCAATTAGGTTAATATTAAAATGGAACCATGTGAGGTTATTTATGGTTTTCCATGAAGATCACCTTTATGTTGGATGGATGCTAGTGATTTATAGTTTTTGGAATCGAGACTTCTGTAGGATACATTGGAATCAGTACAATTGATTCAGAAATGTATGGCTACAGTGAAGAGTATAAAAAATTCATATATCGGTCGATGTCATCAACCTATTGAGTTTACAGTGGGTGACCATGTATTCCTTCAGGTGTCTCTAAGATTGGTTCATGATCATATTTGGAAGCCGAGCAAGTTGGAACCCAGGTTTAATGGACCATTTGATATTATGGAGAGGATCAGACCAGGGGCATATCAATTGGATCTTCCATAAAGGTATAGCACTATGAATTATGTTTTTCTTGTTTCATAGATTTATTAGTATCAAACTAACCCTTATAATGTGATTTAAATTGATTATGTTGAGCTTGAGGCTGATGTGTCCTTTTCAAAGCTTTTGATTCGTGTTTTGGATAACAGTAAGAAAGTTTTGTAGGCAAAGACCATGCCGATAGTCTGAGTACTATTGAAGCATGGTCGTGTTTAGGAGGAAACTTGGGAGAGGTAAGAAGATATGTCGTCCCAGTTGAATGACCTTTTCACCTTGGAATCTTAGTGTCTATTGGGAGTATAACTCAAGGATGATCTATTATAATGTGGGGAGATTATAATATCTCGACCTCTCTTGAGATGTTTAATACTCATTTTCAGGTATTCATTTACCCTTTTTTATCATACTTTGTTTGAGCCTTTATTAGGGTTCATTTTAGGTGAATTTTGATAATTTTAGAGGCCCATGGGGCTGTGTACAATTGGAACATGGTTAGGGAAAATCATATGATTTTCTTTAAAAAACTATGTTCCCCATTTTGAGCTATTGGAAGGGGGAACATGGTTTGACCAAAATATGTGGCCACCCCCCCAACTATGGAATGATTAAAAGAGGGTAAACACATGGTTGGTGCACTATTTTTCTAATCATATGAGCCAACCATGTGAGGGGTTGGCTTGAGACAGTGAGCACCACACGACTGGTATATGGTTTTCCAAACCATGTAGCATAATTGTGTGGCATATAGTTGAAAACCCTAATTTTTTTGATCCAATCCAAAATAAAGTCCTAAGGCCTCCTTTTTCCCTTAATATCATAGATTTAAAAACTCCTTTTTCTTCTAAGGATTGATAGATGATTCCATTAGATCTAGGATAAAGTTATAGGTGATTCAAATCATGTTAGAGATCCAAATTCACTAGAAAGGAGATCCAAGCCCAGATATTGAGGATTGTAGTTTCATTATTTGTTCTTAGTTGTTTTACCTTGAATTAAGGGCTAAGGTTGGGTGAGATTTTATTAATGACCCTAAGGTAGGTGGTCTATATACTAATTCCCATAGTCTTGATATTGATCTTGTGTTTTTTATTTATACCATTATGTTTCCATATTGTGTAATTTCTTTTAAATTATAAAAGTGAACTAAATCCCTATGAATTTGAGATAACCTCCTTAGATCCCATTATACCCATTAGATATTAAGAGGCTGGTCATGATGGAAATCCATGGGGTGTTCCAATATTCCTTGAAATGATAATTATGGAATAAGAAAGAAGAATTATATGGTTTATGAAATTGAATCAATTATGAATGTGTTGGAATGTTAACTTGTTATAAATATTGTTTGGTTTAACCTCAAAAGTTTAATGAGTTATGAGATGATTCACGATAATTGAGTTAAATGGTTAAGGGTTGAAATGATATTAAAGTTTTTTATTGATAAATTAAATGGTGCACCGTGTTGAGAATGGTTGATAAAATGAGTTATTAATATATAAACTTGATATGTATATGTGAAAAATTAGATATGATTCTTAGACTTATTCTTCTTATCCATGGGTAGCCAGACTGATGCTCTAGGCCCTCTATGAATGCATGTGAATTGGTGTTTGACTGATGCTCCAAGTACCTAAGATTTTGGTGCTAGACTGACACCCAAAGTACCCATGATATTGGTAATGGACTGATTCTCCAAGTATCTATGATAATGATGTTGGAATGACGCTATAATTATCCATGATAGTGGTACTTGGAATGATACCCCAAGGTACTGAAATGAAATTATAATTGAATGAAAATAAAAACCCATGTGAATTAAAGTGTTGAACATATGAGAGATAGTTTAGACTTTGGCATGAGCTGAAGTAGGTATGATTGGCTTAGGTGTCACTACAAACGTGAGGTCCAATGGGGTTAAATAAATAATAATAAATGTGAAACCTATTTAATTTTATCATTTTTGTATTTTATTTTTTATAAAAATTCATACATTGTTATGGAATAGATATTTCTTTATACACCATTGGTGATGGCCTGCTGAGTTGTACTCACACCCTTCTCGGGTTGTCAATTGGGATTCATCATGTGATGCTTGGTCTTTATTGGTTATTTTTTATTATTATTTTGGTTATTTTTATATTTATTCTACTATTGTATTAATTTGGTAAAGAGAGTATAGTATCCCCACATAACATATTAGACCCTCACTACTAGTCAGAAGCCTTTGGAATATGGGGAGGTGCACTTGAGGTTATGCAACGAACCAACTTGGGGCATCGGTATGTGACACTCAGGTCAGGATGTTACAACATCCTAATAAATTTATTTCCCTAACTACATTTTATCATGTTGGATTTTTACCCTTTTTTCTATAGAGGGATTCATAAGGACCCTATGAATACTCAAGTGAAATCTATTATTGTAAGAAAATTCCACCAAAGGAAGATTATGGTCTAAACCACATTTGAAATCCATTGGGAAATCTCTCAATATTTCTTCTATATTTTTAATGAAACTCTCATATTGACCATCTGTATGAGGATGATAGGTGGTTCTAAAAATAAACTCTATATATAAAGCCTTTTGATTATTTTTTTCAGAACTTCAAGGTAAGCCACATATCACAATCAGATACAATAGAATGTGGTACTCTATGAAACCTCACCACTTCCTTAATGTATATTATAAAAAGATGATAAAGATAGAAATATTCTCTAATAGAAATGAAGTGTGATGACTTCATAAGGTAATCAACTAGAACCCAAATAGAATTATGGCCTTTTGATATTTTGAGAAGTTTGATGAAAAAATCCATGGCGATGTTTTTCCATTTCCATTATGGTATGGGTAATGGTTGTAACTTCCCCTTAGACTTCAGTCTCTCAGCCTTAACTTATCAGCATATCAATCACAAAGATACATACTTTTCAATATCCCTTTTCATATTATAATACCAAAAATACTATTTCAAATCTCTATACATATTTGTAATTCCATGATGAATATAGAATGGTGATCTATGAGATTCATCCAAAAAATACTTCAAGTATGGTATTGAAGGGACACATACTCGGTTCCTAGACCTTATCATTTCAGCATGATCATGGTTGAAATTAGGAACATTCTTCACCTTCTTCTATAATTTCACATCTTCCTTTTATGCCTTCTTAATCCTCTCATGTATGGATGGTTGAATATTTATTTGATAAAGATAAGATATGTTCCCATTCCTCATGATTTAAAAATACAATTTTTTTAAATCCATAAATATTATATATCTTTCAGTCCTCATCATGGACAATATAGCATGGTATTTCCAAATTATAGCTACATCCACCTTATTTGCCTTCCTAGGGCGGTAATGTATTGAGAAATCATAATATTTGATCAACTCCAACCATATTATATGGGTAATATTCAACTATTTATATGTAAATATATACTTCAATATTTTATAATCAATATATATATATCAAAACTTCACCATACAGATAATGCCTCCATATTTTTAATACAAAAATTACCAATAGAAACTTCAACTCATGATTTAGGTGATTTTCCTCATGAATTTTTAATTAGTGAGAGGAATAATATATCACCATATAATTATACATGAGGAAACATTCCAATACTTTCTTTGATGCATAACTATAGATCACAAACCCTTCTCCACTTAAGGTAAGTGTAAGCACAGGTGTACTGACCAACCTTCTCTTTGGTTCTTTGAAAATTTCTTCACATTCATTTGTATACAAGAACTTAACCCCCTTCCAAGTCAACTTGGTGAGTATATTATATAGTCATGAGAAATATCTCACAAAGATTCGGTGGTATCCTGCCAACCCAAAGAAACTAAAGATCTTGGTTACCATGGTTGGTATAGTCCATTTCTCAATAACTTCCATCTTTTACGGATCCATCAATATACCCTCACTTGAGATTATATAACCCAAGAATGAAACCCTATAAATCCAAAATTCACACTTGGTAAATTTAGTATAAAACTTCACCTTCCTTAGGGTATTCATCATAATTCTCAAATGTTCTTCATTACATTACTTTTTTCTTGAATATATAATAATATCATCTATAAAGATTACCAAAAATTGATCAAGGTAATCCCTAAAGACTATCCATTAAATCCATGAATATAGAAAGATCACTAGTAAGTCCAAATAGAATTACTATAAATTCATAATGATCATACCTCATACGGAAGGCTATCTTGGGTATATCTTCCTTATTGATCCTTAACTGATGATATCTAGACCAAAGATCAGTCTTGAAAAAATATAGATCTCCTAATAATTGATCAAACAAATCATCAATATGGGGTAGATGATACTTTTTCTAAATATTGATCTTTTTAAGTTCTTAATAATCAATACAAATATGCATTGGACCATCTTTATTCTTAATAAAATGAATAGGTGCACCTCAAGGAGAATCACTAGGTCTATTGAATCCCTTATCTAGATTCTCCTAGAATCACTTCTTCAATTCCTGCAACTAAATTGGGTCAATTCTATATGGAATATTTTAAATAAGAATAGAACCAGGTATGATTTCCATTGAAAACTCAAATTCATAATTTGGGGGAAGTCTAGGAAAGTAATCAAGAAATTCATCTACATATTCCTGGATAATAGGAACATTTTCAATGTTGAGTTTCTCCCCATACATTAGAGATAAATACCCCTCATGAATTGGTAGAAAAAAACCCATATGATTTAAGTAATTTCCATTAGTTTTCATGGTTCATCCTCACACTAATAGATGATTAAAGGTTTATTCAAAATATCAAATTTAAATTCCATTACTTGATAATTTATATGGGATTTATATGGAGAGAGTCAATTCATACCCAAAATTACATCAAATTTAACCATAGAAAGAAAAAAAAATTGTATGAAGTATATTCCCACAAACTTATATCGAAGAGGAGATATAGACTTGATACGTGGTTATCCTAACATTAGAATTTTTCAACGCCAACTCAGCATCTAATAATTGAGGTAGTGATGGGATACCCTAAGAAAATTCATTAGATATAAAAATTGTCCAGAACCAGAATAAAATAAAACATTTTCAATACTAAATGGGATGATAACAATACCTTCCACCGCATATATAGAAACTTCAACTTCAACTATAGTAATTTCATACGCTTGGGCTTTTCCCCATAGTTTTTTTGTGGAAAGTTCCATTAATGTTTGGGGAATTAGTTGGAATAGTTCCCCATATCCTTACAGTTAAAGCACATTACTTTGATGTATTATCCATTACCCTTGTAGTCATGATCATGATGGCTTCTTTTCCAAACTTTAAGCAAACTCCTTTTCCTTTTAATCATGTACCAAGGAGTTTCCTTTCACAAGTATCACATGTTAAAAAAATCCCCTTTCTCTTATTCCCCTTGTCCATTTTTTTCTATGTAATCCTATTCTTATCTTGATTTTCTTTAAATACATAAGACTTGAATAATTATTTCTCTACCTTTATAGCATAATATATTATATCATCATATGATAAGAATGTTTGGGAGACTAGTTCCCTTTATAGGATTGGTTTAATCCCATCAAATAATTGGTCAATCTTTCTTATTGAATTATGTATGCAGACTATAGAATACCTTGATAACCTTATAAATTTATCTTTATACTCAGCCTAAATTTTATCTTCCTTTTCTCTTAGACTCAAAAATTATCTATCTATATCTCCTCATTGTCCACGAGGAGAATATTTTTCCAAGAAAAGTACCTTAAAATCCTTTCACTCTAGGATCATTATTTCTTTATACTTAGTGTTTTGAATCATTGACCACCCTTGATCTACATCACCCATGATACAATAAACTACCAGTACCACCTCTCCCTTTCATTACTTCTCAAAGTGAGAAATATCTTTTCTAAGGAACTTATCCATTTCTCAGCTAAAAATGTATTTATGGTTTTATTGATTGATGGAAGTTGTTATAACATTAAATGGTCTAAAATCATTACACCACATTGAGGATCAATAGACTACTTCATACGGGCAAAGTTATTGGTCATAATAAGAGTTACCTACCCCAATTTAGTTATAATTTTTTCATTTCTAGCTCCAGATCTAGATCTATCTTCATTATATTTCCTTGTAGGGTAATCTCTACATAGATTACACGCATTGATACAGCTCACATTCCTTCGAATAGGCACCATTTCTAAGTAATGTATTACACTATATTAGATCATAACATTATGAATCATAATTTATAATTTTGAAACTAGTGAAACACTTAACATAAATTGAAAATTTATGTACAACTAATCTCAGGATCAAAAACTTGGTTCCTTTGGGAATATTATCAAATCATAAAAATAATTTAAAATATTTCACAATGGTTTGTAAACAAAATGTGAATTAACCTAATAATATTTTTGAGAGTGTCAAAATAGGTGAGCAGTAAGGGAACACTCATCATACACCAGAATGATGGTCACGATATACTCAACCAACTCTTTTTGGGGTTATTACACCTAGATGAATTTGATTAAAAACCATGTCCACTTATAGTATCAAAGAAGAGATGTATTTCTAGTAAAACCACATAATATCTACCTTAAAAAAACTTTAGGATGTTATCCTATACTTCAAATTATCCTTAAATTCAGTTATAGGGTTATGTTCCTTAATCTATGATTTTAAAAATCTAGTTTTTAATTTTTCTAATAAACTTTATCTCATACCAACTGTAAAGGCCCTAACCCTAGTGGACCAGATTTGGTGGTTAATTTATTATATTAGTACTAGATATAGGTGATCATATGATAAAGGAAATTTTAGTTTAGTAATCTTATAAAACTAGATACATACTTAAATATGACATTACATATGAAAACCGTAAAAACAACATAGTTTTTTCTTTGAGAATATCATTATACCCTCTAGAATATCCTTCAATATCAATCATAATAAACTTCCTAGAATATTGGGGAAAAGAAACATAAGAAAGGGGTGAGATCATATGTTCAGTAAGGGTATGCATATAGTGGAATCTAATATGGAACAAATAATGCATGAATAATAAGATGGGAATAAATAATGATCAAATAATGTCATATAAATAATCATATAAACTTGAAACTTATCCATGGAAGTTATAATTATTAAAATAATCAAATGTAAATCAATAACTAATTTCATAATGATGGAATTCATAATTTCATATATCTTATACTTACCATCGATGCCTCACACTACTAGAAATTCAGCTTATAGCCACTGTTTATAACCATGTATATTTGTAATATCCACGGTTTGGATGATTGTGGCTTCTATTGGCATGGAAATAGGGCCATGGATATATCCACAGTTGCAAACTGTGTCTATAGATCTATATCCATGGTTTCCACCAAGTCTGAACACATATATCTAAGGTTTAAAACCATGGCTAAATGTAATTATATGGTACTCTATTTCCATGGTTGGAAACTATGGAAACATACCAATATCCATGATTTCAACCATGGTATTACACCTATTTCCATGGTTTAAAACCATGGATATTTATTTTACCATATAGGACTATAGCCATGGTTTATAACCGTGGATACAGGTGTACTGTCATGGTGGAAATTGTGGAAATTGGTCTATTTCCATGGTTTCTAACTGTGTCTATAGATTTATCCACCAATAAAAAAAATATATAGGTTCCTTGCTACTCCTAAAAAAACAAATAGACACTATAATACAATAATTTAATATATGGAGAAACAATCAGACACACCAGAATACAATTCAATATAACAATAATAAAACTTAACTATATAATAAAATTCAACATATAAATAAACCAAAAATATGATTTATATTAGAAGTGAGCCTCCATATTAGTATCATCAGAACCATTATAACCGTCATCCACACCTCCTACAGAAACACCACCACCACCTCTCACACCACCAACATCATCATCATCATGGACAACAGTAGTGGAAGCAACATCATCATCGGCACCGACACTAGTAGGAGGATATGAATCTATATAAATATAATTCATCGATGTCAAACAAGCATCAACTGCTATAGAAGCTTCCAGTGTAAGTGTAGAAGAAATTGTAGATGTAGCTTTCATCATATATTCATTTATCATATTTTTCATTAAGTATCTTCTTTTGATTTTTGATTTTCTTGTTTGTTTGTGGCATTAATTTTTTCAATTGTGAGAATACTAGAAATAATACTCAAGGAAACACTATCGAAAGACCAGTATCTAGATGTTACAGTATTATTCCCAGATCAAAAATGCACTCTTCCATGATGTTTATCTCCTAATACCTAATGAAAATGACTATTTGATCCCAGATTGTCTGGTTATTTTTCTTCCAATGCCTCCAAAAAAATATGTTGAGTGATATATTACGTAAATTAAAATTATAAAATAATATAAATAATTAAATCTGGTTAAAAAAATAAATTAAAATATACTTACAATCATCTCTTGGGTGTTGTTATTTACCATGGTATCATCTCTCTTTTATATTCTTTTATAAAAAAGGAAGATAAAGGAACATGACCCTCGATATTCAATTACTTTTAATGAGAAAAACAAACAAACAAATAAATATTATAATTGAATTTAAATTACACTAAAATAAGTTAAAATGAATTAGATTGATATTAATAAAATAGATTTTAATACAAAAACCAAAAAATCTAAACAAAGAAATTTGAATTATAAAATACATAATTAAACCAAAAGAACAACCCAAATTGAATGAATGAGAACTAATTTAAATTATATATAATTGTGAATATTATATTGAAATGATTTCAAATTGTAAAAGAAAGAGAAGATAAAATATTTCAATTCCATAGGATGATACAATTCATATTATTATACTTATAATCATAGTATTGATGGTTTGAGATGAAAATATAAATCATGAAGAAAGATTAAGTCCAAACAAAGGAATTAAAGCTACACCTTTGAATGCATTCCTATCACATAACATGATTAAAAAGGAATTAATGTCACATGATTTAATTGAGAAGTAACTTGTTATATATAAAATGATTAACATAGATATCATGTATAAGAATAAATAAATTTTAAAAAGGATGTGAGCATGATGTGTTATATTCTCAGTTAATTATTTCCCATGCTATGTTAAGAATGACATGCTTAACTATTATTTAATGAGAATATTGAAACTTATGATATGGTGAAGTGTTAAAGTTATTCTTTAAACACATGTATACATTTAAATATCCCATTATGTTTAATTTTGAAATGGGATGTAAAACATATTATAATTTTGTAGTAGGAAAATAAATCATTTAGAGGATGTTTCCAATAATAATGTAATTATATAATTATGCTTTCCCATTTACATGAACATGCTATGTGGGATCTCATAAATTATTGCATTACATGATGGTTTAACCCTATATTATAGATTTATAGTTATTATATGATTAATCATGAATTTATGATGTATCCTTTATGTTGAATTCTTGAATAAATGATTAATTATGCTTTGGTGACCTTGGTTGTGATGAATTGGTATAATAATATTATTGACAACCTAGTGTGGTTGAATATTTTTGAGAAATGAGAAATAGTTTCCAAGTGTTATAGTGGTAATGATGATGGTGATAACATGATCAATTATATTATGCACAATGGTTTTGTGGATGACATCAGATGGTTGAAATGATTGAAATATTTGATTTTTTATTTGATTGTTTCTTGGTGATTGTTGGTTTTTCCTATTTTCCCTACTTGAACTACATAAATAAGGAACGAAGGAACCCATTTGGGGTTTAAAACGATGGAGCTAGAGGAATATGAAATATTAGTTAATGAAACTTTATTTGCATCATGCACCAGAATATAAAATACCTGATAAGGTGTAAAAATTACAATGACCATTTCTGAGTACTTAAAGTTAAGGAAATCATTAATTATAATACATTGGTAAATGTAAATCAAAAAAGTAAAAATTAATTCAAAGTAAAATTTTTTGATCTAGAGTATGAAAATAGATGGAAGATGAGGAAATATAGATGTGAGAAAATGGAGAACATCAGAAGTTTCTCACTATAATATGATATATAGATGAAGTAAAGTATGATGGATTCACATATATGATGGAAATAATCTAGAAAATACATAGTCATGTAAGATATAAATTGATTAGATAATGGGAGATGTTTCAAGTTTTTAAAATAACTAATATCATAATATCAAGGATTACAAGTATAAAATGTTGAGGAATATCAAATGAACTGAAGTTATGTTGATTAGAAGTTTAAAAGATGAGTTGATTATAAGGTATATAGATCAGTTACTAAAATATAAGGAGAAATTATGAAGCTAGTATTTAATCATATATTAGAGAAATTGATGGAGAATAACATATACTAATGATCTATGTCATTGTTTGTTCAATTATTTAAAGGTTTTGGATGATTGACATCAATATAAATGCGGAAAAAGACATTAAAGAGTCAGACTTTAAAGGGATAAAAGATGCTAGATAGATTTCAAATATTATTTATGTGGTGTCAATATGGTAATGATTATTTTAATATGGATGTTAAAGGTAAAAAATATCATGAATCTGAATCCATGATTCTATACAAAATTTATGTAAGATATAAGAAATGTTGAGTCCAATTTTCACAAGATCATTAATGTAGTCAGATCATGATATCAATAAAAGTAATTTAATACAATTGACTGAAGAACTGATTTATCATGAATATTAAATTGGAATCCATAGTTCCCTTGGATTTATTGTAGTGATTTAGGTTATATAAAGGGGATACTTCATTTATAGATAATTACATAATAATGAGAAATTGAAATGAGAAATAAAAAGGAATTATATCACATTCTTGAAGAATGGTTGGGTCAAATGTTTGAGGATATAGAACTCAAAATTTTAAAGCCTCAGAGAGAAAATTGTAGTAATTAAAAAAATAGAGTTTACCATGAAAATTTTAAAGGAATTAGAAAACTATAAAATAGGGTATGTATAATGTATTATGGTAGAATAAATATATTTTGGATGTTAAAGAGATTGAATTACTGAGTTCTTTGGGAATTAATTTTATGGATGGTAAAGTACATGATATAATTTTATGAAGTTGATGTTTTTTTATTTAGTGGAAGTAAAAATCCATTGTTGAAGAAGTACATCTTGAATTCATACAAATAAATCCAGAAGCTGAAGGAAGATTTAGTTTAGGATTTTTTTTGAGGATGTCCTTCTAAGATCAATGGTTCAAGTATAAAAATTTCTGTCATTATAATTGATAGGTATAGGACTATGGGATTCAATATAAATATATATTTGATTTCTTAATACTATAAAGATTCACCAATTTAATATAGTAAAGTTAAATGATGATAGATTCTCTTAGGTATATGATAATAACCTCCTCATTGTAATACTTATAATAATAGCAAAAAAATCAGCCTATGATATTAAACGAACATATCAAAGAGTATGTTTCCCACATTGGGATCGAATATTTTAAAAATAACTATGTTTTTTTATTTCTTTTCATTATATATATTTCATGTGAGTGTAGGTGTTGGGGATAGATAATATATATATATATATATATACATCCTAATTGACCCATGGGTTTGAATAACTACAAGGGTTATAGTTTCATGTTGGAATAATTAAATAAAGTTGGTTCACACTGATTCACTCCACTCCCACTAATTTTTATTTCACAATTCACTAGGAACTTTAATTTTTATTAGATATTAAGAATTATTATAATTAGATATAATCTATTCTTATATTTTTTAACATCTTTACCTGAAGTGTATGTTTTTTAATGTTTCATAGATTCCTCGATTAAAGGAAATATATGTTATTATAATTAGTTCCACCATAGAGGTTTTGGCCATAGCATTGAAAAAAAGGAAGAATAATGAGGATATTAAATCAAGTAAATTAACTTATTTGAAGAAGTTAAATAAGGATCCACCACAACTGTATGGTAATCAAAGTGGTTATTTTTAAAAATAATAATAAGCATAATCATTTAGAAGAATTTGATCCTAGATGTGTTGAGTATGAGGAATGTAAAATGATTAAAATTTTTAAATATTTATACTTTGAATTCATGGGGTATATGGATAATGTACCTTTGGATGTTAGAATTCATATATTTGAGTTTATGTGGGTCTTACACGATGAGAAAATTTATCTGGAAAAAGAAGATGAAGAAATTAAAATTACATTATTTTAAAACATTAAACTATAAAAAGACAAACCAATTTGATAGAGTGACACAACTTTAAAGGTAATAAATCTATATTTCAATAAAATTAATTTTAGTATTTTAAATGTTAAATTACCTATGCATGCTCATGATTTGGGAGTGAAGTGTGTTCAAGAGTGTGGATGTATTTCATTAAACTCTTATTTATTTTTGTCAGATTTTTCCTATAAACAAGAAATTATATAATTGAATTAACATGAATAAAATAAGTAATTTAAAATTTAAAAATAATTTTCAAATAAATAAATTATTATATATATAAATTTAACTAATACCTCAAACTCTATAATCTTCCAATGGATGGCCATATCATTGTATTTTGATATTGGGTAATCATGAATGATCAGTATTTCTTCAATCTCCATATAAACTCTCTCTTTCCAACCAACACACAAGTCATACTTGTAGGATCACCACATATCACCCAATTATATTAACCTTATGAACTTGGAAATTTATTCATCAATAAAATTATATCATAGTTGCACTGGAAAAAATATTTGTTAAGAAAATATTATAAATTAATATATATAAAAGTTGATTAACATTACTTCCCCAAATATCTCCCCAAGCATTGTTCTTTATTTTTTCTCTAACTTCCCTCTAAATTATTGGTTGAACCAGAATGATATTGATATGTTTATCAAGTGTTACCAAAAATATTTTATACTCCTTACCATTTTTTCCAATTACATCATTGTCCTCATTGTATTGAGCCATGATATGTGTGTCGATTCCATAACTATTGCATTTTTTTGTGGCCTCATCATCAGGTAAAGGATTTAGCTAATCAAGAAAAAAATTAGTAAATTAAAATAATTTATATTAATTTATCATTAATAAATATTAGTAATTTTTAAACACATTCTTATAGATGAGGGATCTGCTGACCCCTGAAGTGTTGCATCAAGAGGAGGGGGAGTATCCTTTGTGGTAAGTGGATATCTACAGTAGGAGTACTCTGTATTGTCTTTGATGATAAGGGAAATGATGGAGGGTGAAAATATGATGGATATACCTATACAGATAAGGGTTTATATGGATATGGATATGGTGGTGTGATATATTGGGGATCAGTTCCATGTACAAAGGATGGTGGGAATGGGTAATGACGAGGGATGGGGCCCGAAAACTACCATCCTGTGTGGGTGTGATAAGAAATGGATATGAAAAAGGTGGGTAAAAAAATATGGATATGGAATAATTATAAGATGAACCCTTAGTGACTGAATTAGGATGAAGGGAGGATGAACTAAATGACCTCTTGATGACTGAAACGATATAGTGGTACGATGGACCATAGAATCAATTATAATAATACCCCCCACCATACTATCATCCTCCATAGAAAAATCCAATCTTCTACTCAATGATGTACCCTAAAATAACATGGATGATAAAATAAAATGAATGATAACAAGATAAATAATATGAAATAACATAATGTCCAAACATAAATTGTACTTATAGTGGTGGTCATAGGAGACATGCCTAAATCTCTAATACATTGTTCATTTCTCAATATTCCTCTTCTTCTAACATCATCATAATCAAAGATTTTGACCTATAAATTTAAAATATTATTATAAAATAAATACAAATAATTTAAATGTTAAATAGTACAATTGTAACATAAAATAGGAATTGATGAGAAGTAACATTGAAATATCATCTTTTCTTGGATCCTTGTATAATTTTATCAAATTCCAGTTTTGTTTATATATTTTTCGGAGTCATGGTGGACGTGTTATAGGAATTTCAGGTCTTAAGACATATGTATGAGTATGTGAGTGGCCAAAACTATTCATATTGAACCTTGTATTACTAGGGATAGTTGGGATTCCCATATATCAATGATGACACTTGTTATTAATTAATGTTGTGATGTTTTTTCATTATTTTTTTAGATTTACATTTATGTACAATGAGTTATTACCAAAAACATCATGTTTGGGGTGAAAATGGGAATAAAACTAGGTGATAAAGGTTATTATGTATGGTTTAGAAAGCAGTGCATAGTCCTTAATGCTAGTTCTAGAAAACATCTAGTATACATGGAATAGTTATCTCATATTTTTTCAGATGGTGTGAACAAAACATGCATAGCTTTTCATTTTCCAAAATTTTGATATTTTTATTTATAATACTTTTTGTTACATTATATTGTTAGTGTGGAGGTGTTAAGAAGGATTTTATGTGGTATGTTATTATTTGAGAGTTTTTTGTTTTGAATTCAATAATGAAATCATTATTGTTTAACATATAAAGGTTAAATTTCATGTATTTTGATTTTATTATATTTCATTAAATATTATTTAGAGATTCAGGAATTATGAACTATTTTTAAACTATCATTAATAATTCTAAACAAATACAAACTATTTTTATAATTCTATTTTAGTCAAATATAGTGGATTCTATAAATATTTTGGGATATTATCCTGATGTTAAAATCTATTTTTACATAAGTTACAATTTATTTATTAATATACATGGGATTATTTCATAAAATGGAATTCTTTATTTTATAAATAAATTGATTTCAATAGGAAAATGATATTTTCATATATTATATATGGTTATATAATTTGGTTTTTCCTTCAAATTTATATTATTGATAATGAAATGAATTATATTTATATAGTATTCATAGGGGATTAATGGTATTTTGGTATTGTTTCGCATTACTATAGATTTTCATAATTTTATTCTTAATGTTAAAATGTGTATTAAATATATTTCATGTCTCTTACTATTTTATAGTACCCTAGTCACCATATCCCAATAGATTATAGAAGAGGATTTGTGGGTGATTCATAATAAGTGGGCTTGCTTATTATAGGGGTCAATTGTGTCATCTATTTTAACTATAAATCATTCTATTCCTCAAAACCTAGATCAAATTAGAGACCCAAATCTAGAGTTTATAAATTGTGATTCTCTTATTATTCATGTGAAATAAGGTTACCATGAATCATAATGGTGGATATAAAATATCGAGAATATATTTAAACTTATCAATATTTTAGACTAGCTTTTTCTCATGAATACCTAAATTATGATTAAAGTTCCATGCTATAAGTATTCAAAGTACATAATTTTGACTAATACATAATATGACCATTCATAAAAATCTTTCAATCCATTTAACATTCGACTATAGATTCTTAAAATTCTAAATGTTTCAAAATAGGTGGAATTTTATTGAAATGAGTAGAGTGTCCAATCAATATTTGATTAGATATATCTATTTACTAAAAAAATACTATATATACCTGATAAACCTTGGGATTCTATACTTACATAAATGCGTTTTCAAATAGGTCTTTCTAATGGATTTTATTAATGTTGTCGTTAGTTTTTCTCTCCCTATTGTTAGTTATAGAATTTTTTATCCTAGCCCAATGTGAAAATTTATAAATCCCAGGTAATTAGAGAATTATCAACATATTTTAGGATAATTAATAAATTTTTTTCCCAATTTTTCTATAACCCATTGGTTTATCAAGGAATTAGAGGAATTTTTGAAAATAATGGAGACTGTTGATGAATTATCTTCTCCAGTTAATGGGATTAACGGTCTCATTATATAATTTATAGTTATGCCTCTATGGTAATGGTGTATGAAGTGAGACTTCTTTTCATGCATAGGTTATTGGTTTCATTTGGAATTAATGTGTCATGAACTTAGTGTTAATAATATATTTAATGGAATTAGTAAAGTATCATGATTTTATATTTTAGCTCCTCTATTATGATAATAATATCAACCTTGACTGGGCCATACATAGTGAATGATCTATGACTTCTAAAAATTTGGTTTCCCTAGGTTCAGTGGCCTAGAGTCTTCTATAACCACCCATATATTAATAAGTCAGATTGAATGTTGTGTATAGGACTTGTACATTTGTAGTAAGATATATGGACTCTACTTGTCATCAAAAGGGTATTCTGGGGACATAAAAAATCATTATTTCATTTCAAAAATTATTTTTTATAGTCTAATGTTTAATATTTTAAATTCAGAATCAACACATTATTTAAAAAACACATCATATATCATGAAATTTTATTGAGGGAAATGCTAGTCAATGTGATTTCATGTTTGAATGTTTAAAAAAATACATACAATATTAAAATAATATCAGGTAAATACTTAAACAATGTCAATGCTATGTGTGATCTTACACAATTTCTAGTTCACGGTATGTTCTGAAAATTAAATCATTTGTTTCATCAAATGAAACATTCAAATAAATACTCATATGTTAATCCAAAACAACATTATTATCCATGTATTTATTGAAAATATGTCTAGGAATGAAATCATAAATAACACCAAATTGTTGTTTTAATGGTTCAGTTAAATAAAAAACTTGTCTAGCTTGTAATGTAAGAATATAAGGTTCGTTGGTTTGAAGTTGACAATTCATATCAATAACTTTAAATCCATATTTTTCTATATGATTTTTTTTTCATGTCATTGAATTAAACAATTGGATTTCATCATTGTGACATGACCATGTGGATAGTAATATAATAAAATGAATCATTCGACAACCCCATGATATGATATATTTTCTGATCGAGATTCCTTGTTTGATGCACTCACATAACAATCTATTGTGTTATTTATCATGACACTATCATTCTTCATTACCATTATTTTCATAGATATTTATATTGAATTTAAATCCATTGAAAACCATTTCCTTACAACCACGTACCACATTGTTTGGACCAAAGGGAATATGATCTTATTTCCTCTGATACACCATTCATTGGTAAAGTTATAACTTGAAAGATACCGACATAAAATATTAAACGAATACCTATGATTATGTTATAAGAAAAAAATAAATTTATTACCATTGACTTTAACTAAGCAGTAAATTATTTGTTGTGAAATTTTTCCTTACTCTTAATATATAAAGAATGATGTCTCCTTTTTATAATTTCTAAATTTTCTCAAAAAATATGAAATATTTAAAATGTTAGAATCTATAAATAAATCAAAAAATGAAAAAAAAATCATATTAATTAGTTTAATTTATGTAATCATCAAGCACACCATAGTTGAATAATATTGTACGATGAGATATTTCCCACTCTTCCCTATTTAAAGTACATAACGAGTATGATCCAGATATCCCCCCTATTTGGGGTGGTGAAGAAAATGTAGGTTCAATGGGTTCATATTTCTCATATTCAAATAACATTAGTTGGTTAGACCTCGTAGTGTTATTATCCTATTATGATAAATATAAATCCATGCATTCTTATACTAGATAGCCTTTCATAATAGTGACTTTAGGATTATATTTATTTCTCACATAATATTTCAATGTATACATCATTATTTCTATTGGATACATCCACCGACTTGGAATAGGATAAAAAAAAGAAATTTTGTGGGAAGATGCACAGTTAGATGTAATATACATGTGAAAAATGATGGTGGGAAAATTTTCTCTAATTCGTAAAGAATAATCGGTGAATCTCTCTGCAATTTCAAAAGAACACTTATGATCAGCCTTTTGGTATAAAGGTCTCAATAAAAATGAAATAACTTAATAATTGTAACTCTAAAATTATGTGAAAGTAATTGTCCAATGTAGATGGGAATCAAATCATGTAAAAATACATGATAATCATGGGTTTTAAGATATTTTAGTTTCACATCTTGAGTATTCACCCTTTTTGAAATGTTGCTTAAATAACCATCTGGAACCTTCAAACTTTCCAAGACCTGAAGAAATTATTTTTTCTCTTCATTTTTCATCAAATAATAGGAAAAGGGGACTTTACAGTTATTTTTGACCAATTAACTCATGATGAAGTCTTTCTCTTTTACCCCAATCCATAAAATCATGATGTGACCACAAATCATCTTTTGTTTTTCCCTTGAATTTTAAAAGAGTATCAAGTAATATATCACAAAAAAAAATTCGATATGCATTACATCCAAACAATGACGCGATAAATTATATGACCAATATGATAGCTCAAATAATATACTTTTCTTTATCCAATTTCAATTCAAGTTTGAATTAACATGCTTTCACTTTTTGATATTTGATTAAATTTTTCAAAGAACATAATTCAAACCATATGGTACTTTAAATATATCATTCCCCAACATTAATTGAAGTGTTTCATCTATCTCAATGGAATTATTGAACTATCTCTTATTTTTCTTGTATAGATTATTCATCGGTAGAAATTGTCAGAGTTCCGTATGAATCTAAAATTTTGTCGAAACTTTAATCTCCAGAAACATGTATTTTTCATACAAATAGTTCAGAATAATTTCCCTTTTTTACTCTAACTACAAATCATTCTACAATAAAGGGAATAATTTACCATCCATAATAAATCTATACAAAACATAAGGTACACCTTCCTGAATGCATCATATGCTTACACATCAATAATTTAAAGCTCCTTTAACTCATCTATTAATAGATTCAAGTATATGTCAATAAAATTTCTAGGATCATTGGGTCCAAATATCAATATACTCATGATAGTAAATTAATTATTCATACACAACCATGAGGGAAATTTATAAATGTGAATGGAAATAGGCCAAGTACTTTGTGCAGTATGCATTTAGAGAAATGGGTTTAAAACATCACTTGATAATCCCAATATAAAATTTTGCGGGTCAGCTACAAAATTAGTATGTGACCTATCAAATTAATTTCAAGATAACTCATCTATAGGATGTACTATTTAATCATTATCCTTATTTATTTCATCTTCATTCCATCTCATATATCTTACCATTTTTCTGACAAAAAATGTTTTTGAGGGCTGGGAATTAAATGGAAGTGCCACATCACTTTCTCTGGTATATGGGATTAAGTTATATCTTTATTATTATTCCACCTTGATGTACCACACTGTCTGTACTGACTCAAATCTGTATTTCCCTTCTATAACAGACAATAATCTATGGGGAAAGAAAGGATCTTATCAAATGAAAATCCATTTTTTTCAACCAACTTTTATGCCAAGTAATAATTTTCTAGAATACACACTTCATCAGGAAGTAAATTATTAATAAATTTAAGGATATGGTAAACCATAGTATTACTAAATCCATACATTGCTTTCCCATGATATAATCACATTAAAAACTCAAGTTTTCTTATTTTCCCTCATGCCTAATTTACTGGAGTATTCACATCTTCCATTGGCTTTATAACACTCTCAATGTCATCACTCGATCAATATATGAAAACTGTGTTCTAGTATTCATTTTTTCTTTCACTAGTCTGTATGATGAGATGGATTTAGAAAAAAATGGAAACCAATCATAAATTAATTTTTTCATACCAATAATTTTAGCCGAATCAATGTCATTCTCCACTTGATATTTTTCTCTATTTTGATACCACACATGATTTTTTTTGGAAACTATGTTTAGTGATATGGTAACTCACTTCCTCATGATTTAACCATAGTCTTCCAGCATAATAAAAACACGTTCATCGTATCAATCCACTATATGAATCATTATTAAATGAAAAGTCCAAAAAATATCATAAATCCTAAAACTCATCAGTGGTCTGATAAACATTGTATATCCAACTTCTATCCATTCTGAGGAAAATAAACATACATTAAATAAATAAATATAGAAAATGAATTAATGTTATATTTATTGTTTCATAAAATAAAAACTAATCATCAATAACATATTTATAAAAAAATAATAACAAATATCTTAAATGGAAATTAAAATAATAGATTATATGTTGTTAAATTTTAATATATAATCAATTTTCTTTTCAATCTCTACATTATTCATTCATTCATTATTTTCAAATATGTTATAGTACAGCCTAATCAATAACAATTTTGTGAAACTATTTTACAAATACAAATTTTTGTTTTAATGTATTCACTATAAGTACATATTTTTGGAAAATCCTACAGGGTTATTATACTCAACCCTATATGTAGACACTCCTAAGTGATATCATATGTTATTGATTTCAATCTATTTTTCATATGCATTACATAATTTATATGTTTCTATAGTTAAATAAATATGATTTTTGAATTATAAGATCCCTCTTGGGGAGATTTTCTTTTTTATTAGAATCTTTTGGTGATTATTCTATTATAAATTACTTCATAGTTTTTAAAGTTTCATGGTGAAATAAGGCACAAATGTTGCTTAAGTATGTGGTGTGAGGCATGGAATATGGAATGCGCCTCTCAAAATTAAGGTAAGAAAAATGAAAAATAACATAATTATAGTTATATTTTAAATTGAAAATATTAAATTAGATAAAATTAATATAAATTAAAATACACACTAATAATATTTGTAGATTTTTTATAAATAAATAAAATAAATATCAATGGTAACAGTTATCATTTAGGATATACATACAGTTCATCCCTATAATTAATTTTATATCAGTTGATCCCAAATGATCCATATATATAATGGTGGGGATCTATCACCACATAGGTAAAATACATATTAAAATTAAGGACTGGGTGAAATAGTGGTGATGGGATAGGTGGTCTGAAGATCCTCAGTGCCTCAAATGAAACTATGGGATTATAAAGTGTGAAAGATGCAATATATAGTGAAGGGTCTGTGTGTGATTGAGTATGGAGAGTACTATGAGTACCTCTAATACTAATCCCTCTTGATCGTTCATGTTAACCTCTACTCTCACTGGTATGACAAGAGAACAGTTTTCTCCTGGATAATGGTTCATGATTGAAATTTAAAAATGATTAATAAAATTTAATATTATGTTATGCAATTAATATATAAATATTAAATGTTATACAAACAATAAGAACCATAGGATAGAGTCCCAAATTAGGAATTCAATAATAATTATAAGATAACATTTTCCAGTGTACCTCTTCAAATTTTATCATATTCTATATAGGAAAATAAAAATTACATTTTACTAAAAATCCAATTCTGATGGGAAAGTTAACAAAGACATAATAAGTGGCATAAAATAATAAATTAATAATAATTAGAAAGGAAAAAAAGATATAATATGTTAAATAACATAATCAAGGCATACTAATTAGCATAATAAATAATTAATAAGAGGTGGTGCAACCAAATATTAGAAAAATCATAATTCAGTTTCAAGGTGATTTTTTAATCAAAAATTTATAAAATATCTTAAGCTTGTATTTTTATAGTTATTTTTTGGACAAAAAGTGATTCTATACTTAATATATACATATTCATGATACTGTAACATCAATTCCAATTGATAATTTCCATTATTAACTCAAACAATGATAAAAATAATATCTTTAATTCTATATTTAAGGAAACAAAGTAGAATAACCATAACTATAAATAAACATCCTCCCTTTTTATTTGACATATCCACTTAGACACTTTATTTTAAGTTCAATCATATATCATGTCATTTTAAGTTTATCAATATAATAAATGGTTAAATGGAAATATATCATGTTTTATTATAAAATTGAGAATGAACAATTCTTCATGCTTTGTAGAACTTATGTAAATAAAGAATGAAAAAACTAACTAAATAACTAATATGAGGAAACTTAAGAATTTAAAACTATTAAAAATTATCGGAATAACATCACAATTCATATAGAACCAATTATATAACCAAAAAAATAATGAAATTTCATGTAATATTCTATAGAAGATAAAAAATTAATCAATCAAATTAATCAATGAAAACATCCCTTTAAATTTTTATAAAATATATTGTTTAACCATTATTAAATTGGTAAAAATAGTGTTGAATTATATCTGAGAATATAATCATTAAATATAAAATGGAAGGTTGATATTGTTAATATTGGTAGGGTGGTTGGTGTATATTTCAGCATCACCCTAGCAGCATCTTCAAACCTCCATTTCAGTACCAAAAAGTTTAAACCAAACTTTTATCCAGTTGTGAAAGTTACAGAAAATTTAGTTAGTTTTAAAAATAAAAAAATAAAATTTAAATAAAATTATTCTAACTTAATATATCATCGAAAAAATATAAGTCTTCCAATCCAAAAAAAACTGATGTTTTGTTGTAGAAAAACTTCAGTGAATTTAAAGAAAATTTTGAAAATATAAACGGTTGAAATAGTTTTTTGTATAATTTAATTATTTTTAGGTAGTTTCTATAAATTTCAAATGAAACAATAATAAACCAATTCCAACATCTATAAATCCATATATAATTAAAAAATAGAGGTAAACCAATCTTAAAAACTACATTTTTGTAGTAGAAAAACTACAGATACTTTAGGGAACATTTTTAATATCTAAATGGTCAAAACAGTTTGGGGTGTAGTCGAATGATTTGTAGATAGTTTATTTTTATTTATAATGTGATAATAACCAATCAATTATAACATATTTAACTCTATATATAGTTCAAAATAGGATTAAACCAATATAAAAACTATAGTTTTGTAGTAGAAAAACATTAGTGAATTCAAAGAAAAATTTAAATATCTAAATGGTTTAACCAGATTTAGATGTAGTTTAAAAATTTATAGATATTTTTTTATTTATAATTCATGCATCTATCAATGTTTCAATGTCTATAGAATTACATTAATATAATATTTCATATAGGCAAGTGTATAGGTAAGTAAAAATAGACAATATGAATTTTTTATTAATTTTATAAAATCTTGCCTCCATAGTGCCACAAAAAACATTATAGCACTGAAATGATATAATATAATGATAAAAATTAGAGTAGAATGAGAAAAGGAACATAAATAGTTTAAAAGGAAAACATTTTACATAGTCAGCGTCGAAAAATCAAAAGAAAACTTTTTCAAAAATTTATTAACAGGAGATGGATTATTAAAAGGATAACATACAATAGGAAATTGATAAAATTCACCCACTATGAGCATGATTTAATCAAATCCTAGATTTGAGATAGGGGAGACACTACACAATGAAGGAGAGTATAATGGAAAACCCTAAATACCTTCAGTGGGTAAGTGTATTCAAGAGTTGTGATCGGTTGATATTTGTAAGGAGGAGGATGATTGCTGGGAGGTGGGATGGCTATGTCAGAGGTCCACTTGAGAAAGAGGTAGGGAGGCCGCCTCTGAGCAGCGTCTGTGGGGAGGTTGGGTGGTTGCGTTAGAGGAGGGGGATTGTGGAATATTGGGTTGAATCATTGGTAGATGAGGGTCATAGGTTCGGAGAGCTCATGAGGGTAGGGAAAAAATGGTAGGAGGGTTTTGGGGAAGAGGAGGAGGGTCCCGCGAGGGTAGGAGATGAGTGTTGCATGTAGGAGGAGAGTCATGTGGGTTTGGGGGAAAATGAACCCTATTACCACTGTTCTTAAAAAAGCATGTCTTTAAAAATACATATATCCATGGTTTTAATTAAATCATGGATAAAAATTAAGATATATCCACATACCTATAAAACCTTTGCAATAGGTCCATGGATATAGATCATTTTTCTAGTAGTGTCATGCCAAGATATCTACATAAATGAGTAAGGCCTTAGATAAACACCCAGCCTTTTTGTCTCAAGATACCTACCAATTCATTGAGGGGTAATGAAATTATGGTCCTCACCTATCACTTAATAATTCCAATGCATTCATCATATCAATAAATAATACAACTTAATCAACATGACTTAAATATCAATAATTGTCTGTATTGGAAGAACTAGTATACAAAATGTTAATAATTTCCCCAGTAAAAATAATCATAAACCATCCAAAGAAGTTGATGGTATAATTTTAGTATGTCCTTATTAAATCATAAGATTTATCAAAGGATGTTTACATAGATGAAAATTCTTTAAAAATGTTACTGAAAATTTTCTTAAGGAAAATAACCTTTTCACTTTCAAATTACTTATTTAAAATATAAAAAATCACCAAATATTAAGGAAAAAGGTTTTCTAAAAAAATAACCTTTGAAACTTTATTAATATTCAAATAATTAGGTGGACATGATGACAACTTTTTTTCATGTCATGTACATTAAAAAAAATATTCCTTTCATATTTTTTATAAAGATTCAAAAGTATATCATTCGGAAAATGATAAGAAGATTATTTTAAAACCATTTTGTAAAAGAATAAAAAATGGGTAAAAATTACTTTAATAAATCATTGTAGAAGATTAAAAACATTCTTTAAAACCTTTTAAGGAAAATATGGACATGAAAGAAAAATATTCTTAGCTGATTAAAAAAACAAAATCGATTTTCCTTATTAACATTAATTAGGTATCTTGAGTACATAAAGAGAGGAAAATGAAAGGAAAACTTGTAATTTATAAAAATAACTATAGGAAAAGAATATATATATATATATTAAAATAAAAAGATCAAATAATTCCCCCATCAGAGACTGAAACTTAAATAATCCTGAATAATGATGAGACTATGAAATAAACCCTTACCCTAAGTATGACTTCCTTTGTATATGTTCAAACCTACTATATGATAAATATAGATTTATTATTAATATATTATAGAACTATAATCATATATAACATACTAAATATTATTTACTTATAACCTTTTATTACCCTTTTATTAATAATTCTTTATTAAAATCACTATTCTAGGTGATAATTGCATCATTTTTCATGTATATTTTGGTTCAGTAGTTTTGGTCCTTATACTTTGATCATGGTTCCAAAATATCCATAATTATAATAATTATATAAATATAATAAATATTAATTATATATTTATTTATTTATTTATAATCATCTATCAAATATAGAGATAGAAAAATGAATTACATCATTTATGGAGATGGTAGGTTGTACACAAGCATGGACATTGTTTTCACTTTTCGGAAGATGGAATCAAAGAAAGGTAAGTAATAATTAACCTTTAAAAAATAATTATAATATAATATATATCATATATATTTATTAAATCTATCCTTATTACCATCCATGTAAATTTAAAATGAAAAATGGATCACATCGCTTTGTGGATGTGGTAATCTGTACATACACACGAGCGATGTTATCATTTTCCAGCGGATTGGAAGTTAAGAATGTAGATATGATATTATAATTAAAAAAGAATAATTATTCCATAAATATCATATATATAAAAATGAAACCCACCGTAATAACCATCCATTAAATATGGTTATGGAAAATAAATTGTATCACTATGTGGTGGTGATGGTCCACAAGTACTCACAGACGATACTTTTTCTTCCTATTGGATAGAAAAGAGGGTGGATAATGGTGATTTAATAATCATAATAAAATTTAATTATATTTAGGATATTTAAGTTATTATTTTATTATAAATACCATATATTTTGAGAAAGTAAAAGAAGAAGTAAAAAGAAAGTGATTGGTTAAGGAAACTACTTCTTCATTGAATGAATTCCATTAGATCTCATATTAAGAACATCGAGGTTGGTATTTTGGGAATACCAGAACCTATAAAAAATGTATATTGATTTTATTTAGGTATTTTTATAGAGTTTTTTTTGAGATAAATGGATCAAAATGTGTGAATAAATAAGGGTAGGAATTACCCTTTTATAATAAAGGTGAGTGACACACTTATAATTTTTCAAAGTTTTAAAATACTATTAGGTTTATATCTTGGAAAAATGGATCCAAAATGACTCATAATATAATTTTATAATTTTGAGGTATAAATAAAACCAACCAATAGGGTTTAATAAATATTTTAATTCATTTTAACCCTTATTTTTTTAACTTTTTCTCCTAATAAACCTGTTTTTAACTTTAAACACAGTGACCAATTTTTACTTTTTTTACTATTAATTATGAAAAAAAATTAAATTCAAATCATTAACAAATCTGTAAATTATTATTTAAAATATTCAATACATTTTATCAAATTTAATTCATAGAATTTATATACTTTAATTTAAAATTAAAACCGCAAAAACGTGGTGAAAAATATTTTTCCAGAAAACATGTTTTCTTAAGTATAATTTTTTTTTACCAAAAGCCAACATAAAATTAATTATAATGACCCTAATTTAATTATTAATAATATAAATTAACTAATTTTAATTTTCAAATAATTTTAAAAAATTAACTTTTTAAAATTTTTAAACGAAAAGAAAGTTTTCAATAAAAATCATTATTTTTAACTATTCATCAAAAAATCAATTTTTTTTGAAAATTACCAAAAAACAACTCTAAGATAATTTTTACATGATGATTTCAAAAATTAAGTTCATATTTTCATATAAATTTTCTAAAAATTTCATAAATTAATTATATTATTTTCTCACAAAATAAATAAAAACAATTTTGAGGAAAAATTTATTTTTAAAGCATATAATGACTTAAAAAAGTGAGTAATTATTTATCAATATATTTTAATTTTATAAAAACTTTATAATTCTTTTTAAATGTGGTTATTCTCATTCATACCACCAATTTAATTGTTGTGATATAACATTATACTATGTTATGATTTATTTAGACTCGGGGTTGCGTGTATCGTAAAGTATCAAAGAAATTAAATTTATTTACAAATAAATATATCATAAAATCTTGGGGTGTTACATTACTACCATGATGCATGTAGATGGACCTCTTTTCAACAATCCATGATTCAAAAATACATAAATCCAAAATCCACAAACCAAGTGTGTCATCCAATGTGAAATCATACAACCGTAAAATCATAAACCAAAAAAAAAATCTTATTCCATAGTAACCTAGACTTCTTCTCAGAAAAGGTGTTCTCAATGCACCATTTAAATAGCCATCACAAGATACAACACATTACTAGACCACCTATATATAATCTCCCCCAAATAATAATATAAAATAGATCTCTAATACCACTTTGTGACTCCCCAACCCTAGATCACTCAGAAATGCCCAAGCCAAGGTCTCCATATAGCCTCAATCATGCCTCACTATATTCTAGTGGTTTTTGACTAGTGGGAAGAGACTAATACATAAAATGGGGAGAATATTCCCTCAAATCAAAGTAATATAAATAATATAAAAAATATTCAAGCATCATACACATCCATAAACATCAGAGCATGTAGAATAAATAAACACATCCAATCATATATAATAAAAAATGATGTTTTTATAAATAAATTACATTGATAATCTTATAATATGATCCCAAGTATAAAACAAACCAAAATATTACACACACACACACATACACTAGACCTACTGTCATACTCGGCCACATCCCAATCTTCTGATACCCCTTGGGTTTCTCAACCTAATCCTCTACACATCTTGTACCAAGTCCTAAAATATATACATAAGGTCTGTATGTGCACCGAGATATCTGTATAGGGTGTTAACATATAACTTATAAGGGTCTCACTAAGAAACCCTAATATACATCTTTATATGAATTTGTATGTATGAGGAAAAAATACAATAAACAAACATGCTCATTAAGCCACTGTATGTTAACCGGGCCGTCACGGTGGTTAATGAGATAAAGACACCCATCAGGACATAAAATACTAACCAAGACACCCCAAAACCTACCCATACTTGCTTTGGTTCCATTTTGGAATACCATCATCACCTCGTTCCATAAGTACATGTCGTACTCAAAGAATCGGGGTAGGGGATTATCTAAGTCCCAACTTCTACTCCCTTAGAGTAGGGTCCTGTACTAATCATCTCGACCAACTTCTCTCGCTAAGAAGGTTGCACATCCAATTCTCAAATGATATCTTATCACTCAAGGTAGGTTCCATCTATAATCTGCATCATGTTCCAACATAGATCCCATCTCACTCATAGTGGTATCTTCTTCCAATCTCATGGTACATCGCATCTAGGGCTCTATCTCACTCATTGAAGCCTGCCATCCAGTTTGACACCATATTATGCCTCAGGACCTATCTCACACATAGTGGTCCAATGTATGTTCCTCATGTCCAACCAACTCACTCGTGGATGGTCCATCATGAAAAATTCAACCATCTCACTCATGGATGACTCAGCCTCATCCTATTAAAAGCATCTCACTCATGGTCGGCCAATATAGCTCAATGCAATCATATCACTCATGGATGACCCAGATGTATGCACAAAAAGGATCCCTATATCACTCATGGAATTCCGACCACCACCATATCACTAAGGAATAGGTCAGGACTTGGAACCCGACACCCCTTTGGATAAATATGGTTCTTATCATAAGAACATTTCAAACAAGGCCTACAACCCATCACATAGCTCTCTAGTTCATCATGTCCAAACCCAACACCCATTCGGCCTCTTGAAACACGACATAATTTTTCTTTCCCAATGAGGCATCCACTAGGTTCCTCTTAACCTGTATCATTTCCTTATCATCGATACCATCCTATACTCATCACCCCTTGGTGAAAGCATTCCCCAAGGCACATATTGATCATGGCCTCATCAAGAGGGGTCACATTCCTATCCCCCCTGGTATCCCAATGCCAATTCCTAGGAAAAGTCCCATGACCCACTCTAGGGTATCATCTTACATCTCCTAATGGAGACCTATCAACCTATTTCCTAGAGGGAATCACCCTCTTTCATCCTAATCCAAGTACCAATAGACTCCTCTTTCTCTAAGCGAACATCAAGACTCGCCTCCAACCTTAAGAGTGAGTTCCTTACCACTCTCTATACATACATATTCCTTGCCTATCATCACTCGAACCCAAGCCATTAATTCATGTCCAATATCCCTTAGACCAACCTAGGTTTTCCCTGATCTCATATCAAAACCCAAGACCTCTAGGAGGTCTCTCTCATCTGAACAAATTCTCTCTCCCCTCAGTGATATAGTCACTAGGAAATTCCACTATACAAATATGCTAAAGAGCATATAATCTAAGCATAGGAGGCCTAGTGTCATCCTATCTCATCTACCCATGGCACCCTCGGTCCCCAAACCTCATGCCTAAACCCCTTTTAGTTTATAGTCATGAACACACAACATAGAAAAACATATGAAATTGTATTATATAATCCACCTAACTCAATACCAAAGTTAACCCCTTGCCAAGATTTATTGATCCTTGGCCAAGAAAAACTAGCCTCATCCACGATCTCAATCCCTTGTATCATGATAATAATCACATATAATTAATTATAACATTTTATAATTAATTATTCAAAATTAATCAATTAGGTATAAATGACTAAAAAATCAGCAGGCATTATCAGCTCATCAAAACCTCAAGGAACGGGGTGTGGTCCACTCCCGAAATGCACTTGAACCTAATACACAATAAATATCAAATTTATATATTTGTTATAATGGTCAATTTTATTTAATTTCCACAAAAAAACCAAGAAAAATCATATAGAGATGTAACTTTTCTAAAATGGTATGTGACAATGTGCAGATAGTGCCTCAAGACATCCTATACACAAGCTGAACAAAATCCCCATCGATCGTGAATGATTTCACTATACTCTGGTGAAATTTTCACCAAAAACCTAGGTCAAATTAAAACAAAATTATAGTTCTACAATGAGAGTATAAAATATAGGAATAAACAAAGTATCATACAAGAAACTGTCTTGAAATATCACCAAAACCCACCCATCACCAAGGGGTTTGAAGGAGAGAAGAGGGAGGTGGAGCAGCCAAAACAATCTCCCTCCATGAGCACTAATTCCCCCCAAAAAATCCAATGCACTTTGAACCCAAAAGGATTGAATGAACCCCATTTAAAACACACACCCACAATTGGTTCACGACATGAACAAGTGTTTCACACTGTGAATCCTTTTCCAGGAATAGGGAACCAAATCCCATCCTAAAATTTTCATGGTGTGAACCCTTGGTTCATGGAATTAAATGTTTAGGCAATGGGGTTCTTCCCTCAACCATCCTTATTTATAGCGTGAATCATTGTTCAGGGTGTGAATGGATATAGGATACTGAATTTTACCCTTCATACCTCATGAACCTTCTTTGATGTCCACTCGAGCACTCGTACCACAAACCAAACCTCAAACCACTTTAAAACACATCTTTTTGGGACATTCAAACATTCATATTCTTAATCTAAATCTTAGATCTCAAAATAAATCCATCAGCAACCAAAAAATCAAACTTTCCTCTAGAACATAATGACCCAAAAAACCACTGGGCATTACAAGTTGACATGAGATGAAAATTCCCAAAGTATTTGTGGATTTATTATAATTGAGATATTGATATAAATATAAATTAAAGAAAAATCATGAAATTTAAATATGAATTATGTTTTGGTTTGTTATGAACAAAACCATGTCATGGTGACGGTTACTACGTCATGGTTATTTTCTTGGTAGTGCATCTATTTTGAAATCCTAAATGAATCAAAAAGTTTCTTATATTTAAAGTTATCCTAATCGGTTTATCATAATTAGACAATTATATTAAGGAGTTTGAATGCTCATATTAATTGTTTAAATGTTAAAATATTAAGTGTACGGTTGAACCAAATCTTTCAAAGAGTTGTAACATGTGATCAAACATTTTTAAAACATTTGGGAATCATGGAACATCCTTAGAGACCTGTGTAAGGTGGCTTAAGCCTTATGAAATTTTGCACGAATGTGATTTGATCATATAAAACACTTTGAAGTCATAGATTTTATTTTTTTCTTCCCCATTTGATATATTTACTATCATGCCATAGAGAAAATGAGAATCCTTCCATAAAGTGTTGTTTGTGATTAACTCAACTTGTGGATACCTTTTATTGTGGGAGTCTTTCAACTACCACTAAGAGATCCCACTTAGGCTCATGTAGAAAATCTAGGATTCTTCGATATTGAATACAAATGGGTTGGCTTCACACATCATAAATATGTATGTTGTTCATTATTTCTTGTATTAAATTGAAATGAAATATATTTGAATCTCTTTACTTAGGTTTTAATGGTTATTTCTATTGTGTTTCGAAAAATGTTGTCCCTGATAAAATTCAATAAAGGTTGGATCACCAATATTCAATTTGAATGGGGGTGGGAGGGTGTTTTTCACCTTACAAGGGGGAGGGAGGGTCATCTAGTGTTGGTATTGACATGTAGGAGTGATGCATTTTGTAAAGACACTATTAGAGATTTGGGTTTATCAAACGCTAGTCTTTATTAGTGCTAAAAAGCCTTAATAAATGGTACGTTTATCAAAGCTAACAAAAAAATGCTGATAAATGTTATCTTTTATCAGTGCTAAAAAAAGCACCCATAAAATACACCTTTATCATCACTTTTTTCTAGCACTAAAAAGGGTGACCCTTATTAGAACTAAAAATGTACTGATAAAATGTACCTTTTCAATGCTATCAAAAAACACTGATAAAGTGTATCATTTATCAGTGCTGATAAAAGCCGCATTTATCACCATTTTTATTTTAGTGGTGATAAAATACATCATTTATCAGTGCTTTTTTTAGTACTGATAAAAGGTATATTTCATAAAAAAATATCATTAGAAATAATATATTAATATATAAATATATTGATATTGATATAAATATAATATATTTTATTAAATATGATTTATAGAAGATAAAATATGCATTTACACTTAATATATAATATATTTGGTGAAAATTTATTATAAAATAATTAAATAATAATAATAATTGATAATTTTCTAGTTATTATCGAGTAATAGTCATTTAATAACAATTGGATGATAAAAAAATTCAATAAATTAATGAATGATGTAGTATAAGCTGAATACATGAATTGAACTTAAAACGGCCATAACTTCTGATCTGGTGCCATTTGGGCTCTAATTCATATCAAATTAAAGCATGTGAACTGATGTATGAAAAATTAATTAGGTGGCCTTGGTCACTATTTTTTTGAGGTTAAAAAAGTCTTAGAAGGCCTCCAAAACTAATTTTTTAGTTGAGATACCCTAATTTTTTTAATATTCGATGGGATTTCAGTTTTGTTTAAGAGTGGAGACTAAATTTATTCTTAGGGATTTCATTTATATAGATATTATGGTTTTAAAAATTTATTATTTTCCATATTTTAGTTTTATTTATAATTAAATATATGCATGTTTTCTTATGTTCACATATACTAAATCAATTGTACAAATAAATATTTAAAAATATTTATATAAAATTTATTTTTAAATATGTAAACCATATATATGTATTATTCATTTTATTTAAAATAAAAAATTATCCATTTTATTTACCTAATAAAAATACATTAATATATATATACATATATATGTACACCTATACAAGTAATGTTTATATATAAATATGTGTGTCATTAAAAAAAATATCCATGTGTGTATTATAATATATGTAAATAAATACATGTATATAATTATTTATACATGTATGTGTGAAATATAAATATGTACATGTGTGTGTGTGTGTAAATATGTTCATATGTGTGTGTGTGTGTCATTATTGTGTAAATACGTCATATATAAATTTATTTTTATAAATATATCATTATCATTATCATTAAATATATTATATAAGTGAATTTATTATGTCTTGGTTGTATATCCAACTTCAATAGATGTGGTTGTGTAGTGATACTTCATCATGTGGGGTTTGGTCAACTGAAGCAGCAATTTGAGGCATTGCGGTGCGGTGGTGTTGGTGTTCGACGGTCAGTGTTCCTGTTCTACTCTAGATATGTTCAGATATGGCCATTCTCGGTCCTCATTGTGGCACTACAGGCATGGAGGGTTCGGTGGGGGTGGATCGGTGGAGACATTGGTGGCAGTTCCATGTCCTATGTGGGGTGTATGGCCATGGATGATGGAAGCGTCATGGAAATTTTCCAACGGTGGTGCAATTTCATTTGTGTTGGTTGACATTCTGTAGGGGTGTGATATATGAAAAACAACCCTCAATAGCAGGGCATGGGATAGAAAACCCAGATCTGGTTGGATCTAGCTACGACTGTTAGCTATTGTGATGCTTTGCGGTGCGGTCGGATTTGGGCAGAGGATCAGATCGGGTTGTGGTGTCTCTTAGATTCAAGCTGCGGGTGGTGGCATGTCCAGATTTGACGAGGCAACGGTGGGCCGAATAGATCTGGTTTCTATGGTGGGGTTGCGGGTGGAAACTAGGTCATTACTGGGCCTTGGGCCTCTGTTAAGCCTTGTTATTGAGTCTATGGGACTTTAGGATGTGTTTTTTGTAATTTATTTGTGTCGTTGGGCTTTTGGGCCATTATTTCCTTAGGCTTATGTGCCTTTGGGTTTTGGATTTTTGTTGGGTTCTCCCTTATCCCACAAATGGGGTTTGTGTGTTTTTTCTCTTTTTTAATAAAGGGGCTTGCCCCCAACTTTCCTAATAAAACAATATCTAACAATTTTTTTTACATTATAAAAATATATGAATATATATATACTCATACAAATGTGTGCATTATGTTTATATATACATATATGTGTGTATTAATAAATGGATATATATTTATATTTATATTTTAATATATTTAAATGAATATTAATATATAATATATTTAAATAATATAAGTGTATATATATCACACACAAACATAAATTTTATAAATATATTTAAAAATAATTATATAAATGTATATAAATATATGAATAAAAAATATTTGTGTAAATAAATGAAAATTAATAGAAATATCATAAAATAAAAATCAAATCAATCTTAGGGTAGTAGTAAAGGAGTTCATATGAAAAAGGGAGGTCACATGATCGAGTCTAGGTGCACACATAGGTGAATAGAAAGTTTGATAGTGGAAAAGTGCTAACAAAGTGGCGTTGAAAGCACTAACAAATGAGGTCTATGAGAGTTTGAGCGCTTCGAGGTGGATGGTGGGGGGGGGTTGCGAGCACTGATAAAGGGGGTTGTATGAGAGTGAGAGCACTGAAAAATAACATAATTATAGTTATATTTTAAATTAAAAATACTAAATTAGATCGAATTAATATAAATTAAAATAAACACGAATAGTATCTATAGGTTTTTTATAAATAAATAAAATCAATATCAATGGGAATAATTATCATATATGATATACTTATAGTTTATCCCTCCAATTCATTTTATATTAGTTGATCCCAAATGGTCCATATATATATAAGGGTGGGGATCCATCATGAAATAGGGAAAATACATATTAAAATTAAGGCATGGATGAAATAGTGGTGATAGGATAGGTGGCCTAAAGATCCTCGGTGCCTCAAACAGAACCGTGGGATGAGAAAGTGTGGAAGATATGATATGCAGGGAAGGGTATTTGTGTGATTAAGTATAGAGAGTTATCCGAATGACTCTACTACCACTCCCCCTGTATCGATCATGTTAACCACTACTCTCACTAGTATGACTAGAGAACAGTTGTCTCCTGGATAATGGTTCATGATTGAAATTTAAAAATGATTAGTAAAATGGAATGTTATGTTATGTAATTAATATATCAATATGAAATGTTATACTAATAGTAGGAACCATATGACCGAGTCCCAAATCAGGTGTTCAAAAATAATTAGAATACAATATTTTCTAGTGTACCTCTTCAATGTTTATCATATTCTACATAGGAAAATAAAAATACATTTTACTAAAAAACCAATTCTAATGGGAAAGTTAAAAAAGTCGTAAGAGGTGGCATAAAATAATCAACAAAAAATAATTGTAAAGTAAAATAAGACATAATATGTGAAATATCATAATCAAGGCATATTAATTAGCATGATAAATAAGGTATAATAGGTGGGATAACCTAATATTAGAAAAATAATAATTTAGTTTTAAGATGATTTGTTAATAAAAACTTTATAAAATATATTAATCCTGTATTTTCATGGTTATTATTTGGATAAAAAGTGATTATATACTTGATATATACATTTTCATGATAGTGTAACATCAATTCTAGTTGATAATTTTATTTCTTAACTCAAACAATGATCAAAAGAATATCTTTAATGCTATATTTAAGGAAACAAAGTGGAATAACCATAACTGTAAATAAAAATCCTCCCTTTTTATTTGACATATCCACTTAGACACTTTATTTGAACTTATATCATATATCATGTGAGTTTAATATTATCAATAGACTAAAGGGTTATATGGAAATATATCATGTTTTATTGTACAATTGAGAAGGAATAATTGTTCCTGATTTGTGGAATTTATGTAAATAAAGAATGAAAAAACTAACTAAATAACTAATATAAGGATAAATTAAGATTTTAAAATTATTAAAAATTTATGTAATAACATCACAATTGGTATAGAACCAACTATATAACCAAAAAAATTATGAAAGTTCATGTAATATTCCATAGAAGATAAAAAATTAAGCAATCAAATTAATTAATGGAAACATCCCTTTAAATTTTTATAAAATATATTATTTAACCTTTATTAAATTGGTGAAAAATAGTGGTAAAATATCTATTATAATATACTCATTAAAAATAAAATGGAAGTTTGATATCGTTGCTCTTGGTATGGTGGTTGGTATTTGTTTTAGCAACACCCTAGCAGCAGCTCCATACCTCCATTTGAGTACCAAAAAGTTAAAACTAAACTTTTATCCAGTTGTGAAAGTTTTTAAAAATTTATTTAGTTTTAAAAATAAAAAAATAACATTAAAATAAAATTATTTAAAATTAATATATCATTAAAAAAATACAAGTCAACCAATTTTAAAAACCCAATGTTTTGTTGTAGAAAAACTTTAGTGAATTTTGTGAAAATTTTGAAAATATAAATGGTCAAAATAGTTTTTTTAATTATCTAATTATATGTATATAGTTTTTATAAATTTAAAATGAAACAAGAATCACTCAATTAAAAAATATATAAATCCATTTATAATTAAAAATAGAAGTAAACCAATCTTAAAAACTATATTTTTGTAGTAGAAAAACTGTAGAGACTTCAGGGAACATTTTGAATATCTAAATGGTCAAAAAAGTTTTGGGTGTAGTTGAATGATTTGTATATAATTTATTTTTATTTATAATGTGATAATAATCACTCAATTCTAACATATTTAACTCTATATGTAGTTAAAAATAGGAGAAAACCAATCTAAAAAGAAATATTTTTGTAGAACATCAGTAAATTCAAGGAAAATTTTAAATATCTAAATGGTTTAACCAAATTTGGGTGTATTTGAATAATATGTATATAGTTTTTTATCTTTCCAATTCATGAATGTATCAAGTTTTAAATGTCTATAGAATTACATTGATATAATATTTCAGACAGGCAAGTGTATAGGCAAGAAAAAAATATAGTATGCAATTTCGATTAATTTTAGTAAAGCCTGCCTCTACAATACCACAAAAAATTCTAACACTATAATGACATACTAGAATGAGAAAAATTAGAGTAGAATGTAAAAAATAAGAGCAATAGTTTATAGGTAAATCATTTAACATAGTCAATATCAAAAAAGTAGAAGAAAACTTGTTCAAAATTTTATTAACATGAGAGGGATTATTAAAAGGATAGCATACCAAAGAAAATTGATGAAATTCACCCACCAAGAGCAAGCTTGAATTAAATCATGGGTTGGATATAGGGGAGATGCTGCATAGTGATGGAGATTACAAAAGAAAAAACTAAATACCTTCAGTGGGTAAGTGTATTCGGGAGGTGTTCTCAATTGAGATATGTGAGGATGAGGATGGTCATTGGGAGGTGCGGTGGCCATGTTGGAGGTGCGCCGGAGGAAGATATAGGGAGGCTACTCAGAGCATCATCAAAGGGGAGGTGGGGTGTCCGCATCAGAGGAGGAGGGTCTTGGGGAGTTTGGGTGGCCACGTCAAAGGATGAGGATCACAGAAGGTTGGGTGGAAGTGTTGGGGAGGAAGGTCATAGGGAGGAGAGCTCATGAGGGTGGGGAAAAAATGGGAGGAGGATCATGGTGAAGAGGAGGGGAGTTGTGCGAGGGTAATATACGAGTGTTGCGGGTAAGAGGAGAGTTGTGTGAGTTTGGGAAAAAATAAACCATATTGTCACGATTATTAAAAAACTATGAATTTAAATAAACATATATCCATGTTTTTAATGAAACCATGGAAATAAATTAAGATATAGCCACAGACCTATAAGCAGTGGCTATAGGTTCGTGGCTCTAGATCATTTTTCTAGTAGTGTCAGGTTAAGACATTTACATAAATGAGTAAGGCCTCAACTAAATACCCAACCTATTTTTTCTCATTATATCTACCAATTTAGCAAGGGGATATTCAATTTTGGGTCGCACTCATCACTTAATAAGTCCAATGCATTTATCATATGAATAAACAATACAACTTAAACAATATGACTTAAACATCAATAATTGTTTGTATTGGAAGAACTAGCATATAAAATGTTAATACTTTCCCTGGTAAAAATAATCATAAACTATCCAAAGAAATATGGTGGATGATATCATTATAGTATATTGTCATTAAATCATAATATTCATCAAAGGATGTTGACATCAATTAAAATTCTTTAAAAATATTACAAGAAAATTTATTGAGGAAAACACCCTTTTCACATTGAAATCACTTATTTAAAATATAAAAAATTCCAAAATATTAAGGAAAATATTTTATTGGAAAAAAAACTTTTAAACTATTAAATTAATCTTCAAATAATTAGGTGGACATGATAGTGGAAAATTACATTCATGTCATGTATGTTAAAATAAAGATTATTTTCTTATTTTTTATAAAAAGACAAAAGTACCTCATTCAAAAAATGACAAGAAGATTATTTTTAATTTTTTTTTTAAAATTAGTAAAAGTGGGTAAAAATTAATTTAATAAATCATTTTATAAAATTTAAAAAAAATTAAACATTTTAAGTAAAATATGGACATGAAAGAAAAATATTTCCATTCGATTAGAAAAACAAAGTTAATTTTCCTTAAAAACGTTATTTAGGTATCTTGAGTACTTAAAGAGAGTAAAATGAAAGGTAGACTTGTAATTTATAAAAATAACCATAGGAAAATAAAATATATTGAGTTTAATATATAAATATCAAATAATTCTCCCAATGGAGACTAAAACACAAATAATCCTGAATAATGATGAAACTGTGAAATAAACCCTTACCTCAGGTCTGACTTCCTTTATATATGTCCAAACCACTTGTATAATAAATATATATTTATTATTAATATATTAAAAAACCATACTCAGATATACCATACCACATATGATTTAATTATAACCTTTTATTTATAATTATTTATTTAAATCACTATTCCATGTGATAATTGCATCATTTTTCATGTATATTTTGGTTCAGTAGTTTTGGTCCTTATACTTTGATCATGGTTCCATCATTTCCATAATTTTAATAATGATATAAATATCATATATATTCATTATATATATATATATATAATCATCTATAAAATATAAAGATAGAAAAATGAATTACACTGTTTATGGAGATGGTAGGTCGTATATACGCATGAACGTTATTTTCACTTTTCAGAAGATGGAATGAAAGAAATGTAAGTAATAATTCCCCTTTAAAATCATTATTATATCATATATATCATATATATTTATTAAATATACCTCTATTACCATCCATGTAAATCAAAAATGAAAAACGGATCACATCGCTTCGTGGATATGGTAGTCTGCACGTACGCACGAGCGACGTTATCATTTTCTAATGGATCGGAAGTTAAGAAGGTAGATATGATATTATAATTACAAAATAATAATCATTACATAAATATAATTTATAAACATTAAACCTATAATAATAACCATCCATTAAATATGGTGATGGAAAATGAATTGTATCACTATATGGTGGCGATGGTCCACACGTACACATGAGCGATACTTTCGCTTCTCATTTGAAAGAAAAGATGTTGGATAATGGTGATTTAATAATCATAATAACATTTCAGTATATTTAGGATAATGAATTTATAATTTTATCATAAATATCAAATATTTAGAGGTGGTAAAAGTATAAGTAAAAAAAGAAAGTGATTGGTTAACACAATTACCTCTTCTTCAAAATAATTCTTTTAGACCACCTCTTAAGAACACCAGGGTTAGTATTTTGGGAATAAAATAACCTCTAAAACATGGATAAGGATTTTATGGAGGTATTTTGGTATATTTTTATCAAGATAAATATCTCAATTTGTGTGAATAAATAAGAGGAGGAAGTACCCTTTTATAGTTGAGGTGAGTGGCACACTTATAATTTTTCAATGTTTTAAAAAACTATTAAGTTGTTATCATGTAAAAATGGATCCAAAATGACTCACATTATAATTTTATAATTTTAAGGTATAAATAAAACCAACCAATATGGTTTAATCAACTATTTAGGTCATTTTAACCCTTATTTTTTAAAATTTTCTTCCCGATAAACATGTTTTAACCATAACCATAGTGACCATTTTTTATTGTTTTTACTATTCAATATGACCAAAAATTAAAGTGGACTCTTTGAAAAAAAATTAAATGATGATTTAAAATACGGAATAAATTTTATCAAATTTAATACATATAATTTATATAATTTAATTTAAAATTAAACCCACAAAACATAGTGAAAAATAGTTTTCCATAAAAAATGTTTTCCTAAGTATAAAAAGTTTTTTAACAAATTACAACATAAAATTAATTATAATGATCCCAATTAAATTATTAACAATATAAATAAACTAATTTTACTTTTAAAACAATTTTTTTTAAAAAAATTACTTTATAAATTTTTTTAACAAAAAGAGAGTTTTCAATAAAATCATTATTTTTAATTATTCATCAAAAAATCAATGTTTTTCAAAAATTCACAAAATTTAACTCTAATATAATTTTTAAATAATTATTTCAAAAATTAATTTCATTTTTTTAAATAAATTTTCTAAAAATGGTTGAAATTAAATCTATTATTTTTTCAAAAACGAAATAAAAACCATTTTGAGGAAAAATGTTTTTTAAAGCATATAATGAATTAAACAATTGAGTACTTATTTATCGATATATTTTCATTATATAAAACCTTTATAATTTTTTTAAATGTGGTTATTCCTATTCATACCACTAATTTAATGTATTGGATATAACGGTACACTATATAACCGTTTAAGTAGACTCAGGGTTGCATGTATCACAAGGTATCGAATAAATTAAATTTATTTAAAAAGAAATATATCATAAAATCTTGGGGTGTTACATTCCTACCATGATTCATGTACATGGACCTATTTCTAATAATCCATGATTCAAAAACACATAAATCCTAAATCTAAAAACCAATTGTGTCATCCAAGATGAAATCATACAATCATAACATCACAAACCAAGAACAACAATATTATGCCCTAGTAACCTAGAATTCCTCTTAGAAAATGTGTTCTTAGCACACCAGTTCAATATCAATCACAAGATCCAACACATTACTAGACCACCTATATATAATATCCCTCAAATAATAGAACAAAAAAAGATATAATACCACTTCGTGACTCCCCAACCCTGGGTCACTCGACATTGCCCAAGCTGAGGTCTCCACATGGCCTCGATCGTGCCTCACTATATTCTAGAGGTTTATGACTAGAGGAAAGGGGATAATCCATACAATAGGGAGACTATTCCCTCACATAAAATTCATATAAACAGCATAAAAAAATATCCAAGCATCATACACATTCATAAACATTAGAGTGTATAGAATAAATAAACACATCCAAGCATATATAATAACAAATTACGTTTTCATACATAACAGGCATTGATTGTCCACTAATATGATCCAAAGTACAAAAAAACTAAAATATGACACACACACACACCGACATAAATATCATACCTAATACACATCCCACTATTCCTAATACCCCTTGGGTTTCTCTAACCTAATCCTATGCACATCTTGTACCCGATCCTAAAATATAGACATAAGGTTTGCATGTGCACTGAGATGTCTGCACGGAGTAAAAACATATAACTTAGAAGGGTCTCACCAAGAACCCTTATTATACACCTTCATATTCAAGTGTATGCATGAGAAAAAATTACAATAAAAAACATTCTCATTGAGCCACTTTTTTCTAACCAGACTGTCACAGTGTTTGATGAGATACATGCACCCATTAGAACATAAAATGCTAACCAAGACACCACAACACCTAACCATACTTACTTTGGTGCCATGTTGGAATCCCATCATCACCTCATTCCATAAGTTTAGACCATACCCAAATAATCAAGGTAGGTAATTATCTAATTCCCAATTATTTCTCCCTCAAAGTAGGGTACCATACAAATCATCTCGACTGGCCACTCTTACTAGGAAGGTTGCATGTCCAATGCCTAACCTCTATCTTCTCACTCAAGGTGGGGTCCATCCATAATCGACATCATGTTTCAACACAGATCCCATCTCACTTGTAATGGTCTCCTAATTCAATCTCATGATACATCTCATCCAGGGCATTGTCACACTCATTGAATCCCACCATCCAGTTTGACACCTCATTATGCCTCAGACCCCATCTCACACATAATGGTCCAACTTATGTTCCTCATATCCAACCATCTCACTCATGGATGGCCCATCATGATAAATTCAACCACATCACTCATGTATGACCCGACCTCATCCTAGTAAAACCATCTCACTCATGGTTGGCCAATATAGCTCAATCCGACCATATCAATCATGGATGACCCAACTCCATGGGAAAACAAGGATCCCTATCTCACTCATGGAATTCTTTCCACCAAAATATCACTCATAGAAAGTTAAGGCATTAGAACCTGCCTCCCCTATGGATATATCTAGTTCCTATCACTCACACATTTCAAATAGGGCCTACAACCCATCACATAGCTCTCTAGATCATCATGTCTAGGCCCAACCCCTGGTTGGCCTCTCGCAACATGGCATAACTTTTCTTTCCCAACGAGGCATCCACTAGTGTCATCCTGACCTATATTAGTTCCTTGTCATCGATACCAGCCCATACTCATCACCCCTTGGTGACACCATATCCTGAAGGCTCATCTTGATCATGGCCTCATTAAGCAGGGTCCAATTCCTATCCCAACCCCCCCCCCCCCCAGTATCCCAATGAAAAGTCCTAAGAAAATCCCCATGACCCAGGCTAGGGTCTCATATCACGTATCCAAAGGTAGACCTATAGAATCATTACCTAGAGGAAACCACCCTCTTCCATCCTAATCTAAGTCCCAATAGACTCCTCTCGCTCCAAGCGATCATCAAGACTCACCTCCAACCTCAAGATGGGGTTCCTCATTACTCACAATACATACATCTATCTTGAATATCATCACCTTACCTCAAGACCTTAATTCCTATTCACTATCCCTAGGCTCAACCTAGGTCATCTTTGATCTCATATCAAAACCCAAGACCTCTTTTAAGTTTCTCTCATCTCAACCAATGCCCTTTCCCCTTAATGATATAGTCACGGAGAAATCCCAACATACCAGGATGCTAAATAGCACATTATCCAAGCATAAGAGGCCTAGCGTCATCCTATCTCATCTACCCATGGCACCCTCAGTCCCTAAAACCCATGCTTAAACCCCATGTAGTTTTTAGTCATACACACCCAATGTAGAAAAACATATGAAATTGTATTATAGGGGCCACTAACCTCAATACCAGAGTTAAATCCTCACCAAGATTAGTTTATCCTTGTACAATCCAACCTAGCCTCATCCATTCTCTTAGACACTTGTATCATGATAATAATCACACATAATTAATTATAACACATTATAATTAATTATTCAAAATTAATCAATTAGACATAAATTCCTAAAAACTCAACAAGCCTCATCCGATCATCAAAACCTAAAGCAATAGGGTGTAGTCCACTCCAAAAATACATCTAACCCTAATCCATAAGAAATCACCTACTTATATGTCCGTTATAATGGACAATTTTATTTTATTTCACCAAAAACCCTAAGAAAAATCATATAGCAGCTTATCTTTACCTAAACAGTATGCGATAACGTGCAGATAGTGTCTCGGGACATCCTCTATGAAAGTTGAACAAAATCCCCATCGATTGTGGATGATTTCACCATACTCTAGTGAAATTTTCACCAAAAACCTTGTCCAAATCGAACCAAAATTATAGGTCTATAATGAAAGGAAAAAACTGAGGAAGAAACAAAGGATCATACCAAAAATTGTTGTGAAATAGCACCAAAACCCACCAAGGGGTTTAAAGGAGAGAAGAGTGTGGTTGAGGAATCGGCCAAATGCCCCTCCATGAGTGGAATTTTCCCAAAAAAAATACAAGGCACTCTGGCCCCAAAAGTATTTAACTACCCCTATTTACGCTGAATTTCAGATAAGGCCATGAACGGACACTGTTGAGAAAACCCAAGGAGGATTTTGAATCAGTGGACAATCCTGAGATGCTCAAGGGAGGTGTACGCAAGATACAAGGGTTGTACACAAGATTTACAATGGTGTTCAAAATATTGTGTGCCTAATGCGACATCAAATAGAGTCTTCTGTGGAAACCTTCTGAAAACCAACCAAGTCAGTGGCGCGAAAGCAGATTGCCCAGCACGCAAGATTCCTATATGCGCGCAAGATCTTCCATGCCCAATGCGACGTCAAAATGACTCTTGTGAATTGCTCATCTTGCATGCTACTTCTGAAGGTTTTATCTATAAATAGAAACATACCCCCTCCCTTCGGGGGACAGTTGTAGAAGATGAACCGACGCTCTCTTGCGCGAAAGATAACACTTCCACAACTGCGCAAAAGACATGACCTCAATGTATGGGATATTGCGTGAAAGGTCTCCCAAGGGTCCTAATTTGGGTAGGCCCACTAGGTCTTGATCCTCACCCATTTCCTTTTACCCCAATACATTTGCGTGAATAATATTCCTCTTGTGCGAAAGTTTTCCCTTGTGTTGTGATGATATTGCACGCAGGTCCTCCCCTTGCACGCATCTACTCATGTTGTGTGTAACCTCTCCTCTTCCACACACCCCTTAAATCTTGTGTGTGCCCCTCCTTGTGTGCTCCATGTGTCATCCTTATCCTAATTCACCATGTATGAGCCCCTCTTATGTGTGACACCTCTGTCATGCACATACTTCTCCCATACAACCCTCCAGGCTTGTACGAAGTAATTTCAAGGTCCCTTGGGTGGTGCTTCATATTGTGTTGTCTGGACTTATGATTATTTTTATAGGCACGCTAATGGCTATTTCTTCATTTTATAGTTACGCTAATGTGATCCCCTCAATGGATCACTCAACAACCCTGTATCACTATAGAATTGCTGAAGCCTTCCATTCACCAAGGGTTAAAGTGCACTAGTTATGTAAGTCCTAAGGGTGGGGAGAGAATCCACATCATCTGAGCTATAGGATGTTAAACTTCCAAGAATCATAATCCCCAGTACATGATGCTAAACTATAGCCTCACCCTGTACAATGTACATGGGGTTCCCCACCTCAGACATTTTCCATGCCCACTCGTCTCCATGGGAGTGATATCTTCCTCACATGGAATGAGATCCTCCTTGCATTGAACGAAATCTACCCGCGGGGAACGGAAACCATCCAGGTGTAAGAACCTATTTTTTCTTGCATGAGGTAGCACCCTGCCTCCTCCTTGCCTCTTCCGAATGAAAATACCATAGGGGAGATGATCAGAGGGGACTCCCGATACCCCATCCCTCTCCCTTTGGACTTTATCGCCATCAGGCTGCTAATTAAGTGTAAGCCCCTATTTCCCCTTTGGGCTAATAATAATGCATAAGCCCCACTCCATTCCTCATAGACTCACCTTTCACAGTGTGATAATTACGTCTTTTTTTCTTCTTCTTTCTCACACCAAGCGTGACTCATGTGGGCTTAGAATAAGCATCGACCATGGCATCCTCTTCAGGACACCTTAGCGTGTAAGCCCTATTCCCCACACTGAACTATGTGGACTTTGATCTTTTCCCATTCTAGGAAATGTAAATAAGAAGCCTCCCTGATGTTCAATCCCATCACCCATTGTTCCCAACTACTTCACATCATTTCACCCTCATCCCACATGACGTTAAACTGTATTCTTACAAACTACGTGGGTTTTGATCTCTGTCTCATAGACAGGGTACATAGGAAGCCTCCTTGAGATTCAACACCAAACATTGGTAAACTTTGGTGTCCTCCTTGTTGGGACCCACATCCTTGGTCTGTCCCTTAGTGGTGTTAGACCAGCTCCGAGGCAGCTAACCACGCGTAAGCCCCAACATGTGTTTGGGTCGTTGTACTTTGTGTACACCCTAATTTTATGCCCCACTGAACTACGTGGACTTTGATTCCCACCATGGGGATATATAAGAAGCCTCCCTGAGGTTCAATACCATCACTCATGTCTCATCTTGGTCTCTCCCTTGAGCCTTTTTGTATTGGGAAGTCCATGCCCCAACCCGGTGGTTATATGTCCTCCAGATCCCATCCATCCGTCCATTTTCATGGGTCGCCTCCTCAGGTGTCTCATCACCCCACCAAACTACATGGACTTTGATTCCCTACCATGGGTATACTTAGGAAGCCTCTCCGAGGTTCAATACCAACATCACTGTCATCTTCATGACAGTTCCATCTCATTCACCATCCACATCATTAAACCCTCCATCATCCATCATGGTTCTTACCTAGGCCGCCACATCCTGGTAAGATCATGCCATACACCAGGGCATCTGAAAATGTGTAAGCCCCAAAAAAATCATAATCATCCAACCAAGAGTTCCTCTCTTACAACAGGCTTCTAACCACGTGTAATCCCCAACATGTCTTCAGGTTGTTGTCCATTGTTTACACCCCAATCCCATGATTCAACCTTTTGAACTACATGGGTTTTGATCCCTATCTTATATACAAGGTATGTAGGAGGCCTCCATGAGGTTCAATCCCAGCCAATGGTAAACCATGGTGTCTCATTTTTCAGGACCCAAGCATCCTTGGATCTGTCCCCATCGAGGGTTTTTATCCACCCATCCAGTAAACCTCCTAGGTGCCCCCTCCTAGGGATGTAATCATCTGGTCTACTCTTATTAGTGTTCTGATTAGTTTGACCCCTATCCTCTAGGTGTTAAACTTGCGGCATACCCCATGTTAAACATGGACAGATGAGGAAAACCTTAGGGACATTCCTAGGGCATATAATTCCCTGCCCTCTATGTGGTATTCCTTAGGCTTCCACACCCTCCAGAAGCCCTATCATAAGGGTAAGAAAATCCAGGTGTATCAATGTTTTAGTTTCCAGACACACCAGCGATGCCCAACATGACTACTCCCTTGACTAAAGGTTGCTTCCCTGACTTAACCCCTTGGAATATCCTAATAGAAGCAACTTAATCAACCAGCATCCATGAAGATGTGGCACTAAGAATAATTTCACGAACAACGTCTTAAATATTTAAGGGAGACCCATACTAGGAAATGAATTTTGAGAAGGAATCCATGGAAGGAGAGACCGATATCCCATCATACCATTTTGATCAAGGAGAAAACATCCCTAAATAAGATACAGATGTTGTCTACATTTGGAAAGTGGGAATTCAGGGCAACAAACAACCAGCACGTCCCCACAGATAGATGCGTGCCCCGGAGAAAGTGTCGGAATCAGAAATTGTGAACCCAATGTGAATTATTCTCCTCAATATAGAGATTAGTAGCATTCAATGAATCATAATATAATCATGTCACTAGATCCATCATCCTGCACCAGGTCCCTACAAGAAAATAGTGGGCCTGGGGTGAAACTTACCAAATTTTGAGGCAGTTAATTGTTGGGTATTCTAGTCTGCGATGTTGTCAGCATGGATCTTTCTATCCATCCATAGAAGACTGAAAGACACTGGGGAACTATGTATCACTTTCTGATTGTTCGTACTAATGAGTGAATTTTCCTACTTTGCAGGGACCAAGATCAAACTACAGGAAACTGATCATCTCCCTCTTGCGGATACAGGGGCAGGGTTAGTATGAATGTGTTAATTCCCCACAACTTCATATCCTTTGTGATGTATCCCACACCCACAGCTACTGGGCGCACACGCCCCCTCTCACCCTTTAAATTTATTTAAAGGAGGGTAAGTGATTCTCTTGTTCAACGATATGAGTATGAAGGGGTCATCCTGAAGAGGGACATGGCCTGCCAAGACATAGAGTCCTTGGTGTCTCGTCAATGTCGCTTCCACCAAGGACCGCACAGGGATCCGCTGCTCCCCACCCCAACCTTCAAAAGCTTTAGGATTCTATCCTTGGAGTGATCCTACAACTCACTCCATCATGTTGACGAAGTAAGGGATGTATGATTCCACTTGGCTAGAAGTTTAGATAGAGAGCCACTGAGGAGGGCTCCCACCCAGCTGCGTCAGCATCACCAGCTGGTCCTATAGATCAAGGAGCAGGCGGTCCACCCCCCCTGCACAATCGGTTCTAGTTTAGCTAACCCAACGTCAACGTCGTGTGCAAGCTCAGAAGTATGCCCACCAGGGGGCACCATTGTCCTCAGCTTCAGTGGCCCGAGCCACCACTAGAACTAGCTATCAACCCACTATAATCATTGGGCAGGGGCATCTCCCAGTTATAGAGCAGAGTAATTTCCAAGACAATCCAAAGTTGAAGCACCAGTCACGCTGTAAGCAAGTTGAAATGGCTCTCTCGGTTACCGTGGAAAGCAAAATCCATCACGGACTGACCTGCGATGATGGCACCCAGTGTGGAGGTACTCCCCATACTAGTATCAGATAGAGTGGAGGTCCTCCCTAATCCTTCATTCAGTATGGAGGTCCTCCCCATGCCACCATCATCAACTCTGGTGGAGGCCCTCCCCAATTCATCAACATTCAGCTCGAAGGTCCTCCCCATGATCCTAGCCTCAGGTATGAGAATTTCCCTCACATACCAGGTTCTCAATGTGAGGGTCTTACTTGCCCATTTTCTCAATAGCATGGAGGCCCTCCCTGTGTGATCATCGATTCAGGTGGAGGTATGCCCCGTACTAGCAATCACTAAAGTGGAGGTCCTTCCTACTTCATCAACGGTGAGCACGAAGGTCCTAATCATGCCCAGTATAATAAATACGAATACCCTCTTCATACCACTTCTATCAAGGCTAGCTGAAGTGAAGGTCCTCTATGCACTACGAACAGACACCATGAGGGTTATCCCCATCTGTTTACCAGCTCCAGCAGAGGCCCTCCCCACTCCAGCATTTTCAAACATGGAGGTCCTCCCCGTGTTCCCTTTTACATTTTTCCAGGTTCCCCTTGAACCATATCTCATAAAAGTGGAGGTCCTCCCCACATCAGAAGCATCAGATATGAAGGCCCTCCTCATATCCCATCTAGTGCGGGCAGAGGTCCTCCACACTCTAGCACCAATCCACACAGAGGACCACCCCATGTCAAAAACCTACCCTGTCCTGAGGAACCATCCCAGGGAAGGAGGGCAGGTCACCGCCACCAAAGGAAGAATACTGGGAGGTTACAAAGTGTGATTAAAGCTATCTTATTTTAAGATTATTAGGGGGAGTGTGATTTAGTGATGGAACCCTCACCCTGATCTTTTATGTCGAGGGCTGGGGCAGAAACAAGGAGTACAAGCCTCATCCTTCCAGAAAGTGAGGTCCATCGGATCCCATCATCCCTTAAAATATACATACAGGAGGAGGAAGATTTCGCCTCTTTCCATGGATTAGCCATGCAATCCTCCTTATTATCAATAGTATCATTCTCAACCTCAACAAGAGGTCACAGAGAGTTATTCCAGGGATCAATAGAGGATGAGTAACAGTGTGGCCCACCGACAGTAATCAAAACCCCTACGTAGGAAGTTATGATCATTAGTCCATCTTACAGGGATGTGGTGGCGTAATCATTTCATTCTTAGGAGGACATCCTGAGATGCGAAGGCTTGTCAGCCCACACGTCGTACTCTCTAATAGATAGTCTACCATCACAACGGTCTGCTTCAATGCTGTTACCGGTCCCTCAACCATCCCCAGTCGATGAATAGGGAAACCAAGGTCCGGATCCTAAGTCTGTGATGAGGAGTTTGTGGAACATTCTCATTGCTAACCATTTCCCAGAGAGGTTCTATCTAGTTACAACCACACACTTCAGTACTCTAGAATCTCTTACCTAGGAGGAGGTCATATGCTTCTGCCAAACTCTATAGTCTACGCACTTCCATCTCCATCATTGTCGGGTAGATTACCCCAAGATCTAGAAGCACTTCGACGACATTATCTAGCAATGTTTCATGGTCGACTTGGCCACTCTCCCCATGGATCAGCACCCTGAGTCACCCGATCATCATCAGACCCACCAGAAATGATGCGTCCAGATCTTTGCAGTGCTCTAAAAAATTATTTAGGAGGCTTCCCCCCACATTCAGATCTATGGTTGAGGGTAGTATGTTTCTCTTAATTTTAGTCTTATCTGGTGCCAGCCCAACTTTCCAGGTGATATTGAGGATATTACTCTAGACATATTCATAGTTAATATGGTTGACCCATCAGAGGAGGAAACCGAGCTAGGACTCATTGAAGAGAACTTACCCCTCGGGGTGGTGCCACACCTGTTGGATCCTTTGGGCACGGTTACTCGCTAGCAAAGAAATTTATTGGGCCTCCCTGTACCTTTCGAGTCATTGTCCTTTAGTTGGGACCCCAATAAAGGTAAAGAGCATGCTAGGGCCATCAAACCCTCTACCCATATAGCTCAGTGTAGAAGAAGGAAGATGAACCTGAAAAGGATACGTTGTGACAATAGCTCGGGGAACATAAAAATATGGTCAGTGACCTTCTTGTCGAACGTGCTGTAGAATGAAGGTCGGATTACGATAATCCTCAACTGGGGAAATAGGGGCAGGTATAGCCTCCCCCCGATGAGTTTCCTCTGGGTGAACTTGACCATCCTACCCATATAGATAGGGTAGAGGCCAAAGTTTATGGAAAGAGGGCGCGATATGCATCACCAAATACACTTGAGTTGTATGATAACCCTCATCGGGACCCATATTAGGTTCCCCTAGCCACTCCACAGGTCGTCCCCCCGACAGCCCCTCAAGTCATCCCACTAGCCGTTGGGCCTGCTTACCATGTTGAATAACCTTTCAATGTACTGGTGGTCATATATCCTTGTCAAGATAGGAATCCCCACTAATATGATCTGATGTCCACTCTCATTGCCCAGCTCAAAGCTTTGGAAACCCAACAAGTGGTGATCCCGCCTGATGGAAAGCCATATCTGACATGGTTGGATGATATTCCAGCTCCCCTGGGTTTTAGAAATCCTACCTTCTCCCCCTTTAATGGGATGGTTAATCCGCTACAGCATTTGGATCACTTTATTTCAAGGTGTGGACCCATTCTAGGAACTCCAGCATAGCAGGAGGCCACCAAGATCTGGTGTTTCATACAGACGCAGGAAGGGCCCACATTAATTTAGTACAACAAGTTACCCAATGGGTTAGTAGCTAGTTGGGAGGACCTTTATAGACAGTCCAGTTCAGTCCCACCACCAAGAATACAAGCATTTCTAACCTATTAAAATGCAATCATATTCCTAACGAGTGGGTCACAGACTTTGATGCTTAGTGGAAGGGCCTCAAATATTCCCTTGATATGCCACTGACTTAGGAACAGCTGCTAACAATGTGTGTGGGGAATATAAAAACTGAATTAGTCCCTTCTCTGATCACTCATAACAACCTGGGAGATTCCAGGATTTCTCTAACAAAGCCTAGAGTCTAGAGGAACCCTTACAGCAATCCAAACAGTCATGTCCATTACCCCTTGCAGTTCCCTTAAGAATATGTGCCAAGGCCGAGACCACCATGATAGCATAAATAGAGGCCCCCAGGTAGCTGGAATTGTTACCAACAGAGCCACCTCTATAGCTTCATCAGGGCCCACCACATTAGGCGCAGCCTTCGGCCCAACAACACCCGCCTCAGAATCGGCTAGCGCCCCCCATGCAATGCACCACCGCCACTTAGGTGGGATAATCATTTTCTACCTCCTCGGCAGGCTCTTCCATTCCCTCGTTAGGGCTAGGATCCTAGATTTCCTTTCCTAGATCGAATAAACTGAACCTATACATTTAACAAGGCTCAGGTCCCCAGCTATTTCCGAAGTGCCTTGGATCAGGGAATCTTGTGGTTCCCAGAATGCAAGAGGCCTAAAGAGGCGGATCTCATCGATCACCCTCAAATAGTGCTATGTGTTTAAAGACTGGATCCATGAACAGGTCGATAACAACATAGTCAGGTTGGGCCTGACCCTAACATAGGTGGAGTGTGTGTTTATAAATCCTAACAACGACAGTGAGGGTGAATGGAAGTAGGTGTCTAATCACGGGTCTCAAAAATAAAATGACTGGATGGCTTGCAGGGAAGTCTCCCATGACCATGGTATTATTCATGCATGTTTGAATCGACCTGAGCCTTTAGAAGTCACTATATTACCTGCATCCACTACTTTTTCATCAACATCTCAGTCTTCCTCTTCCCAGAAGGGAAATCATCAATGACACAAGGAAAAAAAAGTCTCCCAATAATTACATCATCATATCATACTCTCGTAGATTTCATTCCCCTAGAGATAAATATTACCCCCAGAATTTTCCCAGTTATGGAGGATTCCTCAAGTGATGATCAAGGGTATGCTTTGATTAATATTGTGGAGCCGGTAAACCCCTACATAGTTCCTGATGACGGAGAGTGTCAGGAAAACCCTCCAAACTTCCCAAGTTGATGCCATCATCGATGGAGCTATGGGCATGTGAATCAATATAATTCATTGGTCAGTGCTTCTAGCCAAGCTGTGCACGCCACCGAGACTAGGCAGTAGGCCCAGTGCATAGCTCAGCATACTCAACCTTATCATCTATTTCATCAAATCCGCCTCCACCACCATTTGTGCTACTTGACTAGGTAGAGCCACCACAACTGTGATATGGTCAACTAAATTCTTTTGTGGATAGACCTCAATCATATGAATCTCAGCTGGTAGTCACTCCACGTGATTCGATTAGTGAGCAATGGGACATTTCCAACACCAGCCAGAATCCACCCCGTCAGACCTCCTACCATAGAGAGACCTCTTGTAAGTAGAAGTGTATGCCTAGAATGGAAGCATTATATCCTCAATCATATTTCTATAATTCCTGCAAAGCTATCTATTATTGAGGATCTCCACCTGTCAGCAGATATGCGTGAGGCTCTCGCAGAGACTTTAAGAATCCCCCTCCTATTTGAGACGGAGGTGGCAGCTACGAAAGCCTTCCATGCTGAGACATTAGAGCATGTAGAACCTTAGGCCATTATCTCTTTCACTGAAGAAGATAATGGTTCTCCTATATAGGGGAACATCCGTCCACTGTACATCACTGGCCATTTCAATGGTGTGGAGGTTCATCATTTTCTTGTTGACACGGGCTCTGGGATCAATCTTATCCCGACCCGGACACTCCAAAATATGGGACTGTCCAAGGAAGTTCTGAGTCCCTCTGACCTAAAAAATTCAAGGTTATGATAGGATGAAGTATACACCAGTTGGAAAAATTTTCCTAAAGACCCAATTAGGGGGCCTAGTTTCTAGTACTGAGTTCATGGTTGTCACACAAGACACCACTTGCAACACATTGATGGGTAGTTCATGGCTCCACCTGCATGTGGCAATCCCTTCTTTGTGTCACCAATGCCTTAAGTACTCCATTAATAGTCTAGTAGACGTACTCCAAGGTGATGTGTCTCCCTTTGCCTCTTATGAAGCTTGCTACTTGGATGACGACTATTACAAGAGCAAGGAAAAGAAGATTTATTATAGAAATGTTGAACATGTTATAGCTACGACCAACCTATGGAAAAACCTGGATAATTCCTACATTTTCCCAATTCACCTATTGGAGGCCACAACCCCAAACTTGGGACAATACTTTGTTGTCTCTGGAATGAGGGGGAAGTATGTTCCCAAGTCTAAGGAATGTCGGAATATCACCTCGTATTCCTAATTAAATCAGGCTTGGGTGATCCTAGATCACTCTACTCCTATAAGGTATCAAGATGTCCACTCCATGGAAATGAAAATACATCAAACATTCTTGTTCCGCAGGGCTGGGATAAACTAGCTCAAGACTATTCACCACTATTGCTTTGATATCATCAAATGTGGACCCTTGGGTAAAAGGATAGATGGGATCGGGTTGATAGCTTTCATTATTATGGTTTCAGAAGTATAGGATTCCCCTGATGAGGTTTCCACTACCGCTCAGGCTGGCACCAGTGTCCCTTCAGGACCTGTCAACTTGGAAGTATTGCCTCCTTCTAATGATCCTCCCACTTTGGATGAAGTATAAGACCTGGTAGATTCCCCTCCCATATTCTAAGAGGGTGTCTCCACCAAGGTGAATGAATTGGTACATGTGAACCTCGATAATGAGACAGATCTGAAACCAACATTGATCAGTGTAGCTATGCCTATCGAAGAGCAACAAAAATACATGGAATTCATAAAATAGTATCGTGATGTATTCACTTGGAGTTATGATGAGATGATAGGGCTAGATCCTCAGGTCGCCATCTACTATCTCGGTCTTCCATCAAATCATCATGGGTTAAAACATCCTCCTAGAAAGATGCACCCTTATCATGGTGCCATGGTTGAGGTCGAGGTTGATAAGATCATCAGAGACAACTTCATTTAGGAGGTCTGGTACCCTAGATGGTTAGCTAATATTGTGCCCTTCAGGAAGAAAAACAGACAGATCAAAGTCTTCATCGACTTTCGGGATCTCAACCGTCAATGTCTGAAGGATGAATTTACCCTTCCTATGAAAAAACTATTAATCAACACCGTCACTGGGTTCCAAGCTCTCTCATTCATGGATGGGTATTACATATATAATCAAATATGAATGGCCCCCAGGGATGAAGATTCTACCGCCTTCAGGGCACCATAAGGTATTTTTTCTACCAGGTAATGCCTTTCAGTCTAAATAATGCAGGTGCCACCTATCAGCATTCCATGCACTTCATATTCAAGTAGATCCTTGGGAAATTGGTGGAATGCTATGTGGATGATCTGGTGAAATCTCTCCAGCGTCCGGACCATCTCAGGGATCTTGAGAAAGTGTTCAGATTCCTCTGTTTCTGCCATCTAAAGATGAACCCCTTGAAGCGTGCCTTTGGGGTCACCTCCGGAAAGTTTATTGGATTCATTGTTAGATATAGAGGCATTGAAAGAGATCTAGAAAAGATCAAGGACATTAGTCAGATGTCTCCTCCAAGTAACATTTGGGATCTTCAAGGCTTTCAAGGCCACTTGGCCTACATACGCTGATTCATCGCAAATTTGGATGGAAAGTGTAATCCCTTTTCCTAGCTCATAAAGAAAGGTGTTGATTATTACTGGGATGAGTAGTGTTGGACTTCTTTTGAGGAAATAAAACAATACCTTCTACAAATTCCGGTTCTGATGGCACCCATTCCTGGAAATTCGTTGGTCCATTATGTGACTGCTCTAGAATGGTCCCTCGGCACCCTTATCACCCAAAAGAACAATGAGGGTACAAAGAATAGTTTATACTATCTTAGAATCATGCTCCTCGATATGAATATGAAATAATCCTCTGTTGAGAAGAGCTATCTCGCACTAGTATTCACAGTTTATAAATTTTGACATTACTTGCAGCACCATTAGATACAGCTAGCGTCCTGAGTGGATCCACTGAATTACATTTTGAACCACCCCATATTGACAGGACATCTAGATAAGTGGGAAGTGATCCTTTAATAGTTCTACATTAATTCCCCCCCCCCACAAGTTTATCAAGGGAAATGAATTGGCAGACATTGTTTCCACCCATCCATCCCCCATTAAACAGTATATAGATCTTTATTTTCCAAATAAGGCAATCCTATCATTTGATCAATCCATTCTGTGTTAGAAAATTCACTTTGATGGCACTTTACAAAGCCCTACCGGAATAAGACTCTATTACCCCATACTCAACAGAGTGGGCCTGGGCATTGTCTTCATCATGCCTGCACAAGCTATACTGGCCTATTCGATCCTATTGTCAGAAGGATTTACCAACAATGTGGTAGAGTATCAGGCTCTTTTCACGGGTCTCAAGCTAGCCCTAGAGATTGACATTCCACACTTTCATGTGAAAGGGGACTCTAAAATACTCATCAAGCATATCAACGGTGATTACATCATCAGTAAGCCAGATCTCGTACCTCTGTTAGAGCATACTCACCAACTGATGGCCCAATTCCCTTCCCATCTAAAAGTTACTCATGTCCCTCAGTCACATAATGTTTGACCTGATGCCTTGGCTGGCCTTACTACATCTCTTATAGATCTTGACTAGGATGATTTGATTATCCATTTGGCACATTGAAGATTCATTGCTCCCATCACTTCATATGATGATGATAGCCCACAGGTAATCCACCTTACCATAGATGCCTCCACATCGGGACCTCAAGTTCCCCCTACCACAGTGTTGGAAGAGACCCCTGACTGGACAACTCCCTTTATCAAGTATCTCTAGCACGGTAATCTCCTAGTATATTGAGCTGAGCATGAGCAGATTTGATGGCGTGCAGTGTAGTTCACCCTCCAGAGTGGTCTCTGTCTTGAGTAGATCCTCTACAGATGTGGGTTTGATGGAATTCTCCTATATTTCATTCAATGAGGTGAGATTTCTCAGGTCATGCAAGAAGTTCATGTCGATTCTTGCAGGGCTCATTAGACAGGGCTGAAAATCTCTCATCAGATCTAGAGACTAGGGTATTTTTGTCCCACCATGATACATGACTATATTGAGTTTTCCAAGAGGTTCCATGCATTCCAAATCCATGATAATTTTTTGCATCACCCTCCAAAACCTCTCCACACTACCATGTACTCTTAGCCCTTTGTAGTTTTCGGACTCGATGTCATAGGACCATATCTACTGACAATAGCTCACTAGTATAGGTTCATTCTGACTGCCACAGATTTATTTTCCAAGTGGGTAGAAGCAATTCCTCTTAGGGACGTTAAGGCTCATTTTATCGTCAACTTCATGAGATCCAATATCATTCACCGATTTAGAGTCCCTCACGTCGTCCTTACCAATAACAGCACCAACTTCTGGGTAGCTGAGTTGAAGAAATTGTACACCAAGTACAACATCTGTTCTAATCATACCTCTTGCTATCATGTGCAATCAAATGGGTAGATCGATTCGTTCAACAAAACCATCTATAACATCTTGTAGAATATGGTTGGTCAAAACAAGAAGAGTTGTCCAGAAAAACTCCCCAACGCCCTCTAGGCGTATCAAACGATGACTTGTAATTTTACTCAGGTGACTCCATATTCCCTAGTGTACGGGATAGAGGCATTCGTGCCCGTTGAGATCCAGTTAACCTCATTACACACAGTCATCTACGATCATAAGGCGCTAGACAAAGTAGCTATAATCCATTTGCCTGAACTGGAGGCCCTCGATGAAAATAGACTCCATGTCTTTCACAATCTGGAGAGGCATCAGAACAAGATAGCATGGGCTTTCAACAAGAAAGTCCATCTTTGTTCTTTCCTTTAAGGTGATATGGTATTGGACCTCAAAACACTAATGATACCTGTCAAGAAACCACCAAAGTTGAATCCCAAATGGGAGGGACCTTATATCATTCACAAGGTTTACCCCAATGGCGCATACTCCCTAGTCACCATGGATGATGAGTATAGTACTCCTCCCACCAATGCTAAATTCCTTAAGCAGTATTTCTCTTAAGAGTACCTATCTCCATCTTCGCCTCATGATATTAAACTGCATGATCCGTACAGGATAAAGAATTTAAAACTACCCATCACTCATCCCAAAGGATGATAAACTGTAAAATGGTTTGTGTTCTATGACCTTCAATTAAGACCCCTTTTGTCCCACAAGATGTTAAACTGCATTACCATCCTGGCTGAATTTAAACTGCTCATCCTCATCCTACAAGACGTTAAACTATAAATGGTCTAAGATCTACAAACTTAAACTAAGATCTCCCCATCCTTGTCACACGATGTTAAACTGCATGAAATTTTTAGAACTATATATGGCTTGATTTCCATCCTTATGGGATATATAGGAACACCTATACTTTTTATCTATGGCCCAGCCTCAGGTTCCTTGACCTCTCTGGCCTCTTGGACCAAGTTATCTCTTAAGATTTTGTGATGTGGTATGGACTCTTCATCCTCATTTAGGTCGAGCTATTTCTTTTTTCCATGCCACACACATACCATTGAGATGCTCCTCCCCCATCATCCTTACCATGTGATGTTAAACTACATAAAATTTGGGACCTATGCATGGCTTGATTTCTATCCTTATGAGATACGTAGGAACACCCGAGAATTTCATTTTTTGGGTTCATATATCCTTTCAATCGGTCGCTTGGCATGATTTATCTCATGGAATTGTGAATGGTGGGCATATGTTGGCTTATGTCCTCATTCACATCAGGTTATTTTCCAATCCACACACGTTCCTCTTCAAGATATCCCTTTTCTACGTCCTTAATACATGGCGTTAAACTACATGGTGACTCAAGAACTATGTGTGACTTGATTCCCATATTAATGGGATACATAGGAATTTCTGGACATTTCATCTTTAGGTCCAGCCTTATTTTTTAGAAACCTTCTCTTCCTTCTGGCCCCTTGGACTAAGTTCTCCGGGAGGGGGTATGTGGCGTACATGGTCTTATGTCCTCATTTACAATGGGTTTGCAATAACTACACCACGTATCTCTCTCATGAGATCTCTTCATCCCCCTTTCCTTTACTCATCTCCTCAATTTTTCCCCTATCAATTGGGCCCCTCGACCCTTTTTGGAAATTCACCGACGTGATCAGATTCACTGTGGTTTAGGACCTAGAGTGTTAGATTCTACATGGACATGTTTTCATCTGTCACCATGCTTCACATTTCCCTTTATTTGGGTTTTCATCATCTTTCACATCTGAAAGGACCCCCAAACATCATGGATGTTGGGCCTCAGTGCTCTCCTGCCATCTTGGGCCAACATCCCTGAGGATTTTGAACAACAATTTTACACAAGTCCTGCATTGTGAATATGGTCAGTGGCTGATGCTTATTTTTTGTTACCTTTTCAGGTCACATGATATGGGTGTTGTGTTTCGAACATGGTCAACAGTTATCCTCTATCATTACACTACCCCCATTGAAACCTAAATATTGGACTCGTGATTCACATCCTTTTCCAATCCATAATGTTCAAGTGAAATTTTGACACCCTTGGTGTTAGTCCTTCATGTGCATTTACGCATTAAGAGGACGAATTAATGTCGTGGTATCATCCTTGACTCTGTATCATTCCCCATTTTGTGTATTTCATGTGATGCGAAGATCTTCTCTACCCTTGTATCCCACATCAATCATAGCTCACATGGGATTGGGGACTTGGTCAAGGTTTACGCCCACTTGGAGGAATCTCAATTATTTCAGTCCTAGCTCTACGAACTTAAACTAAGACCCCCCTCATCCTTACCACATGATGTTAAACTGCAAAAAATTATAGAACTACGTTTGGCTTGATTCCCATCCTCATGGGATATGTAGAAATGCCTGAACATTTCATCTTCGGGTCTAGATCCATGTCTTTTGATCTTTCCTGGCCCCTTGTCCCGAGGTCCCCTCTCCCTGGGATTGCATGCAGTGTGGCTTAGACCAATGTCCTCATTCACGTCGGGTATTCTTTATCACTCCATGTTCATTCCCTTTAGAACCTCCTTCTTCTGTGTGCGTCCAAGCTATATGATGTTGCTTCCTGGTCCCACATGACTTTAAAATGTTGCATCTTTGATGCACGATGTTAAAACACGTGGGTTGGTCTTGTTATATGACCCTAAAATAACGGTGTAATTTTAGGCCAACAGCCCGACAGACTCAGCTCGGCCTGGAAAATCCCGTGTCGGGCCAGGTCGGGCTCGGGCCGTAGGTACATTGGGTCGTTGGTACAATCTGGAGAGGCATCAGAACAAGATAGCATGGGATTTCAACAATAAATTTCATCTTCATTCTTTCCTTCAAGGTCATACGGTATTGGACCTCAAAACACCAATTATACCTAACAAGAAACCACCAAATTTGGAGCCCAAATAGGAGAGATCTTATATCATTCACAAGGTTTACCCCAATGGAACATACTCCCTAGTCACCATGGATGATGAGCATATTACTCCTCCCACCAATGCTAAATTCCTCAAGCAGTATTTATATTAAGAGTACATATCTCTGTCTTTACCACATGATATTAAACCGCATGATCTTTCCGGGCTAAATAATATAAAACTACCCATCACTCATCCCACAGGACGATAAACTGTAAAATGGTCTGAGTTCTATGACCTTAAACTAAGACCCCTTTCATCCCACAAGATGTTAAACTGCCTTACCATCCTGGATGACTTTAAACTGCTCATCCTCATCCTGCAAGATGTTAAACTATAAATGGTCCAAGCTCTACAACCTTAAACTAATATATCCTCATCCTGGTCGCACGATGTTAAACTGCACGACATTTTCAGAACTATGTATGGCTTGATTTCCATCCTTATGGGATATGTAGGAACACCTGGACTTTTCATCTATGGCCCAGCCTCAGGTCCCTTGACCTCTCCGGCCTCTTGGACCAAGTTCTCTCTTAGGATTGTGTGATGTGGTATGGACTCTTCATCCTCATTCACGTCGAGATATTTATTTTCTTCATGCCACACACATCCCCTTGAGATACTCCTCCCCCATCATCCTTACTGCATGACGTTAGAATACACAAAATTTGGGAACTGCGTATGGATTGATTCCCATACTTATGGGATATGTAGGAACACCTGAGCATTTCATTTTTGGGTTTATCTATCCTCTCAATCAGTCACTTGGCATAAGTTATCTCATAGAATTGTGAATGGTGTCGCGTATGTGGGATTATGTCCTCATTCACATTGGGTTATTTTCCAATCCATACACGTTCCTCTTCGAGATATCCCTTTTCTACATCCTTACCACATGATGTTAAACTGCATGGTGTCTCAAGAACTACGTGTGGCTTGATTCCCATATTAATGGGATACGTAGGAATGACTAGAAATTTCATCTTTGGGTCCAGCCCTATTTTTTAGAAACCTTCTCTTCCTTCTGGTCCCTTGTCCTAAGTTCTCCGGGAGGGGGTATGTGGCATACATGGTCTTATGTCCTCATTCACAATAGGTTTGTAATAACCACACTGTGTATCTCTCTCATGAGAGCTCTTCATCCCCCTTTCCTCTACTCATCTTCTCAATTCGTCCCCTCTCAATTGGGCCCCTCGACCCTTTTTGGCGATTCACCAACGTGATCAGATTCACTGTGGTTTAGGACCTATAGTGTTGGATTCTACATGGACATGTTTTCATCTGTCACCCCGCTTCACATTTACCTTTATTTGGGTTTTCATCATCTTTCACATCTGAAAGGACCCCCAAACATCATGGATGCTAGGCCTCAGTTCTCTCCTACCATCTTGGGCCAATGTCCCTAAGGATTTTGAACAATAATTTGACACAAGTCCCGCATTGTGAATATGGTCAGCGGTCGATGCTCGTTTGTTATTCCAATTTCAGGTCACACGATATGGATGTTGTGTTTCAAACACAGTCAACACTTATCCTCTGTCATTACACCACCCCCATTGAACCCTAAATATTGGACTCGTGATTCACATCCCTTTTCACTCCATCATGTTCAAGTGGAATTTTGACACCCTTGGTGTTATCCATTTCTTGCGCATTTACGCGTTAAAAGGACAAATTAACGTCATGATGTCATCCTTGACTCTGTATCATTCCCCATTTTATGTATTCCATGTGATACGAAGATCTTATCTGCCCTTACTTCCCATATCGATCATAGCTCACATGGGCTTGGGGACTTGGTCAAGGTTTACGCCAACTTGGAGGAATCTCACTTCTTTTATTCCGATCTCTACAACCTTAAACTAAGACCCCCCCTCATCCTTACTGTATGATGTTAAACTATAAGAATTTCCAGAACTGTGTTTGGCTTGATTCCCATCCTCATGGGATATGTAGAAATGCCCATACATTTCATCTTCAGGTCTAGCTCCATGTCGTTTGATCTTTCCTAGCCCCTTAACTTGAGGTCCCTTCTCCCTTGGATTGCATGCGGTGTGGCGTGGACTGATGTCCTCATTCACATCGAGTATGATTTATCACTCCATGTGAATTCCCTTTAGAACCTCCTTCTGTGTGTGTCCAAGCCATATGATGTTGCTGCCTGGTCCCACATGACTTTAAAATGTTTCATCTTTGTTGCACGATGTTAAAACACATGGGTTGGTCCTGTCATGTGACCCTAAATTAAGGGTGTAATTTTAGCCCGGCGGCCTGACACGCCCGACTCGGCCTGGTAAAGCCCGCGTCGGGCCAGGCTGGGCTCGGGTTGTAGGTACATTGGGTTGGGTTTTGGCCTATCCAAGAAGGCCCGTGGGCCAGGCCGGGCTGGCCTGACCTGCAGGCCCGCATGAAGCCCAGCCTGTGCAAAGCCTGTCTGTAAAAAAATATAACGGGAAACCACTGGTAGGGAAATTTGATCCCCCTACCTCAAGCTTCCAAGGTTGTGGCTGGACTAACTAGTTCAAGATGTTAAAACGCATGGGTTGGTCCTGTCATATGACCCTAAATTAAGGGTGTAATTTTATCCCGGTGGCCCGACACGGGTGGTTCGTCCTGAAAAAGCCCGCGTCGGGCCAGGCCGGGCTTGGGTCATAGGTACATCGGGTCAGGCCTCGGCTTATCCAAGAAGGCTCGTGGGCTGGATCGACCCGTAGGATCTCATGAAGCCCAGCTTGTGCAAAGACTGTCTGTAAAAAAATATAACGGGAAACTACTGGTAATGAAATTCGATCCCCATACCTCAAGCTTCCAATGCTGCGCCTGGGCCAACTAGTCCAGGCGTTGTGCCTGTTATGTTATCACCTGACTGTATATATATATATATATATATATATATATATATATATATATATATATATCAATGATATATGTATATGTATATATCATTATATATTAACAAAAAATAATATATATATATATATAATAATGTATATTTATACATATAATTATTATTATATATAATTATAATGTGTGTGTGTGTAATATATACAATAATATATAAGTATATATATATATAATAATGTATATATATAAACAAATCCATTAATAATATATATCAATTAAGTGTGGCTTTTAAAAATCCATTAATAATATATATATATATATAAATGATTTTATATAATATATATAAACAAAGCTATTAATATATATATATAATAACTTGTTGTATATTAATAAGAAAATAACACAATCACCTAATGATGTTTGTGCACGTCCCTTAACCTCCTTAATTTTTTTAAATTTGTTTCGACTTGCATATATTATATACACTATACATATATAAATCTATTTAGAAAAAAAAATTAACCCACCCACTACGGCGCACCCCCCCAACCCCTAATTATTATTTTTATAATTTTCTTATATTATATATATATCAGTCACTTAACATTATATATATATAATAACTTATTATATATTAACAAAAAAATAACACACTCACTCAATGATGTTTGCACACACCCCCCAACCTCATTAATTTTTTTTAAATATGATGAAACTTGCATATTATATATATGTATATATAGATATATAAAAAAATCTATTAATAATATATATATCAATGATATGAAATAATATATTTATATATATATATATATATATATATAAATCCATTAATAAAATATATATAAATCTATTAATACTATATATCAATTAAGTGTGGATTTTAAAAATCCATTAATATATATATATGTATGTATATATATAAATGATTTAATATAATATATATATAAACAAAGCTATTAATAATATATATATATATATATCAATGATTTAATATTATATATAATAACTTATTGTATATTAACAAAAAAATAACACACTCACCTAATAATGTTCGTGCACGTCCCCCAACCTCAATAATTTTTTTAAGTATGTTACAAACTTGCATATATTACATATAAATCTATTCATAAAAAAATTAACTCGCCCACTACGATAGACCCCCCAACTCCTAATTATTATTTTTTTATAATTTTCTCATATTATATATATATATACATATATATATATATCAATCATTTAACATTATATATATAAATAATGACTTATTATACATTAACAAAAAAATAAATACCCACCTGATGATGTTCACACACCCCCCAACCTCATTAGTTTTTTTTTAAATTTGATGAAACTTGCATATATTATATATATTATATATACATATATAAATCTATTTAGAAAAAAAATTAACTCACCTAATGTTGTGCACCTCCCCAACTTCTCATTATTTATTTGCACTTAATATTTATAGATTCACATATATAAATCTATTTAGAAAAAAAAAATATATCCACCCACTGTAAAATGTCAATAAAATAAAAAATAAACATTTTTACAGATTTTTTTTTAACATTTAATAAAAAATACATATAAAAAACTTGCATTTAAAAAAAAATTTAAAAAATGTTTTAAATTAAAAAAATTCTTAAAAATGCTTTTCATAAATAAGTTAAAAAAATAAATGTAAATAAATGATAAAAAAATGTTTAAATAACAATGCTTTTAACCCACCCACAACTGCGCACCCCCAATCCATCATTAATTTTTTTTCAATTTTCACATAATATATATAAATTCACAGACATATATAAATCTATTTAGAAAAAAATAACATATACACCCACTGTAAAATTTTAATAAAATTTTTTTTTACATAAAACATGTTAAATGTTTTAAAAACATCCATTCAAAAAAACCTTTTAAATTAAACTTCTAAAAATAAATGTAAAAAACATTTTAAAAAAGTGTTAAAAATAGTTCAAAAAAGGATTAAATAAAAAAAATTAAACAAATTTTTAAAAAAAGTTTTTAAAACAAACATTTAAATTAATTTTTTTTAAAATAAACACTTAAAAAACTTTTGACATTAAAATTTGAAAAAATGTAAAATGTTTTAAAAAAATACTTGTAAAAATCATGCGTTTAAAAAAATAAAAAATTGTTTTAAATTAATCATTTAACAATAAATGTAAAAAAATGTTTGAAACAGATGTTAAAAAATAGTTTAAATAAAAATTTTTAAATAGAAAAATTATAAATAAGTTTAAAAAAAATGTAAAAAAATATTAAAAAACGTTTAAATAATAATGCTTTAAAATCACCCACTGTTGTGCACCCCCAACCCATCATTAATTTTTTTTACAATTTTCATGTAATATATTTAGATTCACAATATATAAATCAATTTAGAGAAAAATAATAACATATCCACCCACTATAAAATGTTAATAAAAAATAAAATAAACATTTTTACAAAAAACATGTGTTTAAAAATAAATGAAAAAAAATGTTTTAAAAAAATGTTAAAAAATTATTTAAATAAAAACATTTAAAAAACGTTTTAAAACAAAAAATTATTTTGAAAATAATAAAATCCCACCATGGCCCGACTCGAAAAAGCCCGGCGCAGCCTGAAAAATCTCGGCCCGCCCTGATGGTTTGGGCCAGCTTGAGATCGGGCTTAGGCCGCCTCATGGGGTTGTTCAAGCCGGCCCGGCCCGGCCCAAATAGTGGTCAGTGGCCTGATTTTTTGCAGGGCAGGCTCGTCCCGGCCCGGCTTTGTTCGGGTCAGGCCAAAATTACACCCTTACCCTAAAGTATGACACTATCGTCCTAACTGCATAATGAAAAATGACACTGCATTGTGGTTTCCATGCTTTAGGGGACATCATGTTGGGTATCGGTCATCCACCATGCCATTTTTTAAGGCTTACATATAGATTGATTTCTGTTGTGACGCTTGGATTCTCCATCCTGGGTTGCTTAAAAAAACACATCCACTCTAAATAACAAGCAAGATCCATCAAATGTTGCTTCTTTTGGTGTGTGGGGCAGATCTACATGACAGTATTGTCCCTGGAATTGGTACCCTACCATTCTGTTTTCAAGAACTATGTGTGGTTTGATTCCCATACTTATGGTATACGTAGGAATTCTTGGACATTTTGGGTCTAGCCCCAAGTAACTCAAATCTTTCCTTATTTCCGGCCCCTTGGCCCAAACTCTGTTGGAAGCACGTGGTGTGGTGAGGACCTCTTGGGTCCTCATTCACATCGAATTTATGATAGTCATGCCATGTACTTCCCTTCTAGGATTTTCTTTCCATTCTACTACTTCCATGTCGCATGACGATAAACTGCACAACGTTCTCATGAACTACATATGTCTTGATTCCCATCCTCATGGGATATGTAGAAATGCCCATACATTTCGTCCTCGGGCCCATCACAGGGTTCAACAACCCATTTTTACCCCCTTCTAGTCTGGACCATCTCGACCTCTATTATGCCTCACCAACGTGCCCAGATGCACTGCAGTTTAGGAACTAGAGTTTTGGATTCTACATGGATATGCTTTCATCTACTCCCATGCATCACATCTCCCCTTATTTGGGTTTCCATCATCTTTCACATCCGAAAGAACCCCCAGATGGTATGGATTCCTGACCTTATGTCTCACTTACTACTTTGGGACGACGTCCCTGAGGATTTTAAATGACAATTTGACACATGTCCTGCATTACAAATATGGTCGGCGGTCAATGCTCCTTTGTTGTTCCCATTTCGGGTCACACAATATGAATGTTGTGTTTCGAACATGGTCAACAGTAATACTCCATCGTTATGCCACCCCCAATGAGCCTTAAATATTGGTTGTGAGATTCATGTCCCTTTCCACTCCATCATGTTCAAGTGGAATTTTGAAACCCTTGGTGTTATCCCTCTGTGAACCCATGCGCATTAATGAGGGTGAATCAAAATCATGAGGGTCATCTTTGACTCCCCACTGTCTCCCCTATTGTGTAATCCATGTGTTGCAAAGATATTCTCCACCCTTTTTTCCCACATCTATCATACCTCACATGTTCTTAGGGATATAGTTAAGGTTTTTGCATACATGGAAGAACCACACTTCTTTTTGTCCAAACTCCATGACCTTAAAATAGGAGCTTTGGTCCCTTAGTTCGAGCATCCTGACTTTAAACTGTATATGTTTTTATGGAAATTTGTGGTTCGGTGCAGACTATTTTTCCCCCATTCACGTCGGGTTTCTTTATGGCACCACGTCACATATTCCCGCTTTGATAATCTTCCCATTTTTGGTCCAAGCTCTATGACCATAAACTAAGATCGCTTATGTCCTTACCGTATGGTTCTAAGATACATCTTCTTCACCCAGGCCGTGTAATGATAAGTTACCCAACCATTTTAGGTCTTCACTCGAGAAGATGTTGCCCCTCTTTGGTATTGGGCACCGGTCGTACCACCTTCAATAACTATGTGTGGCTTGATTCCCATCCTTATGGGATACATAGTGATGCCCAAACTTTTTGTATGTGGTCCAATCGCATCACCACGAACTCTCTCGTGCCATTCCGGCATGATTTTTCTCGAGAGTATGTGGTGTGGTGTGGATTATATGTCCTCATTCATGTCAGGTTTTCATTAGCTAGGCCACGTACCTCTCTTGAGAGTTCTCCTTTTTTTCTATCTTTATCGAATTATAATAAAATTCATGGGAATGTCCCACACACATGACATTAAATTGGGCACCTTACAGTCCTAACTCTATGACCTTAAACTAAGATTATTTCCATCTATGTTGAAATGATTTTAAACCTCATAAAAACTATGGTATTCCTCTTTAAAATAGGATACCACTCCCTTTTAGTATTGGCTACTTTCTATAACACCTCTAAGAACTATGTGTGACTTGATCCCCATTCTCATGGGACACGTAGTGACACCAAAACTTCCTATATGTGATCTAGTTGCAACCACTTTTTCCCTGAACCTTTATGGTCTAGGTTCTCCCAAAAGTACATGGTGTGCTGAGGACTTTTGCAGTCCTTATTCATATTGGGTTTATAATAACCGCATTGTATACCTCCTTTGAGGTTTCCACTCCTAGTGATCATCCTTCATGATGCTTAAACTACATGAGTAATGTTTGTGCTTCTCACATTCCTTTACTATTGATTTTCATTATCTTTCACATCCAAAGGGACCCCATATCGGTGTGGATACTCAGCCTCATGGCTCGCCTACGCTTTGGGCCAACATCCCATAGGATTTTGAATGAAATTATGAGATAGGTTCCGCGTTTCGAATATGGTCAGTGTTCAACCCTGATTTTTTTGTTCCCATTTTAGGCTAATGAGAAAAGGATGTTGTGTTCCAAACATGTTCAATAATTATCCTTCATCGTCACACCACTCCCACTGCATCCCAAATATCAAATGCTGTCAATTACATTTTCAATGCCCCTTTCCATTTTACAGATCCTCAACACCACTGGTGTTGTAACTCAGTGCATTCATGCGCATCGAGTAGTAATGTTGGTTTGTCTAGGATTTTCCCCAGCCAACATTTTCTTTTACCATTTCACGCTCTCATTAGCTAAGGAAGGCCTGATAATGATCCTTGTTTCCTACACTGATAATGGCTCACATAGGCTTAGGGGTTGTGGTAAGGTAGTATCCATATATGAGACAATGTGACCCCTAGGTCATGCCATATTACCTTAAACTATGACACTATCATCCTCACCACATAACGTAAAATTGATGATCATCTTAGGTCCTCACCAGAGAGGTCCCTCCCGAAAGTAGGTCTGATCTCAATTTGGACCGATACGCTCACCCAATTCACTTTCATCATGGCGATGTAATTTCAAGAGTGTTGGACTTCATCAAAACAACCCATAATTCCATCACCATGATTTGTGTGACCTTTATTTCTAATCCTCATTCCCTTTCATGTCTGAAGAAACCCACTAATGGTTAGGATGCTTGGACTTAAGGCTCACCTACCATCCTAGGCCAACATTCCAGAAGACATTGGACGACACTTCGAGTTCGGACCCGTGTTTCGAATGTGGTCAACGGTTGCCCCTTTTTTTTGTCCCCATTTTAGGTTAACGCAGTATGAATGCTGTGTTTCGAATTTGGTCAATAGAAATCCTATTTCTTCAAACCATCCTCACTACATCCCAAATTTGGGGTATTGTAATTCATATTCTTCATTCCCCTTTGTTTGAATTTATTCTAACACCCCCGGTGTCATCTCTCTCATGCATAAAGAATGTGGGAAAGAGCATTTTGGATATTCTGAGGACCATATTCCCCAGTCAAGACCCCTATCTTATTTCAAAAACTCTAGGTGTTCATCCTGACCCCAAGTTTTTGAAAGTTTAGTTGGTTCTCTCATACACAAATTGAACAATTATGTAGCCTTCTCTTGTTTCTCACACCGGGTATGACCCACATGATCTTAGTGATGGATCTCTAATTACTTCACAGTTATGGTCAAAATTCACTAAAATAAGTAAGTAAGCAAATAATCAGTCCATGCACATAGTTCAGAATAAGAAAGTAAAAAAAGATAGATAGGTTTATGAATTCGGCCAAAACATAGACCTTATGGATTAGTGCCTTTGATGGATTTCTCCAGTGCTGCCACCTTCTGACTTGTATCCTCCAGGGTTCTTTCCCACTCCTTGAGCTCCCTCTCTTTATTAGCAACTGTAGAGAGGAACTCATTAGCTTTGGCCAGCACTCGCACCTGCTCAGCTTGGAGATAAATCATTTGACAGCTTGCCTACACCGCTTTCTCCTGGGAATCCACCAGCTAGCACTTCAAGTATTCAATGAGCTCAGAATGGCTCGCGATAAATGTTTCTCTTTTGTTTTCTTACTCTTCAAGGCACCAGACTTCTTGCTCAGCTTTAAGGAAATTCTGGGTATTCTCTAATTCCTTTCAGCATTGGGAAATATCAGAGCTCTAGCTACTCTCTTGTATCTTCTCAACCATATAATCACGAATCATTATATGAATAAATTGAGCATCCAACCCTATGATGTAGAGAAATCACTGCCATGTGCGAAGTGATTCCATTCAGCTCATCCATTCTACATGTGATTCATCGAGGAAGCATTTTATGCACTTCCACGCCTTGCATCGCTTCATACGACTCTCCTCAACTGCATCGGGATCAGAGTTGTCTATCTCCTCAGGATCTATGGGCCTGTACTTAGGAAAATAGCCAGGATTTCAGTAGTAGGGTCCTCTTCTGGCACTCTTTCCTCTTCAGTGACCTCACCCTCACCATCCTGGAGCTCAACCCTAGCAGCATCATCACCCATAATTATAGCTTCTTTCTCACTAGGTACTAGGGAAGGACCAGCTTGAATAGTTGTCTCTATGAGAGCTAGTGCAATCATTGGTAGGGATCTTATAGAAATTCTATATTCGATAGTTTGTCGAGACTCCAGCCTTGTGATCACTGCATTAGGAACCGATATCTTGGTCAACCAAGCTTCCCCAATAAAAGATGAGATCTAATGAAGGTAAAGACTTATGAGTCAAGCGTAGTGGTGTTCAGGGTCTAAGTCACGGTAAGATCTACCATTATAGGAGACCCCTTAGTACTTATCAATTCAATGATTGGAATTGGCTCTTTCTAAATTACGGGAATATCTTGAGGCTCAGAGGTCACCATTTCATTCCTTCCTTAGGTTTCATCGCTGCCCACTTCAACCATGGCTGGTTCCCCACCCTTCTCAATCCCAAATTTAGGCTCATGGGGATGTTCTTCCATATACATAGGTACACTTTCATCCCCTATAGGGGAATATTCCTAGTTATCATCATCGATGTGTTCCTAAATAGGGCCATGCTTGGTCAGTGGATTCAAGCTACAAAAAGAGAAAAACCAGTGGGGATAAGAGTTGAGACTCGCTTCGATTTTTTTATCCAGTTTTGTGTCTGAGCCTACGATTTCACCACTCTCATATGAGATTCCTTGGCGGATGACTATTTATGGAGGTCCCTCACCTCCAGGACCTTCACTCCTAACCTCCTATTCTCCCTCTTCCTCTTATCTCTCTTCCACTATGTCTTCTTCTCCCTCTTCCTCCTCTTCCTCCCCTTCCTCTTCTTCTTCCTCCTCATCGTCATCCTTGGATGGCAGCATTTTTGGGTCATGCTTCAAGCTAAGCATCACTTTCACTAGAATTTGAAGCTCTTCATACCTCCCTCGTTGGCATGCGTACATATCCATGGTTGTTAGGTATGCATTTTAGCGATGAAAGTTTACCCTATCCACCACCTTGATGCACCCTATGTCTGGTAAGTCAAGCCCGATGTTCACCAGTCTCTGCCATAGCTCTTCAATGTACATAGATTGTCTTAGTGTCCTCCAGGTAGACCATAGAGTTGGGAAGATGGCATTAGTAGTTAGCTTTAGGAGATTCCTTAGTTGCTTCCTAGGGAGTTCCCTAGCTAGCCCATGGGGCCTCCCATGGTACCACCCCTCTTTAGAAGGCATGGGCATATCCTCACCTTAAAATGATCCTACCAATGAATTTCCAGCCCGTGTTGTTCCAACCACCTAGCCTTTTCCTCAGATCACCTCCCCAGTAGTACCTCATCTGCCTCCTCGCTATCCAGAATCCATGATAGTTGCCTGGATTTTCCAATTGGGTTTCCACAGAATCGCCTCCAGGTACGTTGCTATCCAATTGGCGGAATACTCCATTGATAAAACAACATTAACATCGGTAGGGGGTGGTGATGACTTCCCCAAAACCTGCGGTCGTGAACATGAGCCAAAGTTGGAAAAGGATGCAAGGATGTCTCTATTCTCGAACCTCTGTATATACTTTCTTGGGTATCCACTGCATGAACCTGAATTTCTTGGAAAACCTCATCAGCACGTATGGTTCAAAAAAAATTTCCATCAATCAAAGCTACCATCACACCACCCCTGATGCTTTATAAGTACTCCCTCTACTCCAATGAGCCTCGCCCATCATCTACTATCTGGCCAGCTAGGGTCTGAAACAGATGAAATGTTAAAGTTGGTATGGTTTCCAATCTTGATCTTGATACCTTCCTCTCTAAGCATCAGTGGGAAAATTCCAGCAATATTAAGGAGGGATGGTCACAGACCATCACCTAGGGGCGGATGGCATTCAAGAAGCCATACCCACCATAATGAGCTGCAACCCATCCATGAATAATCTGGAACAACCCACGTATCCTTCGGGGTGTGCTTCCCCTAGAGATGTGTCCCAGAATATTATACAGCCTGGCCAGTATAGGCACCCCCAGATTAACCTTATTCTTCGCCACCATGATTTTGGCCATCACTAGAATTTCTGAGAAAACCCCCATCCTCGTATCCCTCACTAGCAGAAACCACCCAATCAGAAATGTAGCCAGGAACCTAGAATATCGTACATTCGGTTCCCGAATTTTGTTTATGTTGAAGCCCCATGATTGGTACTCACCTACTTCCAGGACCATCCAGTATGATCCCACCTTCCCCCTTTGCGATATGTTTGGGAATTACTTCCCTCAGCCTGACATTTTTACCACTTTTTACTACATCAGAAACATAATTAACCATCCCAAATAAGATATATCCATTAGGATGTACTTTATTTGAATCTTCTCCTTAGCCAGCTCCAACATATTCCATGTTAGAATAGGGGTGCATGTCTTATCCCCCCAAATGTTCTCTATCGGAAGGAACTCATCATATTAGTACCCTTCCAGAGGAATTATTTCAATGAAATTAATATCCCATAGATTGATTCCTACCTCCCTGTGGTAGAGGTGGAAGGTATTGGTGTCCAGAGACCACCAGCTAAATAGCTCTAGTACCAGGTCCTGCTGATGGTAGAAGTGAAACTGTGATTTCTACACAGCTTCAAAGAGCCTGATAGACCGTAGCTCTGCCTCGAACTCCTTTCATGTATGGCATACCCATTACTCCCACGCCCATTCACTCATGAAATTTCCCCTAGACTGAAAGTCCCATTCCTGCTAACCTTTGGTCTCATCAGTAATGCTGCTTCTAAAGGTGCTCACATAGTAAGATGAAGATTCCTCAAAAACTAGATTGCCCCTACAACAGTCCTGGTCTTCAGATTTAGGATGTAAATGACCATATTCTTTGTTTCCCTAGCAGGGTGACCATTTCTCATGATGTTGAACTACGTAAGTCTATCTTTCCGTGTTTCCCATGAATATGGCGTATCGGTCTCAAATCCTGGCATCAACACCTCTTCCAAAATACCGAAGTTCCATATCGGAAGACTGTCACTTAAGAAGTAATCCTTTTGAGCTTACGTCAGCATGTGGAAAATCATTTAATTATCATACATGAATCTTCTCACATGAATAATCTGAGGGTTTCTGAATATATGGGTTCTCCTTGCAGCTGTGGTATCCTCCCTCTCAACATTAGTCTGTTGAGCATCCATTTTTATCAGGTTTTCAAATTCACAAAGGGATTTTCATGAAAGAATAGGGGTTCTTCGCACAATACATTCATATTGCACATAATATGATCCTTGGGAACACAAGAATACCACTAAGTTGGGTGCACACAAGAATTGATGGAGATGTGAAAGAGTCTATGGATGCGTACAAAACTCAGACCAGATGCGAGGAATTTCATGCATAAATGAAGCATTTTTGCGCATGAGAGAAGAGGTGGTTGTTTTTCAGAAAATTAAAAGTGGGGACCAAGACCCCCCCCCCCCCCCCCGGTGTATTTATAGGTGCGGATTGGAACTTTTATGTGGGAAAAAGTAGTTTGAGCACTGAATGGTCATTTTGCGTGCATCGACGATTAGGTGCTCTACTTTTTGGTGTGACCCTCATAATCTGACCTTCAGGTCCCCTTCAACTCTGATTCTGAGGGGGGAATTTGTTGATGCTAAATTTTGGATAAGGCCATGAATGGTCACTGTTGAGAAAACCCAAGGCATATTTTGAATCAGTGGAAAATCATGAGATGCTCAAGGGAGGTGCGTGGAAGATAAAAGGGTTGCACACAAGATTGAAAATGGAACACAAAATCTTTCTTGCCCAATGCGACATCAAATGGAGTCTTCCGTGGTGACCTTTTGAAAGCCAACCAAGTTAGTGGTGTGAAAGAAAACTACCCAGTGTGGAAGATTCCCATATGCGCACAAGATCTTCCGCACCCAATGTGACGTAAAAATGACTCTTTCATGTCACTCATATTGTGCGCCACCACAAAAGTTTTTCACTATAAATAGAAATGTACCCCCACCCTTCGGGGGATGGTTACATAATAAAACCCGATGCTCTGTTGTGTGAAAGACAACACTTCTTTAACCGCGTGAAAGACATGGCCTCAAGGTATGGGATCTTTCATGAAATGTCTCCCAGGGGTACTCCTTTGGGTGGTCCCACTAGGGTTTGATCCTTTCCCATTTCCTTTTAACCCAATACATTTTCGTGCAAAGGATTCCTCTTGTGCTCATGTTTTCCCTTGTGTCGTGACGATCTTTCACGCAGGTCCTCCCCTTGCGAACATCCACTCATGTTGCGTAAAACCACACAATCTTGTTCACAGCCTCTCCTCTTGTGTGCACCCCTTCAATCTTGCACGTTCCCCTCCTTGTGTGCTCCATGTTTCATCCTTTCCCTAAGGCACCATGTCCGAGACCCTCTTATGTGTGATACCTATTTCATGCACATACATCTCTTGTACAACCCTCTAGGCTTTTATAAAGTGATTTTAAGGTCCCTTGTGTGGTGCTTCATGTTGTGTTACCTATTTTTATGCTTCTTCACAAAGGCGTTCTAACAACTATTTCTTCTTCGCATAGCCATGCTAGCATGATCCCCTCAATGGATCACTCCACAACCCCGTCTCACCATATAATTGTTGGTGCCTTCCCTTCACCAAGGGTTAAAGAATGCTGGTTATGTAAGTCCTATGGGTGAGGAGTGAATCCCCATCATCCGAGTTGCGGGTCATTAAACTTCCAAGCATCATCATCCCCAGCACATGATGTTAAAATGTAGCCTCACCCCGTGCAATGTACATGGGGTGCCCCACCTCAGACATTTTTCACACCCAATCATCTCCACGGGAGTGAGATCTTACTCACATGGAATGAGATCCTCCTTGCATGGAATGACATATGCTCATGGGGAAGGGAAACCATCCTGGTGTAAGCCCCTAGCCTTTCTTGCATGAGGTAGCACCCTTGCTCCTCCTTGCCTCTTCTGAGTGCAAAGACCAGAGGGGAGATGGTCACAGGGGACTCTCAATACCCTGTCCCTATCCATTTGGGATTTATTGCCATCAGGCCACTAATTAAGTGTAAGACCCTATTTCATCTTTGGGTCTCTAACCATGTGTAATCCATGCTCCATTCCTCACAGGCTCACATTTAATAACGTGATCGTTGGGTCTTTGTTTCTTCTTGTTTCTCACATCGATCGTGATTCACGTGGGCTTAAAATAAGCATCAACTAGGAAATCCTCTTCAGGTCACCTTAGTGTGTGAGCCCCATTCCCCATACCAAACTACATAGACTTTGATCTTTACCCATTCTAGGAAAGGTATGTAGGAATCCTCTTTGATGTTCAAGCCTATCACCCATTGGTCTTAACTAATTTATATTGGTTCACCCTCATCTTGCATGACGTTAAACTGTATGCTTACGATCTATGTGAGTTTTGATCCCTATCTCCTAGATAGGGTACGTAGGAATCCTCCCTGAGGTTGAACCCCAAACATCGGTAAACTTCAGTATCCCCCTTGTTGTGACCCACATCCTTGGCCAGTCCCTTAGTGGCATTAGACTAGCTCCCAGGTAGATAACCACGCGTAAGCCCTAGAATGTGTTTGGGTCGTTGTCCATTGCGTACACCCTGATTTTATGCCCCACCAAACTATGTGGAATTTGATTCCCCTCCATGAGGATACATAAGAAGACTCCCTAAGGTTTAATCCCATCACTCATGTATCATCTTGGTCTCTCCCTTGAGCCTTTTTGTTTTGGGAAGGTCATTCCCCAACCTGGGGGTTCTATGTCCTTCAGGTTCCATTCATGTGTCCATTTTCATGGTTCACCTCCTCAGGTGTCCCATCGCCCCACTGAACTATGTGGAATTTGATTCACTACCACGGGGATATGTAGGAAGCCTCTCTGAGGTTCAATATCAACATCATTGTCATCTTCACGATGGTTCCATCTCATTCACCATCCACATCATTCAACCCTCTATCATCCATCCTGGTTCTTACCTGGGCCGCCACATCCCGGTATGATCAAGCCATCCACCTAGGTATCTAACCACACATAATCCCCACACAATCCATAACCATCCAAAAAAGATTTTCTCTCTTGAAATGGGCCTCTAACCACGCGTAATCCCCAACATGTATTCAGGTTGTTTTTCATTGTGTACACCCTGGTCCCATGATCCACCCTCTTCAACTACGTGGGTTTTGATCCCTATCTTCTATAGAGGGTATATAGGAGGAATCCATGAGGTTGGATCCCAGCCAACATACCATGGTGTCCTCTTTTTTAAGACCTAAGAATCTTTGGATCCATCCCCATAGGGCGTTTTGATCCACTCATCTAGTAAACCTCCCAGGTTCCCCCTCTTAGGGATGTACTCATTTGGTCTACTCTCATCAGTGTTCTGATCAGTATGATCTGTCTCTGCTAGATGTTAAACTCGCATCATTGCCTATGTTAAACATGGGAAGCTGAGGAAAACCTTAGGGACTTGCCTAGGGAATATAATTCCCCACCCTCAATGTGGGATGCCTCAGGCTTCCATGCCCTCGAGAATCCATTTCATAAGGGGAATAAAATCCAGGTGCACCAGTGTTTCAGCGTCCAAACATGCTAGGGATGCCCAACCTGACTACTCCCCTGACCGAAGTTTGTTGCCCTGACTTGACCCCTTAGAATGTCCTGACATAAGCAATGTAATCAACTGGAATCCATGAAGATGTGGGACAAATAAGAATTTTATGAACAATGTCTTAAATCTTTAAGGGATACCTGAACTAGGTGATGAATTCTGAGGTTGAATCCATGGAAGGAGAGACCGATATCCCATCATACCATTTTGATTAAGGAGAAAATGTCCCTGAATAAGTGACTGATGTCACCCACCTTTAGAAAGAAGGAATACAGGGAAACAAATGACCAGTACATTCCCACGAATGGATTTTCACCCTGGAGAAAGTGTCAGAAAAAACCCCTATATAGAAACACACACCCACAACTGGTTCACATCATGAACAAAAGTTTCATGCTGTGAATCCTTTTCCAGGAAGAGGGAACTGAATCCCAGTTTGACATTTTCATGGTGTGAAACCTTGTTTCATGGCATGAAATGTTTGGGAAATAGGGATCTCCCCTAAAGTTTCCCTATTCACAATGTGAACTAGTGTTCATGGCATGAATGGCTACAGGTTGTTGAATTTCACCTGCCAGACCTCACAACCCTTCTTTGACATTCACTCGAGCACTCCTACTACAAACTGATCCTCAAATCACTTTCAAACATATCTTTTTTGGAAATTAAAACATTCAGATTCCCAATATAAATCTTATATCTCAAAATGAACCACTTAGTAACCAAAAAATCAAACTTGCCTCTAAAAAACAATGACGCGAAAAGCCACGGGGCATTATAATTTGATGTGAGATGAAAATGCCCAAAGTCATTGAAGATTTATTATAGTTGTGAGATTAATAGAAATATAAATTAAATAAAAACCATTAAATGTAAATATTAATTATGTTGTGGTTTTTGATTAACAAAATCATGTCATGGTGATAGTTATTATGTCGTGATTATTTTCTTGGTAGTGAATCGGTTATCAAATAATAAATGACTCAAATAGTTTCTTCTATTTAAAGCTATCATGATCGGTTTATCATTATTAGACAATGATATTAAGGAGTTTTAATGCTCATATTAATTGTTTAAATGTTAAAAAATTAATTGTAAGGATGAACCAAATCTTAAAAAGAGTTATAACGTGTGACTGAACATTTTTAAAACATTTTGGAATCAAGGAACATCCTTGGAGACCTATACAAGGTGGTTTAAGCCTTATAAAATTTTTCATGAATGTGATTCAATCATAGAAAAACTCTTTGAAGGCATAGATTTCATTTTATTATCCCTCCTTTGATAGATTTACTATCATACCATAGAGTGAAGTAGAATCCTACCATGAAGTGTTCTTTATGATTTACTCAACCTATGGAAATTTTTTATTGTGGGATTATTTCATCTACCACTAAGAGATACTACTTAGTCTCATGTAAAAAATATTGGATTCTTCAATATTGAAGAAAAATGGTTTGGCTTCGAACATCATAAATATATGTTTTTCATTTTTTATTGTATTAAATTCAAATGAAATATCATTGAATCTTGTAGGTTAGGTATTAATGGTTATTTCTATTGTGTTTGGAAAAATGTTTTCCCCACTAAAACTCAATAAAGGGTGGATCACTAATCTTATATTTGTAAGGGGTGGGAGGGTGGTTGGTAGCTCACAAGAGGGGGGGAGGGTCATCTAGGGTTGGGATTAACATGTGGGAGGGGAGAGATGTGTTTTGTAAAGAAACTACTACATATTTGGGTTTATCCAACGCTAGCCTTTATTAGTACTAAAATTGCACTCATAAAGGGTGTGTTTATCAGTGCTAATGAAAAACATTGATAAATGTTATCTTTTATCAGTGCTACAAAAATACTAATAAAATAAACATTTATCATCCCTTTTTGCTAGCACTAAAAGGGTGACTTTTATCGTCACTAAAAAATCACTGATAAAAGGTACTTCTATCAACGCTAGAAAAAAACAATGATAAAGTGTATCATTTCTCAGCGCTTTTTTTTTAACGCTGATAAAATCCACATTTATCAGCATTTTTATTTTAGTGGTGATAAAAGGAATCATTTATCAGCATTTTTTTAGTGCTGGTAAAATTTATATTTCATAAAAATATATATATCATTAAAAACATATACTAATATATAAACATGTTTATATTGATATAAATATAATATATTTTATTAAATATGATTTATAAAAGATGAAATATGAATTTACACTTAATATATAAGATATTTTGTGAAAATAACTTACAAAATAATTAAAAAATAATAATAATTAATTATTTTCTAGTTATTATAGATTAATAGTCATTTAATAACAATTGGATGACATAAAAATTCAATAAATTAATGGATAGACTAGGATAAGTTGAAAACATGACTTGAACTTCAAACGGTCATAATCGTTTATCTGGGTGTCCATTTGGGCTATACTGCATATAAAATCAAAGCATGTGAAGATATATACGCCAAATTAATAAGTTGTAATTGGTCACTATTTTTTTGAGGTTAAAAAAATCTCGAAAGGCCTCCAAAACTGAGTTTTTAGTTGGGATGTCCTAATTTTTTAATATTCAATGGGACTTTAGTTTCATTTAAGAGGGGATTCTTGTAATTTTTCAGTGGAGACTGAATTTATTCTCAGGGCCTGTATTCATATATATATTATTATTTTAAAATTTTATCATTTTCCATATTTTAGTTTTATTTATAATTAAATATATGCATGTTTTCTTATATTTACATATAATAAATCAATTATAAAAATAAATATTTAAAAATATTTATATAAAAATGTATTTTTAAATACATAAACCATATGGAAATAAATATTTATTATTCATTTTATTTAAAATAAAAAATTACCCATTTTATTTACCTTATAAAAATACATTAATATATATATACACATACATACATACATACATACATACATATATATATATGAAAACCTATAAAGGTAATGTTTATATATAAATATGTGTGTCAATAAAAAAAATATTCATGTGTATATTATAATATATTTAAATAAATACCTATATGTAATTATTTGTGCATGTATGTGCAAAATATAAATGTGTGTGTGTGTGTGTGAATATGTGTGTGTGTGTGTGTGTGTGTGTCATTATTATCACGAACCAAGTTGGGACATCATCTAGAACAGTGGCCAACCTGGTTCATGACAAGGCCCAAAGGGCATTCCCGATCCCCATGGGCTAGCAACAAGTGCCCAGTTATCAATGATATAGCTTGGAAACGATTTCACCCTATTGTATAAACATAAATAATCAAAAATAATATAAAAACTAAAGTTGAAAACTCATAACCAAACATGTCATAAAAAAATTTCAGATTTGAGCTTACAACTTTAAAAAAACCAAAATGGCTACAACAAAAAGGGGAACAATCAAACTATCTCAAAAATCACCATGCGAAAAGAGGAGCATCGTCCTCAATCCACCACCACAACACCTCCAAAGGTAGACCACTACCATCCCAAACCACCATCACGGTACATCTTTCCTTTACCTGTGTCAAACATAACCAAGTCTACTTACACCCAAAGGTGTAAGTATGGTGTGAGCCAAATATCATTAGGATGTCACCCAATAAATAGATTATATGCAATAAACATTGTAAGATAAATAAACATGCAAGTTTTGTAAGAGAAAAAAACTAGAAACATTTTTATGGAAGACATTTTAAAGGAGGTCATTTTGGAAGAAGACATGCTTGATTTTGAAATAACCAACCAAGTATACTGTATGTCAACGGTAAGCACAATATCACCATAGAGCACTAAGTCAAGGGAGAACCCTCTAGGAACTAGCTAGAAATGGTACACTAGGTACATCGTATCTTAGTGAAATGTGGTATAGAAACCATGACTAATAGTGTTCTCATGAACGATCTAATATGAGGGGAAACCCTATGGGCCCAGTGGTCTCCAATCATCAATATTATTTATTAGTGTTGAATCATCAATCCTGCTAGATTAATTTAGGATGAACCACGTTTGATTCAACTAGTGTACTAGTCCTAGTTTTCCAACCTAGTTACCCAAGTTTACCTTTGTGCTCAATTTTCATTCCACATATCACATAAAACATCACTTTCATATATAAACAAGGCAAACAATGCATCACACATGAAAACCCACTATTTCCATTCCCAAAAATATCATTTGAGATTAAACTCACACCGAAACCATTTTAAAACATGATTCACATCATTCACACTTTTTATCAAGCACCTTGAAGGCATCAAAAAAGGTAGCATATATTAAACACACATGAAACTTATCACGTTTCCTTTGGAAACCCATTTTTAACACACAAGAACCTTAAATCAATTTAAAAACACATTTCTCACCTCATGCATAACATATATAACCCAACCATGAAACAAGACAAGCATAGATAACTCGTCAAATAATGTTTAAGCACAGAACCACCTTCCTCAGGTGAAGAAACTTCCAAAATCTAGTGCAAAACTTCAACTGCACCTCAATCCCAGCATTTAGAGGTAAGATCAAACCCTAACATCAATATTAAACCCTAAAAAATTAATATTTAACCTTAAAAATGACCCCTAACCCACAGGAGAAGAAAACCCCCAAATAAAGAAGAAGAAAACCCTAGAAAGGAGGGAGAAACCAAGAGTGGAGGATATTTACTTGAATAATCGAGGATAAATCACTCCAAATCAACCACTAAAATGGATATTCAAGGGAGGAGGAAGGATAGGGAGAGGCTTATAGGGTATGAAATATTGATGAGGAAGAAAAATGAGGGTTTAGGGTTAAAAATTGGGGAGAGACGAAAATAAAAATCTAATTTTAATGACCTGGATAGGCCGTAAGGATGGTCCGCACATTTTGCAAACTGTGAGGAAACTGTGCGGTTGCCACTATCTACCCTAGATAGGCCACACGGTTATCCTAAACAATGTAAAAACTATGTGATAAGCCTCTATCCAAAAATCCCACTTGTCTGCACGGTTACCTGGGTAAGGACGCATGGTTTTCCAAACTGTACGCCAACTGTGCACCACCTACTATTTACCCAAAATTTCCATTTTTTTCCAAAACTCAAAGGAAACCCAAAAAGGAAAATTCTAGACCAAAAATAAATAGAAAAATACCTCAAAAGAAATCATGGATGTGACAATTCTCCCCACCATGAAAATACCCCCACCCTGGAAAGTCAACTTGAAGCTTGATCATAGAATAAAAACAGATACTCTTGCTCAAACCATGAATTTTTCTCCCAAGTATCATGTGTATAATTTACATGTTTCCAAAGGACATAGACTAGTGGAATAGACTTCCCAAGAAGCACTTTGTCTTGGAAATCTACTATCTGCACTGGCCTCTCAAACACTGACAGATCGAGCTCTATTTTTAACTCTTCCCAATTTAACACATGAGACAGGTCTAGGTTATATTTCTTCAATTGAGAAACATGGAATAAGTTATGAATTGAAATCAAATACAAAGGAAAATCTAACATGTATGACATCTTTTCAATCCACTCGGCGATCTCAAAAGGTTCAACATATCTCGGTGTTAGCTTTCCTTGCATTCCCAAATAACGACGACCCAAACGAGGTGTCACTTTTAGGAACACCCGATCACCCATGAAAAAATCAAGATCTAAGTGACTCTGATCGGCATAAGATTTTTGGAGACTTTGAGTTTTCAATAACCACTACCTGATTATTTTGAATTTCTCAGATGCCTCTTACACTAAGCTCAGTCCCAACAATGAGGTCTCACCTACCTCAGCCCAACAAAAAAGATGCTGACATGGTCGACCATAGATAGCCTAAAAATAATCCATTTGGATTGAGGATTTATGGCTATTGTTATATGAAATATCGGCCAATCCCAAATGGATATCCCACAAACTACTAAAATCCAAGACACATGCTCAGAGAATGTCTTCCAAAATCTGATTTGCTCATTCTATTTGACCGTCCTTCTAAGGGTGGTATGTTGTGCTCAAATTGACCTACGACCCCATCGCCTTGTAGAGGCCTTCCCAAAATCGATAGGTGAAATGAGGGTCCCTGTCAGAAACAATTTTCGATGACACACTGTGAATCATTACTACCTCCTAAACATATAATCATCCATGCTCATCCACCTTTACTGAATCTCTAATTTGAATGAAATGGGAAGATTTGGTTAGATGATCTATTAATACCCAAATGGAATTATTCCTCTGGGGTGTACAAGGAAATCCAATAATAAAATTGATGGTGATATCATCCCACTTCCAGGTAGGATTTGGTAGTGGTTGAAGCAAACCAAAGGAACTTTGGTGTTCTACTTTCACCAGCTGACATATATATCACCTAGATACGAAGTCGGCTACATCCTGCCTCATACCTAGCCACCATAATTACTAACGCATGTCATAATATATCTTAGTGGCTCTAGGATGGACGACCCATTGAGACTAGTGGCTATCCTGCATCACCACCTTCCTCAAAGACAACATCACCATAAAGCGGCCCTTAAAGCAAAAAAAAATCCCTAAAGAGATAATGACCAATCTCAAGGTGTCTCCCCAACATGAATATACTATATATAATTCCATCACAACTCATCGATAGGATAATCCTATTGAATCAATTCCATAAGGAAAGGAGTCAGCTGAACACTGGACAAGAAAGCACCTACACTATGCTCCTTGGTCTCTAGATGCAACTGGGCAAAAAACCCCATCAACGTCCACACATCACTAGACTCTTTAAATGTATCCATTGGAACTTTTATACTCAGAGCATCCTCCACAACGTTACCCTTAGTTGGGGTATAGACTATATCAAAATAAAACCCCTAAATGTACTCAAACCAATGAAGTTCCTTAGATTCAAATCCTTCTAGAAGAAAATATAGGCTAATATTTTATGATCATAATAAACTAAAAATTTCTCCTTGAAAAGATAATTACACCACATATTTAGGGAATTTATTACAGATGTTAACTCCAAGTCATGGTTCGAGTAATTCTTTTAATGTGGCCAGAGTGGGCGAGAACCATAAGCTACCACATGATCATTCTACATCAGCACACACCCCAAAACTATTCCTTAGGCATTGCAACAAACTACATAGCCCTTTCCCGGTTTTAGAAAGATCAACACATGAGCCATATTCAACCACTAATTAAGATCCTCAAAGGACACTTGACACTTTGGGCTCCATTCAAATTTCACCTCTTTTCGAGTGAGCACAGTCATGGAAGAGTAAAGCTGAGAGAAATCCCAAATGAATCGCCTGTAATATCCAATCAGGACTAGAAATATTCTGATCTCAAAAACATTCCTTAGTTGCTCCCATGATATAATTGCACTGATCTTATCAGGGTCCACTGAAACCCCTTGTTCCAAAATAACATGGCCCAAAAAATTTACCTCTTTGATCTAGAAGGTGTACTTTGAAAACTTGGCATAAAGGTGATGATCCCAAAGGGTTCCCAACATGATCCACAAGTGTCAATCATACTCCTTCTTAGATTTTGAATAAACCAGGATTTCATCCATGAATACCATGACAAAAGAATCGAGATACTAGTGGAACACTCTATTCATCATCATCATGAAGATAGTTGGAGCATTCTTCAATCTGAAAGGTATGACCAAGTACTCAAAATGGTCGTACCTACTTAAGAAATCCATTTTTGGGACATCTGCCTCTTTCACCCTGACTTGGTGGTAACCAAAACACTATCTTGAAAAATAATATTTCCCCTTTTAACAGATCAAACAAGTCATAAATTTGTGTCAAAGGATATTTTTTCTTGATGGTTACCTTGTTTGGCTTCTGGTAATTGATACATAACCAGAGAGATCTATCAGCCATTTTTGCAAACAAGATTGGGGAGGCCCAAGGAGATATTCTCGGGTGAATGAATATTTTGGAATACAAATCATCCAACTATACCTTTAATTACCTCAATTCTATGGGGGGCACATGATATGAGGGAAGAGATATTGGATGTGTTTCTGATGCTAGATCAATCAAGAACTCCACATCCCACTCTAGAGGTAATCCTAAAAAATCCTCTATAAAAACATCTAGAAATTAATCCATCACTGGGGGTAATCTACACCCAATTGATTCACCATCTTCCTCTAACATGAGTGATGATAACTGAAAAACAAGATTACCCAATTCCGGTATTGGAGGTCCAGCACGACCCGACCGAGGATCCTTGTAATGACTTGGATTTTACATGTATTATTTTTAAATATTATATAGATTAATTTCAAGACCAGTTTCTGAGATGGTGTGTGATTTCAAGGCATGGTTTGCTCAAAACAAATTTTTTAAATATATTAAAATATTAAATATCATGTGTGTGTGGTTTTCCTGAAAAAGAGGAATAATTTCAAAATGGGTGCCTGAATCATAAATCCAGGGGCATTGTTGTGTTCAGGATAACAGTTTTACCCTAGGCATGACCTAACATTGGTTAGCATGGGTTGATTGTGGAAAGTCATCATGGATGCTTAAATGAATAAAATAAATTAAGAAAATTTATTTTATTTTAGTTATTGACGCAGTGACACAGTGACCTAACCTTTTTCTCTTTAAATGTATCCCTATTTCAGAGATATAGGGTTAGACTCATAACCTTGGAATCCTCTGAAGAAGTTGGAGTGAGATATCTAGAGAATTATCTCGAGTAGGTGACGATGAAACCTCAGATTGCCAATCGATGCACACCAATCTTGTCAGATCTCACCAACGATGATGGTGCGGTGATCGATCTTCATCAGTGAACAATCTGAATCAAGGTAGGATGTGTTATTTTGATTTTCATTCCCATTCTGAATTCCTATGATAAACGAAGACTAATCCACAAACAAATTATCCCACAGATAAATCATATTTGCAGGATGGGCTATTTGCAAGATTTATTAGGAGTTTATTCTTGAGATTTTTTTGGATTCATTTATTGTTCTAATAGTGAAAACCAAGATCAACATAGACATCGATTGAGGTTTTTCCATCTCAATTTGTTGTGTGTTTCTCTCCCGGTTCACGCATTCTTCATTCTTCCTTGTGCTTTGAACCCCTTGTGAACAATCGATCATTGCACCTTCGATTCTTGGCGCAATGATCTGAAACTATAGATCTGGAATCGGGATGACTCAATGGAGGTGCGATGGTGAATCAAACTATGGTGGGTGCCAAATCTTCATTCTTAGGTGAAAATGAAGAACAACTAAGATCATGTTTTCTGAGCTGATTGAAGGATCAAATCCCATCGATTCAGTGTTAGGATGACATGATGAGCTTAGATCTATATTTTTTAGGTTAATGAACCACCAAAATGAAATTCGGGTGATCGATGACATGAGAGGGAGGAAGAAGATGGGTATCTAGAAAACCTGGTAGGCATGGTGTGTAGTCCCCGACTACACGGCATGTGTACCCCTTTAGAGTAACTCGACGTATACCATGGGAGGTACACAAACATAGGGTGGAGTACTCAAGTTGCCTACATGGTGTGTACTCTCCCACACGACTTGTCCTAGACCAGCTACACGGGCTACCCCATGTCTGGTACACGGGCAGTGACACACAGGTTAACGATGTGTACTAGCACACGACTGAAGTACACAGGAAGACCTCGGATGAAAGGAAATGGTGTGTAACCCATTCTACACACTATGTATCCTTCTTTTACACAACACGGTTGGAAGACACGAGTCGTTTTACATGGGTAGTACCTGGGGTCAAGGTACATGGAGTATGAACCTACTAGTGTACCCCTTTCTACATGGATTGACCTTATTATCCTCTATATCTTAGACAAGTTTCATTAGGGTTCATTCACTTCATTGCTCCCCTGAAGGTTGGTAAAAATCATTTCCTACTATTAGGACTATTTTCCCTTCAGCAGGACTTCTTGGATAAAATTTTTGGAATCCCCCGAGAGGCCCAGAGTAGGATCCTCTATTAATATTCATTCCCTAGGTGGAGTTATTGGTATTTATGTAACCAACACTACATGGGTGTTGATTATCTACTTAGCATGTTAATCTAGATTGATTTTTTAGTGTTTCCCCATGTCCCTGGACATGATCCCCATCTATGTATCATATTCTCTTCATATTTATTAGTGTATCTCTCTCATGATAGTAATAGATGAACAGTACCTCTTGGATGGTCATCATTAGTGCTATTAGACTCAGGAGTGTGTCCTCCCAGATGAGTGCTTCGTGGAATCTTCGAGCTGAATTCTTAGGGTTGGTATAAAGTGGTTGTGACTTACCTATAGACTATGTATCTTGGTTTGAGTATATATAGATAGTATTGTTATATGTGCTATAAACATATACTTGTATAGAGCTTAATTTACTTTTCTTTGTTGTATTGTTTTGTGGTTTCAGTGTGTCCTACTAAGTATTGTTATACTCAACCCTACATGAGATTTTCCTGCACATTTAATTTCTTGTACAGATGATTGACCTTTTGACGGAGTCCTAGGTGGACCAGGACCAGACAGTGCTTAGTGAGACCAAAAATACTGAGGTGTGTTCCTGCAACTTTTAGAAAGTAGTCCTAGTACATTTTACTTACAGGTTATACTCATGTTACAAACTTCTTATGGTGGTCTTGTATTTTGACCTATTTACTTTACTTTACTTCCTATCATACTCTGGTTGTGGGATATATTTGCATGCATGCATTGGTTACTTAGTGTTTTTTACATTTTAGCATTTTTTGGGTCTAGAGATGTGTGCATGCATATAGGTACATAGGAAATGCTTCTCATGTTAGTGATATGCCTACTCAGTGATAGTCACTAGACTCTGGCCTATTGGAGGTGGGCTTGGGGAGTCACGGCATAATCCCCACTAGGACAGGTGGTGATAATCCCATTCTCCATTAAAAACATGGTAACTTCCATTAAGTTCCATAAAACTCACTCGCCGCCTATAATAGTCAATATGCGCCTAAAAGCACACCATCCAATCTATGTTTAGGATTAAATTAAAAAGGTCCATATCCAAGACTAGGAAATCCTATTCCAGCTCGACCCTTAACACAGTGAGTGCATAAGATAGACACTTGAGACCCTTCTCTCACTTCTTACCAAAAGGTGTTATGAACTCCATCGCATATGACATGAACTCAGTTGGTAAATTCAAAAAGTTTAATAGATGGGGAGAGATAAATGAAATAGAAGCACCAGTATAAAAAAAACAATAGCTATAGATGATGTAATCAAAATGGTACCTCAAACTGTCGATGGGCTTGCATTTGGTTCCACTAGTGCTTGGTCTACAACATGAATATTTCCAGTCTATGCCTGAGTATGAACATGACCACTGAGTTGTGGCTCTACCCTAAACTGACTTTGACCAGAAGAGGATTCAGTCCTACCACCATGAACACTGAACCAATATCCCACCATCCTAAATGGCTCTAACTAGTCCGAAATCCCCCTGGAATCTACAGATCATGCACCACTATGATATGGATGCATCACTTTGCAAAAACGTTGCAGGTGTCCCATAGCTCCACACCAATGGAAAGGTTTGTGAGGATATGTACATGTAAGTTGAATGTGTCTCGTCTTCCCGCACTAATGGAACACAACTTACCCAACATCATAAGCCATGGATTAAGACTAATGGGAAGGATGGCCTGAACTACCACTTCCCTTTTTCCCCTACTCATCATGTTTCCTCTTCTTCTCATATGAACTACCACTTCCCATCACTGGCATAGCCCCAGAGGAACCCAACCTTCCATTGTGATCAATATTTACCATACGAGCATAGTAAACCACTTTGGAATAGGTCTTCATCTTAAATAGAAAGACCTAAGAATAGATATCTAGCCAAAACCCCTCTCAAACCTCTGAGCCTTCATCTGTTCATTGGAAAGTATTTTAGGTGCATACCAAACTAGATCAACAAAGCAGTTGGAATACTCTATAACAGACTGGTCCCCCTAAACAAGATCCATAAATTAATGGGATCTGGAATAGGCCAAGACCTCAGGACAATACTGTTCATTGAAGATATCCTTGAAGTCTTTCCAGTTTATCTTCTCATTCTTCCCAGCTTGAACCACTGAGTCCACCACCTCCGAATGGGACCTTCTATCAAGAATGAGGCACATTTCACCCTAAATTTTTTAGGAGTGTTAAGGAATTAGAACATCCTATCTATCTTCTCAATCCATTCCTCATCTTCCTAAGGTTCCATGCTACCTCTAAAGGAATGAGGTTTTTTCTTAAGGAACTCCTGGTCTTTGTCCTTCCTAGGACCATGTTCAGCTTCTCTAACTGGAGCAGGAGCAAGACCCGCTCCTTTTCCCAAAGCATCAACAACTCAGACCATAGCTTCCACTAATATTTGATCAATCAGTGAGGGATAACTCTCTATAGACTCTTCTCATAGCTACACAAGAATTCTTTGGGGAGGCATTTTTCTACATGAAACAACAATCATAAGAAAAACCATCAATACATTTATTCTGAAAATTTTCAGTAATAAAAAAATACCAAAATTCCATAAATCCAAAAAAATTCAAACTCATTACAATAACATAACAACCAAACCACTTCACCTTCACCTGGTATCCATGTACAGTCTGTAGCCTACACATCTCACCTGAAGGATAATTCAAACAGAAATCCCAACATCCCATGGCGACTCAAGATTTTTCATGTGGTGTGCTAGTCGGGAACCCTACTCACAACCAGAACCTTAAGCCCCAACAATCATAACCCCATTATATCTAGACTTATCCCTAATAACTTGACCTAAAAGATAAAACCTGCAATGATACCATTTTATCAAGAACCAATCCAGGATTTTGTCTGGACCGAGGCCCGACCTGGTATGTGGCATGGCCCTAAGGGTATTCCTAATCCCCACGGGCTGACAACAAGTTCCCAGGTATCGATGATATGGCTTGGGAATTATTTCACCTGGTTGCATAAACATAAATAACCAACAATAATATAAAAACTAAAACTCATAACCAAACATGTCATAAAAAATTTTCAGATTCGATCTTATAACTTTAAACAAAAACCAAAAGATCTACAAAAAAATGGGAACAACCAAACTATCTCAAAAACCACCATGAAACAATAGGAGCATCATCCTCAAGACATCACCACAACTCCTGGAAAGGGAGACCACTACCATCCCGAACCACCATCATGGTACATCTTTCCTTTACCTATGTCAAACATAACCAAGCCTACATACACCCAAAGGTGTAAATAGGGTGTGAGCCAAATCCCAGTAGGATGTCACCCAATAAATAGATTCCATGCTATAAACATTATAAGATAAATAAACATACAAGTTCTGTAAGAGAAAAAAACTAGAAACATTTTTATAGAAGACATTTTAAAGGAGAAATTTTTTGAAGAAGACATGCTTGCTTTTGAAATAAACAACCAAGAATACTATATACCAGTAGTAAGAACAATATCACCATAGATAACTAAGTCACGGGAGAACCCTCTAGGAACTAGCTATCAATGGGACACTAGGTACATCATATCATGGTGAAATGTGGTATAGAAACCATGACTAACAGTGTTCTCATGCACAAGCCACTAGGAGGGGAAACCCCATGCGCCCAGTGGTCTCCAATCATCAATATTATTTAGTTAGTTTTTCATGGTCAATCATGCTAGATTAATCTAGGATGAACCACTTTCGAGTCAACTAGCGTATAAGTCCTAGTCCGCCCACCTAGTTACCGAGGTTTCCCTTTTTTCTCAATTTTATTCCACATATCACATAAAACATCACTTTTATATATACACAAGACAAACAATGAATCACACATGATAAAACATCATTTCTATTATAAAATCCCCGACCTGGGAACCACTAAACTGGTTCCCCAAGCCAGGACGCCACATGACCTCAAGCACGCCTCCCTGTACATCAAAGGTTGCCGACTAGAAGCGAGGGTCTAAAGGTCATATGGGGATACTATACCCTCTTTATCAGAGTAATCCATAATATAAAATAAATATAAAATGGAAAAAAACATAGAATAATTAATGAATAGGCATAAACAACCATTTCCAGAAATAGGGTACAAACCACAACCGATAGTAAGTATGACATGTCATGCTTGAGTACCAAGTAAAAACCCCAAAATAAAGACAATAGATGAATCCCCAAAAATGGTCTTGACTCCAAGTCTGGAACCTCATCCACACACATCAAAAATCTGACTCAACTCCCAAGCACTGGAACTTTTCCCTTTACCTAACCTGCAACCATAAAATCTTCTTGGGTACCCAACAAAGGCCCGAGCAGGGTGTGAGTACAACTCAGTAGGCCACCTCCAATGGCGTCTACAAAATATTCAGTCTAAATAGATAGTGCATTTAATTTCTAAATAATGATAAGTAAATAAAAGATAGTTCAAGTATCCATTAGTAACAAGGTTTCCCCTGAGATAAGCCACCATTAAATTCAGATTCAATACTTATAACATCTAAGTGCTTAATTCACCCTTTTCATGTGTTTAATGGATTAGGAATGTTCAATAATTACAAGGCATATGGTAATAAACCAAGTCCTATCTCACTAAGGAAACACATCATAGCAACCACATTATCCTCACCTCGAAGCCTCAGTCTAGTTGGAATGCAACCGTTAGGGGAATAAAACTCCATCCCATTCCCTAACTTGTGCATTGAGGGGATGAGTTTAGAGCCTCAATCCAACTCGACCCATGGGCATAGAACCTCATGTCTATACCCCACTCTATCAATCCATGTGCACATTCTTATTTATTTTTTCACCACACATAACCACATTATAACCAAACATGGACAATATCATTAGTAATATCACAATAATAACAAATAAAAATGGTAATCTATAGTATGAAACAATCCATTAACACATTTATCATTTATATCATATGACTATTTATCCCAAATATCATTCCCCATGCCTAAATCACTAAGAATATTCCAATAAAAAAACATGATTCATTGAAACATTCCCATTAATCCCATGTAACCCATTCACATTCCAAACCAAACAATCCCTTATCCATTATCCACAACTAGGCACATCTACCCATAATAATTTATTAATCATTATGTTAACCCATTTACACATCATCCAAGGTTTCTACTTAATAAAAAGTCAATTTCACTCTTTAAAATTCTATTGACCACATTTGGGTGGGTCGGCACACCACATGGGTGGCCCTAAATTAGTCAATTCATCCTCCATGCATCCCACAGGGATCAAGAGGGGGTTCAATTGGTTATTTGGACATCATTATATCAAATCTTGAAAATGACACCAAGAACGCATCAAGAAAAGAATAAGAACATAACCCCACATGCACAAATATATGTAAAAACCAAGGGATATAACTTCTAGACCACCTACCTAAAATCCATTGACGAACACACTCTTAATCAAAGCCTTAAATCCCGATTCAAACACCCTTTAAATCCTCAACCAAGATATCACTAGAAAAGACAGGTTTTAGAGCTTTAGATGGAGATAAGAGAAGGATAAAAACCCTAAACCAAAAAGAGAAGCAAGAGAGGGATTATACTTACCCGGATCTTAGATCTGCAACTAAAGACACTCCAAATGACCTAGGGATAAAGGATAATCACCCTTGGAAGACCTTGCGATATCTTGTTCATTATTAGGGTTCAAGGGAGGAAATGAGGGGTGAAAATCAGTTGAGGGTCTAAAATTCTGTAATAGCATTTTTGTAATTTTTCCCAACTTTACAGGGGCATACAGTTTACCCACACAGTTTTACAAACCATACACAAACCATGAACTAGCCATTTTCCAAGGGAAGATGGGTCACACGGTTACCTTGGAAGGCCTCACAGTTTGACAAACCATGAACCAACCGTGCGTTAATCCTCTATCCAAGGCTACATGGTTACCTGGTAATTCTGTATGGTTTGCTTAATTGTGCGCCAACTGTGCACCTTGCATAGATTGGCCTAGTTCTCCCCTTTCTCATGTCACGATCCTTTGGAACACCCCCAAGACCCAACATACTCCGTGAAACCATTTCATTAACCAAAAAATAGATAGGAACCAAAATTTAAATAGGCATATACCTCCACAAATTCTGGGATCTTACAACCTCCCCACCTTATGATGGCTCATCCTCAATTATCTCTTCCCAAGCATTACCGAGTTTCCAAAGAAAAGAGATTGGGCCACTAGGCCCTCGTATCTGAATATATCTCCCAAGTTTCTTCCTGAACATTTACATGTTTCCATAAAACTCAAACTAAGGGCACAATATTTCCCTGCAAGTCTTTCTAACTATATTCCACACTACAAACTGGATGCTCCTCGAAGGACGCATCAGCCTCCAACTCTACATCCTCAATGTTTATCATGTGATATGGATGAAGGTGATACTTTTGGATTTGGGAGGCATGAGAAACATCATGCATGCCACTATACCACTACAAATGATCTAATAGGTAAGCCACTAGTCCAATCATCTCCACTATCTCAAACAGTCCCACATACCTGGAAGCTAACTTGCCCTATTTCCAAATTTGACAGTGACCCAACCTTGCCAACACCTGAAGAAACACACTATCTATAACAACACTAGTCCTTATTAGACATTTAAACATGATTTATTACATAAACTTGACCATAATACAACCTAGAAGATCAAAAGGTATAGTGAATTTGGGGCTTAGGAACATTACATGACAACTTAAGACATAAAATACAACATCTTTATTGAAAACCTCTTTTACTTGACCACAATATTCCTTCATACTTAGCATTTCATGGGATAACTTTAGGACATACATAAGAAAAGGGTTAGCTATAAATCCCAGTAAGGGAGTAAAAAAGGAATAACATGAATAATACAATACATGTTAGGCAATAGGAATATCAATGGATCACAAGAGAAACATGAACATAAAGGCATGATATATCATGATTATCATAACATGGAAATGTAGCAACAACTTAAAACACTGTATTATAAACATAAAGGAATTAGGTAAAACCCTGTCCCAATATGGTGGAAAATTTTCCTAAAACAAATCAGTTAAATCCCTATCCCAACATGAAATATCATGATACTAAACATTAGTCAATGCATTCAAGCACTATCAGGGTGCACCCTTCATGAACATTTTAATCTCATGCTTAAGTGTGCCACATAGATCATATAACATGGATTCATTCAACATAATCATTTATTCCATGATAAAGGAATATAAAATACATATATGAAAGTCTATAATCAATAAGTATGTGTGCATAAAGGTGAATACCCTTTATAGATAAATGGGCATGGTATTCACTACATGATGATTTTGGCATGGAAAATCGCAGTGTAATTTCGGCAACATAATGACATCACATGGGGATTCATAAAATGGGTTGATGATAGAGAAATGGGTATCTAATCATTTAGAAATGAAATGGGCAGTAAGGGTATCATAGAGAATAATATCCCAACATATGAAATGGAATTTTAGATGCATAATATAAGAGAAATGTTTGAATAGAAATGAGGAGAGAGAAATCCATTACGGAATTTCGGCATGGTAACGGGTGTACATGGGAGGGATTAATGAAATTTAAAGGGGTATATAATAATTAAAAAATAATAAGAGAATTATGGGGGAGGTTAAAAAACATACCCCATCATTTATAATTGAAAAATAAATGGTTATAACAATATAAGGAAACTTGGACAAAAATGAGAAAGGAAGGAAAGTGAGGATCCCTTACTTGGATGTGTGATCCCAAAGGCTTGGGAGAGGCTTCTTGGGAGATTTTGGTGCCTTGGGAGGACTCTAGGGAGTATAGAGAAGAGTGAGTATGAGATTCAAGGAGTTTTAGTGAATAGTAATAGTTGACTGGGTGGGTTTATATAGGAAAGAAGGGAGAATTCTTTATTATTTAGGTTTTGGACAAACACAGTAAAATATTCAAAACCACAAACCAATCCATGGTTTTTGCCCATGTTTTCTAGAAAAGGGGACTGGAAAACATTATTTTATAATTCCAAGGGACAAATATATTAAAATATTATCCTTGCTTATGTGGAGGTGTGTCACACCCTCAATGAAATGAATTTAAAATCATAAAATATATTATACATTTTAGAGGATTCACTAAGGCATTATAAAATAAGTAAAATAAATATAAAATCACATTATTTTAAATTTAAAACATATATTTGGTCTAATATCCATTTTATGGTATTTATTACATCACTATTGGTTCATTATGATGTCATAAAACACACTATATTTATATATTATTTAATTTTTACCCAAAAATTTGACTATCTTAGAAAATTATGAAAGATTCGCCATTGGATAATTTTTATGTCATAATTCCAGAAATAATATTCATTTTATCTAAATAATTTTTTAAATATGTGAATTTTCAATTTTAAAATGAGAACCGACATTTATTGAAAATTGATGGGTTTTGAAAGAAATAGTTTTTAAACCTTAATAAAAATTACACTTGACTTCATAAAAATTATATACTCATTTATTATTAATAAAAGTAATTTGATAATAATATTTTATTAAAATATTAATTATTTAAAAAATTCATTAATTCCATAAAAAAAATTCTTTAATTAAAAAAATACACTTTTTGTTTTATCGTATAAAAATATAACTCTTATCAAACTGATTTACTAATCATTTATAGATAAAGAATTGATATAATCATAATTTATAAGAATTTTTTTATAATATTATTATTAAAAACCTTAATGTATATATTTCTCAAAAGTACCATTTTTACCTGAAAAATCAATTTATCAAATTCGTCATTTTTTTAAGAAAGACTTTTCTCATAAAGGAATTGATGGAATAAGACTTTTATTTATAGAAAGGGATTACACAATAAGTAACTAATACCTTGTTACATAACCCCTTATAACACCCATATAAGACCTAAGGGTAAGGTGTGCGATGGTAACAAACTCTTGAGGTGGCTCGAATAACATCGCCCGGGTGGTAATCTCTATTAACTTGAACTTCTCCCATAGGCGATTATGTTAAAGATTAACAAGTTAAATCTTAGCTAGGGATTATTCAAGAGTGAAGCCCAGTGATTCTACCTCCTTTCCAAGCTCCAAAAAATGATCTTTATACGGCCTGAGTCTACTAGATGAGACCATCCTCTCCTTTGTTTGTGTTGAAAGGATTTTTTTAAACCTTATATTTATATCAGTTGTGTGATAACTATTCAACAACTATATTATCAACAGTAATGATACTTAATGGTCATTTAAACCCAATAATAATAATAAAAAGACTGCATGTGTTTTCTATATCCATAAGACATTAAAAGAAATGGAATTTTATTCATAAATGTTTGGGTCGTTACAACCTTCCCCCCTTAAGAAATTTTCCCTCTAAATTTCTTTTTCCCGCACTAAAATATATGAGGGTAACTATACCTCATCACTTCATCTGGTTCCTATGTTGCTTCTTCAAACTTTTGGTTTCTCCAAAACACTTTGATGAGGGGCATTGTCTTATTTCGTAGAACTTTTTCCTTATGATCTAATATCTTCACTGGCTTCTCTTCATAGGATAGGTCATTCTATAATGGTACCACCTTTGGATTGAGTATATTTGATGGGTCTGGTATTTACTTACTTAAGAGTGATACATGGAACACATCATGTACTTGAGACAGGTTCGATGGGAGTGTTAGTCGATAGGCCACTGCTCTGATGTGATCAAAGATCTCAAAAGGGCCAATGTACCTTGGACTAAGCTTTACCTTCTTCCCAAATATCATAACTCTCTTCCATGGTAATATGCGGAGGAATACCATGTATCTAACATCAAACTCTAGGTCTTATTAATGATTGTTAGCATAGATCTTTTGTCGACTCTGAGCAGCTTTAATGTGTTACTGGATGCTCTTAACCTTCTCCACCGTTTCTTTGACCATTTCTAAACCTAGAAGTTTTTGCTCCCCAACTTCATCCCAATATGTTGTTGTTCTGCACCTCTTCCCATAAAGGGATTTATAAGGATCCATTTGGATTCTTGAGTGGAAACTGTTGTTGTAAGAGAACTCAACCAGAGGAAGATGTTGATCCCATTCTCCTTTGAAGTCCATTAAGCATGCTCTCAATATATCCTCAAGTGTTTAGATAGTCTGCTCAGATTGTCCATCAGTTTGAGGATGATAAGCCATACTGAAGTTCAACTTAGTATTCAGAGCGTGTTGGATACTCTTCCAAAACTTAAAGGTGAATTTTGGATCTCGATCATATACAATCAATAGTGGTACACCATGAATCCTTACTACTTCTCTGATGTATATCTATACCAGTGGATCCAAATAGAAATCCTCTAAAATTTTAATAAAGTGTGTAGTCTTTTTAAGACGATCCAAAACAACCCAGATAGCATTGTTTCCTTTGGATGTCTTCGGAAGTCCGGTGAAAAAGTCTATGGTGATTTTCTCCCATTTTTGTGTTGGTATGGGTAATGGTTGCATTATCCCCTTATACTTCTGCCTCTCAGCCTTCACTTACTGACATACCAGGAACTTTGATGTATATCTGGAAATCTCCTTCTTCATGTTATCCCACCAATAATTCTCTCTAATATCCTGATACATCTTTATGTTTCCTGGGTGAATATAGAAATTTGAACTATGTGCATCATCAAAAAGTTCTTTCTTTAACTATGAATTTGATGGAATGTATAGTCTTAACCCAAATCTCACAATTCCTTTTTCATTAACATTGAACTCCAAGGATTCCCCTTTTATGATAGTTTCCACTTTCTTCTGAATTCCCACATAATCTTTTTTAGCGTCCTTTAACCTTTCCAAAAGAGACGGTTGAGGAATCATTTGTGAAAGAATTGATGATTTTCCCTTATTTATGATTACTATGTCCATCTTCATCAAATCAAAGAATATTGGATCCTTCTCAATTATCATCAATGATAAAATCATTGGGTCCTTTCTACTTAGAGTATTTTCCACCTTTTTTTCTTTCCCAGGGTGGTAATGGATTGAGCAATCATAATACTTGATGAGCTCTAATTCATTGGCGCATGTTCATCTCTTTTTGTGTGAATATATATTTGAGAATTTTGTGATCCGTATATATTTCACACTTTTCCCTAAAGAGATAATGATGCCATATTTTCAATGAAAAGATCACAACTTCCAACTCCAGGTCATGCATGGGATGGTTTTTCTTATAAATTTTTAACTACCTTGAGGCATAGGTGATGACTTTGTTATTCTGCATCAACACATAGCCCAGTACCTTCTTCAAATCATCACTAAAGATTATGAAAAGATACCCACTTATGGGTAGTGTGAGCATAAAGGCAGTGATAAGACTCTTCTTTAACTCCATGAAGCTTTTTTCACATTCATCATTCCAAGAAAACTTGACTACCTTCTGAGTTATCTTGGTAAGATGGTTTGATAATTGTGAGAAATTTCTCACAAATTGGTGATAATATCTAGATAACCCTGTGAAGCTAAAAATATCCATCACAGATTTTGACCTCATCTATCCCTCAATTGATTTTGTTTTGGAAGGATACATAGATATCACATTGCTTGTGATGATATTCCCCAATAATGATACTTCCTTCAACCATAACTCACACTTGTTGTACTTTTTATAGAGCTTCTCCTTTTGTAAGGTCTCTAGTAAAGTGCTTAACAGCTCCTCATGCTCCTCCTTGGTTTTGGAGTATATTAGAATATCATCTATAAAGACTGCCATGAATTTGTCAAGGTAATATCTAAAGACTATATTCATCAAGTCCATGAATATTGTCAGAGAATTAGTGAGTTTGGAAGGTATTACTATGAATTCATAGTGCTTGTACCTTGTACGAAAAGCAGTCTTGGGGATATCCTCCTTCTCCCTTACTTGGTAATATCCAGACCACAGATCCACCTTGGAGAATTATTGTCCTCCACATAGCTGATCGAACAAGTCATCAATTCATGGAAAAGGACACTTTTTCTTTATTGTGATTTTGTTGAGATCACGATAATCAATTCAAAGGTGCATTGGCCCATCCTTCTTCTTGATGAAGAGGACTGGTGAACCCTATGGTGAATCACTTGGGCGTATACACCCTTTATCCAGATTCTCCCATAGTTATTTCTTTAGCTACTCAAGCTTTACAACATCCATTTTATATAGATTTTTGGATATTGGAAATGCCTCGGGTATAAGATCAATCAAGAATTCAACATCTCTTCTAGGAGGAAGACCAGGAAATTCCTTGGGAAACACATCAGTGAATTCCCTTATAAGAGGCATGTCTTCAAGGATGGTTCCTTCCCTAGACTCAATCATCTAATAAAGATATTCATGCTCACAGGGAAGTAAAATCCATGCTTTAGATGATGGTTCTAAGGAAGATCCATCCTCCCCCTTGCACTTGTACAAAATCAGTTGTCGTTCACCATATGGAGAGTGATTTCCCTCTCATGACAATTTATGTTGGATCTATATAGTAAAAGTTAATCCATGCCAATAATTGCATAAAATTCCACCAAGGGAAGTATTATGAGGTTCTCCGAGAAGGTCAATCTACAAATTGTGATAGGGGGTGATTTATATTCATGGGATGCAATAATTTTCCCATTTTCTGTTCTCATCAACATCTCTACTTCCATGATTTGTGGTGGTGTTTGGATTGTTCTACTAAACTTTTAGAATATAAAATAATGCATAGCACCAAAATCAAAAAGTATGTTCACTATTATTGAATGAATAACTAGCGTACCTGTTACCACTTCATTGTTGGGATTCTCTTTGGTGGTAGTGATGGAAAAAGCTCGCTCTTACTGCCTTAGAGGTTTTTGGTTGTCTCTGAAAACCCTCAACTTAGGTTACTATTTTTCAAAGTGCCCTGGTTATTTGTAGTTGTATAAATGAACAATATGTTGAGGATAGAATGAAGTATTCCATTACTCTATCCTAGTAGTGGGTTTTTATTGTCAGTAATCGATGGTTTGGTTCCCTTCTTTCCCACACCTAAAGAATTTTCTCATCCCCTACAGGAAATTTCCAAGGTTCTTCTTTCTACACCTTTGGAAAGTGGGATGCTGAAATTTATTAACACCATTGGATTTATCCATAAGACCACCATAATTAAAGTCCACTTTCTACTTCTTATCCTCATGATACCCCTGAGATTTTCCAATCTCCATCTTGACTTTGAACACACATCGAACAATCTTCTCATAGCTATCAAAGTTGTGGATCGCTGGGGATTTTCATAGGCTAGGTTTTAGCCCACCAAAGAAGCGGTCAACCTTGCATTCAGGGGTAAAGACAAAACCAGAGGTGTATCGTGCAATTTTTGTGAAGTTTACCTTGTACTACCCAACATATTTTTTGTCCTTTTACTGGAGTACAAGGAAATATCTTTTCATCTTAAGATGGAGGGTGTGGAGAAAATATTTATCGAGAAATATTTTTAAAAAATACTTCCATCCAATCGCCTTGATCTCTTCCTTAGGCTTCATATTTTTTATCAATTTCCACCATTGATCATCCTCACCCTCCATGCGATAAGAATCCAGAAGAACCTTATCTTTTTCAGAACATTGAAGGATGGAGAAGATCTTCTCAATGGAGTTGATTCATTGTTTGGAAATTGAGGGATCGGATGATCCATTGAAAGTAGGAGGCCTTTGTCTCGTGAATCTCTCAATTGTGACTTGTTCTTTCTTAGGGAGGGTTGGGCGTTCCTCTTGACGCATGTTTCTATTCAAAACTTGAGTTGATGGAGAGAGTATCATGACAAAGTTTGTGATTCCCGCTCCCATCGGATTGGGGATCTCATTAGAATAGTCATCACATTGATCTTTGCATAGGTTGTTAGCCAGATTCCTCCTATTACTAGCCATTGGCTAGAAAAAAAAAGAAAAATTAGGGTTAAGTATTTTAAAATATTAAACACATAAAGGAAAATATAATGAAAAAAAGTGATAACTTATAAATTACATTTATTTCCTTAACTTATGAATTTCTAGGCTTCAATCTAAGTTATCCATGATCTATTTCCTAATGTATATTCTTATGGGAATTTTTTGTTCCCTTAATAATGGTTCATACTAATCTTATGAATTTACTGGATCATATCCCCTGGGAGTATTGAACCAAGAGTGTAGTAAGACCCATTTTCGTGCACCAGTTCCCATTTGAGTCTAGCTCAAAATGGTGTTTTCGGGTTTTACCCCTAGATACATCTGTTCCAGAGCCACCTCTACTTGTTCGTATCCAAACATGGATGTATTTTCTTGATAAACCACTTACACTATAATCACCAAAATTTAGGGATTCTTTTCTTATACTTAGTCTTATCCCTAAGCCTTTCACTGGGGTTTTCTAATCTTAATCCCAAAAATAACTAAACCTATCCTTTGATACCAACTATAACAACCCTGGTCGTTATTACACATTTAAACATGATTTATCACATAAACTTTCACTTAATACAACCCAGAAGATCAATAGGTCTAGTTTCTTTGGGGATTAGGAACATTACATGACAACTTAAGATATAAAATACAATATCTTTATTAAAAACTTTTTTTACATGACCACAACATTCCTTCATACTTATCATTTCATGGGATAACCTGAGGACATACATAAGAAAAGGGTGAGCTATAAATCCTATTAAGGGAGTAAAAAAGGCATAACATGAATAATATAATACATGTTAGGTAATAGGCATGTCAATGGAGTTCAAGAGAAACATTAATATAAAGGCATGATATAGTATGATTATCATAACATGGAAATGTGGCAACAACTTAAAACACTGCATCATAAATATAAAGGAATCAGGTAAAATCATGTCAAAAAATGGTGGAAAATGTCCTAAAATGAATCGGGTAAAACCCTATCCTAACATGACGTATCATGATACTAAATATTACCCAATTAATTGGAGTGCTATCGGGACACACCCTTCATTAACATTTTAATCTCATGCTTAAGTGTCCCACATAGATCATATAACATGGATTCATTCAATATCATCATTTCTTCTACTATAAAGGAATGCGGAATAAATATATGAAAGTCTATAATCAATAAGTATATGTGCATAAATATGAATACCCTTGATAGATAAATAGGCATGGTATTCACTACATGATGATTTTGGCATGAAAAATTGTTGTGAAATTTCGGTAGCATAACGACATCACACGGGGATTCATAAAATGGGTTGATAAGAGAGAAAGGGGTATCTCATCATTTAAACATGAAATGGGTAGTAAGGGGATCATAGATAATAATATCCCAATATATGAAATGGAATTTGAGTTGGATAATATAAGAGAAATGCTTGAATGGAAATGAGGAGAGAGAAACTATAACGACCCATACTTTACATACATGGTTATTAATTCAAAATTGAAGCATAATTATTACAACATATAACAAAACCATGAAAGGACCGTATAGGTATAGTGTCCTTCGAAACTGGGAAACATAAACAACTAGTTCATAAATCATCTACATTGTCTCCCATTTATTTCATCATATCTAGAGTCCATTTTTGGCACATCCTATTTAATATCCTTCTTCCTGGCCTGGGGAAAAGAAAACATACAAAAGGGTGAGCTCAAATACTCAGTAAGGGTAAACAAAAGAAATATCTAACATATCATATTTATAAGAACATAACATTTTGAAAATCTTATCCTGCAAAAGAGATCATAACATAGGATAAATAATAGAAGTGAAATGTAAATCCAATAATCATAACTTAAAACATGAAGCTTTGTGTCATACACACATAATCATAGAAAATCATTTCTTAGTAGTCAAGACTCATTTCCAAGACTATCTTAGCGGACAAAGTCCTTTTCTGAACCGAGTTCACTCCTCGTTTCAGTCCTGTTTCACTGAACCAGTTTAACCTGTCGTTCCAGCCATGTATATCTCATGAGATATAAATCTTTACTCAATGCATTGGAGGGAGATATAGGTCCCACCCATCTCATAATGATACCATTCTTATGTGTGCCACAAAATCATAAACCATACATCATAGAATAACCCATGTAATAAAAATGGGATTCTTAAACATCACGTCATCATAACATAATCCATAAAAGGATATCGTAAAAATAATTCCATAATAAAATAATCAAATCAATGTAAAAATAGGGATATAAATATAACACTATATTATATTAGATGAAAAATAATTTTGATAAAACACTTAAACTCCATTCTTGAGGAAAATATCTTTTCTACTTCAAAAGCTTTTTCCTTTCTTAACATGTCATATAATTTTGAACTAAAAGAAGTTGATTAAAAATAAACTTGAAAACTTGTAAAGTAATATTCATGGAAATAATGTTCTAAAAATCCATTCATTCTATATAAGTTAAAAAAACATTCTTCCCGTACTTTGGACGGAAAATTCAAAAAGTACCTCGTATGAAAAACGACAAAAGATTCCTTTCATATCTTTTACTAAAAACTCACTGAAGGGTAAAATTGGATTTAAAAAATTTTGGTGGATGGAAATAATATTAAATATTGAGAAAACATGGATGTGGATGATAAATATTCCCCAGTAAATTCTGAAGTATAAACAATCTCGGATAAAAATGAGATTGTGAGATTTTCCCTTACCTTAGGTCCGATTCACTTCGTAAATGTCCGAACCTCCTATATAATGATTTAAATAATGTCATTGACTTATTACAGAATCATAATTATTTTTATGATATCATATATGGTCATATTCTTAGCTTCTTATTAGTAATATTTCATTGTTACTTGTTATTCGGGTGTTTATTGCTTTATGTTCGTATGTGTGTTTTGTCGAATAAATTCTTATTCCTCTTTTTAGGTTATAGAAACCTCATTTACAGAATGTTATTAGTGTAATATATATCATATTTATTCATTCAATTCATTTATATAATCATTATGAAATTAAGATCATGTAGAACGAGTCGCATCACATCGTGGAGACGGTATTCCGTACATATGCACGCGCGGTGATTTCGTTTTCCGTAGGATGGATAGATGGTGAAATAGGGTTGTTTCATACTTATAATAACATATTAGTATATGAGTGATACTGATGTTATTACTTCATAATTAAAAAACTAAATAAGAAGAAGTAGAAGAAGAAATAAAGTTGAAAGAATCGGTAACGGACATTACCTCTTCTTTGAAGCGCCTCTTTGAGACCTCCTCTTAGGGCACTAAAATTGGTCTTTGAAGAAAACCAGGACCTCTAGGATGTTTCTAGGGAAGTGGGGAAGTGAAATAGGCAGGGTTTGGCCGAGCTTGAAGGCCCAAATTGGTGTGAGTAGGAGAGGGAGGAGCTGCCCTTTTATAAGGGAGGAGAGGGGCACCTTTAGAAATATAATAAATATTAGTTTATATTAAATCCCAACCCCACTTAAAAACTTCCAAAATGACTCATATCCAAAGATTAGATGAGATAGGGTTGTAATATCATCAACCAATAAAATTTATACATGTTAAGAATTTATTTTAAACATTATCAACTTGATTTATCCTTATTTATCAATTTAATTTTATTTGTGGTAATAATATTCTAAATTTTAAATTATTATAAATAATTACATATGTGTTGTGAATTTTCCATAATTTGACACTTTATGATATTTTAGACCATATAAATTTTAATTTATAATTTTTAAATATTTTTGTGATTTTGAAACAATTTTATAATATGTTATTTTTATAAAATAACAATAGTGTCAATTTTGACACTATTCATTTATTTGAATTTAAATAAAATATATAAAGAAGATATGTTCGAACTAAAAGCTTTAATAGATTCATAAAATGTCATATGTATCTATAAAATTAGTGGATCACATTAAATAGTTCATATAATATTTATTTTAATATTTTTAAAACCATTTATTTGATATTTTAATTAATAAAATAATTTCAACATCACTATTGTGTCATAATTAATGATAATTATTTAATCCCTAAAAATTATAAATAAATTCATATGATTTATATAATTGTATTAGATTTCTGGAGACTATTCATTTTTTAAGTTTCATTAAGTTTATCACTAAATTAAAATTATTATACTTATAATATTTAAGAAAGTGACATGGTGTCACTTTCTTTGGTTTTAATAATAATTAAATTATTTTCATGGACAAAAGTCCATTAAATGAATCTAATCTAACCCTTAGGTGGTATGGGTCTACTTTTAGTCATCCAATAGGATTTTGTCAGGTGTTAGGATAATTTTATAATCTTATATTTACCCTTAATTACCCGATTTACCTTTAACTCTGGTAAATAAAATTTACCGTAGTTACTATTCATAATGCCCAAAAATAAAAAGTAGCCTATTAAAATAATTTTGACCCACTGATTCCAAATATGGAATCCATTTTTCAAAATTTAAAACACATAAGTTGTAGTAATTAATTTAAAATTAATCTCGTTGTTAAGAATACGGGTTTTAGAAGTTAAAACATTGCCAAAGATTGAAATGTTTTTACCTGTGAATTCAATGTGAAATTAATGCTAATGACATATATTATATTAAATGGTAAAAATATATTCTATTTATACTTTAAAACCATTCAATATTATTATTTAACCATATAAATTATCTCAATGAAAAAAAGTTGTTTTTAATTAAAAATTAGCGTATTTTTACTATTCATCAAAATATGAAAGTTATCAGAAAAATATCAAAGATTTATCCAAAGTAAATTTTTATATCCTGATTCCAAATAAGAATTTTATTTTTTCAAATTGAACTTATAAACATGTCAAAAACTAGATTTAATGTGGGTGCGCCATCAAAAGGCGGCAAAACTGCATTTTTTGAAAAATACTTATTTTACCTGAAAAATTTATTTTGTTCTCTTAACATGTTCTAGAAAATGTGTAAGATGAATAATAATGTTATAAAATTCAAAATTTAGTTAATACTATTTATAATGGCTATTCCATAATAATATATCGTTGTTTAGTGAAACCCGGTATTGCGTACTACACACGCTATCGAGGAAGGTCACGATTGCGTGTAATGCAAGCCAAGTCAGTATTGTGTGTTGTGAAATATTCCTTTGGTATTGCGTATAACATAAGACATAAAAAAAATATTTCTCATAAAATCTCAGGGTGTTACATTCTACCCCCCTTAAAATGAATTTCTCCCTCGAAATTCGTCACTTCATTTCAAACAGATGAGGATACCTCTCCCTCATCATATCCTAAAATTCCCATGTAGCTTCTTCTAATTGGTGGTTCCTCCATAAAACCTTCACCAAGCGAGTGGTCTTGTTCCATAAGACTTTTTTGCTACGATCCAGAATCTCTATCGGTTGTTCTTCATAAGAAAGATCTTGCTCCAGCGGTACAACTTCTGAGCTGAGTACATGTGAAGGATCAGGTATGTACTTTCTCAGGAGAGATACATGGAACACATCGTGAACTTGAGATAGATTCGGTGGAAGCGCAAATCGGTAAGCTACCTTCCCAACACGATCCATAATTTCAAAAGGACCAATATATCTAGGGCTCAACTTTCCCTTCTTTCCAAATCTCATGACCCTCTTCCAGGGAGATATTCGTAAGAACACTTTATCACCCAATTCAAACTCTAGGTCTTTTTTTCGGTTGTCAGCATAACTTTTCTGTCGACTCTGAGCTGCTCTTATGTGTTGTTGAATAGATCTGACCTTTTCTGCCATCTCATCAACAAGATCAGGTCCTAATAGCTTTCTTTCCCCAACTTCATCCCAGCAAGTTGGAGTTTTTCATTTCTTTCCATATAGGGCTTCATAAGGATCCATCTGAATACTGGAGTGAAAGCTATTATTATAATAAAATTCCACCAAATATAGGTGTTTATCCTAACCACCTTTGAAATCTATAGAGCAAGCTCTCAACATGTCTTCTAGAGTTTGAATTGTCCTCTCAGACTGACCGTCTATCTGAGGATGGTAAGCAGTACTGAAACTCAACTCTGTATCTAGAGCATGCTGAAGACTTCGCCAGAATTTCGAGTTAAACCTCGGATCCCTATCAGATTTAATGGAAAGTGGTACTCTATGAAATCTTACCACTTCCTTTACATATATCCTGGCAAGGTGATCAAGAGAAAAATCTTCTCTAATAGCAATGAAGTGTTCCGACTTCGTAAAATGATCAATTATAACCCAGATAGCATTATTGCCTTTGGATGTTTTAGGAAGTCCAGTGACAAAGTCCATAGTGATGTTTTCCCATTTCCATTCTGGTATGGGTAATGGTTGTAACATCCCCTTAGACTTTTGTCTCTCAGCTTTAACTTACTGACAAACCAAGCATCGAGAGACATATTCAGAAAAATCTCTTTTTATGTCATCCCACCAGAAGTACTCTTTCAGGTCCCTATACATCTTTGTACTTCCAGGATGAATAGAAAATGAAGAGCTATGAGCCTCATCCAGTAGCTCCTTCTTTAATTCTGGGATGGGAGGAACACAAACCTGATTCCTGAACCTTATTATCCCATCACAATCAAGGTTGAATTCAGGAACATTTCTCACCTTCTTTTGTAACTCTACATCTTCTTTTTGTTCCTCTTTAATCTTCACGTGTATAGATGGTTGAACATTCATTTGAGAAAGATAATATTTTTCCCTTTCCATTATAATTCCAAGATCCATCCTTTGTAAATCCATAAATATTGGATCTTTTGTGATCCTCATCATGGATAAGCTAGCATGGTCTTGTCAACTTAATGCGTCTGCTACCTTGTTTGTTTTCCCATGGTGGTAATGAATTGAGCAGTCGTAATCCTTAATCAGCTCCAACCATCTTCTTTGATGCATATTCAGCTCCTTTTGTGTGAAAATATACTTTAAACTTTTATGATCAGTATAAATATCACACCTTTCACTATAAAGGTAATGCCTCCAAATCTTTAATGCAAAGATTACCGCAGCTAACTCCAAATCATGAGTTGGGTAATTTTACTCATGGATTTTCAACTTTCGTGAGGCATAAGCTATCACCATATCATTTTGCATGAGAACACACCCCAGTCCCTTCTTGGATGCATCACTGTAGATCACAAACCTTTTTTCACTACAAGGTAGTGTGAGCATAGGTGTACTAGCTAACCTTCTTTTTAGCTCTTTGAAATTATCTTCACATTCCTCCGTCTAAACAAACTTAACTCCTTTCTGAGTCAACTTGGTCAGTGGGTTAGATAACCTTGAAAAATCTTTCACAAAACGTCGGTAATATCCAGCCAAACCAAGAAAACTTCGGATCTCAGTTACTGTTGTTGGTCTCGACCATCTTTCGATAACCTCTTTTTTTTCTGGATCCACAGATATCCCCTCTTTTGAGATTATGTGACCCAAAAATGAAACTTTTTGAAGCCAAAATTCACACTTGGTAAATTTGGCATAAAGCTTCTCCTTTCTTAGGGTCTTTAATACAATTCTCAAGTGATCTTCATGTTATTCCTTTCTATTTGAATAGACAAGAATATCATCTATAAAAACTACCACAAACTGATCAATATAGTCTCTAAAGACTCTATTCATCAGATCCATGAAGATAGCAGGGGCATTAGTAAGACCAAATTGTATCACTATAAATTCATAGTGTCCATACCTTGTACGGAAAGTCGTCTTTGGTATATCATCCCTTTTGACCCTTAATTGATGATAACCTGAACAAAGATCAATATTGGAAAAGTATTGAGATCTGCATAGTTGGTCAAATAGGTCATCAATGCGTGGGAGAGGATATTTTTTCTTGATAGTGATCTTGTTAAGTTCTCAATAATCAATGCAGAGTCTCATTGATCCATCTTTCTTCTTAACAAATAGAACAGATGCTCCCCAAGGTGACGCACTAGGGCGTATGAATCCTTTATAAATATTCTCTTGGAGTTGCTTCTTCAATTCCTGCAACTCAATTGGGGCCATTCTATAAGGTGTCTTTGAAATAGGCAAATCACCCAGTACGAGTTCTATTGAAAACTCAACTTCACGATTTAGTGGAAGACCTAGAAATTCCTCTGGAAAGACATCATCAAATTCCCGTACAATGGGCATATTATTAATCATGAGTTTCTCTCCAACCATTTGAGATAAATAACCTTCATTTAGTGGAATCAAGACCCATAAGATGGAAGAAATTTCCACTGGAAGGTTATGTTCATCCTTGCATAGATAGAAGATCATAGATTGATCTGGATTATGAAATGTGACCTCCCTTCTTTGGAAATTGATATGAGATCCATATAAAGAAAGCCAATCCATGCCAAGAATCACATCAAATTCCACTATAGGAAGGATCACAAGGTTTGCAGGAAGCACTTTCCCACAAACTTCAATCGGAGAAGAATTGTAAACTTTTGATGCGACCGTTGTGCCATTAGGAGTTGTCACAGCCAACTCAATATCTAATTGTTGAGGTAATACGGCGATACCATTATAAAATTATTCAGAAATAAAAGAGTGGGTGGATCCAAAATCAAATAAAACATTTTCTACTTTAGAGTGGATGGTAAGTGTACCTCTCACCACTTCGTTGTCATACTCCACATCACCGATAGTAATTGCATGTGACTTTCCTTTTTCTTTGGCCTTAAGAGTTTGTTGACGTCGATCATCATCATCAACCCTTTGATTTGGGCATTTATTGGCATAATTCCCCATCTCCTTGCACTTGAAACATTGAAGTGTTGTAGGTTCATTCTGTGTATCCCTTCCTTTATTTGCATCATTAGACATCTTCTTCCCATTATTTCGACATTCAATTGCCCGATGACCTTCTTTTCCACACTTATAACATTTTCTTGTCCCCTTAAGACAATTTCCTCCATGTTTCTTTCCACACTTTTAGCATAAGGTAAAACTCATCTTCTTTTCAGTGTGGTCTTTAGATTTTCCTTTGAATTCCATTTTCCTCTTATTATCAAACCCATGTGACTGATGGGTTACACCAATCTCCATCTCAACCTTGAGATCACATCGAACAATTTCCTCGTAGCAATTGAAGTCCCTTATGGCTAACGCCCTTCGAAGACTTGGTTTTAAGACACTAAAGAATCGATCGATCTTACTCTCAGGTTGGATAATAATTCTGGAAGTGTACCTTGCAAGTCTTGTAAAATTTGCTTCGTAGGTACCAACGGATTCATCATCCTTTTGCTTCAGTTCAAGAAACTCCTTCTCCATATTTATTCGAAGAATACGAGGGAAATACTTATTGAAAAATAAGTTCTTGAACTCGTCTCATTCCATGGACTCAATTTCATCCCTTTGACTCATATTCTTAATAAGATTCCACCATTGATCAGAATCACCTTCCAAACGATACACTGCTAAGATGACTTTATCATGTTCAAAACATTGAAGAACTAAAAATATCTTTTCAGTGGTACTGATCCATTTTTCAGCCACTACTGGATCAGAAGACCCATTGAATGAAGGTGGACACTGCCTCATGAAGGATTAAACAGAATGTTGCTCCTTCCTTTGCTCGTTTGGAAGTCCTGCATGATTCATAGCTTGAGAAAGTTGTGTGAGCATGGCTACAAGATTCTGCATTCTAGCTCCCATAACTTTTGGTTGCTCAGGGGGATAATCATTGCATTGCCCATCGCATTCCTCATTAACACAGTTCCTTCGGGTTCCAGCCATTGAATAAAACCAAGAAGAATAGTGTGAGCAACACTAATTATAATAGGAAAACCACATAATCAAGAATAAAATTTCACACTTAAGGTCTTATCATAGGTTGTTCATGGCCATTTCTAAAACACTAATATTGTGTTCTATGCTTATACATATCCTTAGGTTTCTATTTAATGCTTTCACATCCTAGTTTCCAAAGGTTGAATATACCTTTCCTCTGATACCAACTATAATGACCCATACTTTACATACATGGTTATTACTTCAAAATTGAAGCATAATTATTACAACATATAACAAAACCATGAAAGGACCGTATAGGTATAGTGTCTTTAGAAACTAGGAAACATAAACAACTAGTTCATAAATCATCTACGTTGTCTCCCATTTATTTCATCATATCTAGAGTCCCTTTTTGGCATATCCTACTTAATATTCTTCTTCCTGACCTGGGGAAAAGAAAACATACAAAAGGGTGAGCTCAAATTCTCAATAAGGTTAAACAAAAGAAATATCAAACATATCATATTTATAAGAACATAACATTTTGAAAATCTTATCCTGCAAAAGAGATCATAACATGGGATAAATCATAGAAGTGAAATGTAATTCCAATAATCATAACTTAAAACATGAAGCTTTGTTGAATACACACATAATCATATAAAATCATTTCTTAGTAGTCAAGACTCATTGCCAAGACTATCTTAGCGGACAAAGTCCTTTTCTGAACCGAGTTCACTCCTCGTTTCAGTCCTGTTTCACTGAACCGGTTTAACCTGCCGTTCCGGCCATGTCTATCTCATGAGATATAAATATTTACCCAATTCATTGGAGGGAGATATAGGTCCCACCCATCTCATAATTATACCATTCTTATGTGTGCCAAAAAATCATAAATCATACATCATAGCATAACCCATGTAATAAAAATGGGATTCTTGAACATCACGTCATCATAACATAATCCATAAAAGGATAACGTAAAAATAATTCCATCATAACATAATCAAATCAATGTAAAAATAGGGATATAAACAGAACCCTATATTATCTTATATGGAAAATAATTTTGATAAAACACTTGAACTCCATTCTTGAGGAAAATATCCTTTCTACTTCAAAAACTTTTTCCTTTCTTAACATGTCATATAATTTTGAACTAAAAGAAGTTGATTAAAAATAAACTTGAAAACTTGTAAAGGAAGCTTCATGGAAATAATTTTCTAAAAATCCATTCATGCCGTATAAGTTAAAAAAACATTCTTCCCGTACTTTGGCCAGAAAAGTCAAAAAGTACCTCGTACGAAAAACGACAAAATATTCCTTTCATATCTTTTACTAAAAACTCACCGAAGGGTAAAATTGGATTTAAAAAATTGTAGGTGGATGGAAATACTATTACATATTTAGGAAACATGGATGTGGATGATAAATATTCCCTAGTAAATTCTTAAGTATAAACAATCTCGGATAAAAATGAGATTGTGAGATTTTCCCTTACCTTAGGTCCGATTTGCTTCGTAAGTGTTCGAACCTCCTATATAATGATTTAAATAATGTCATTGACTTATTCCAGAATCATACTTATTTTTATGATATCATATATTATCATAGTCTTAGCTTCTTATTAATAATATTTCATTGTTACTTGTTATTCAGGTGTTTATTGCTTTATGTTCGTATGTGTGTTTTGTCGAATAAATTCTTATTCCTCTTTTTAGGTTATAGAAACCTCATTTCCAGAATGGTATTAGTGTAATATATATCATATTTATTCATTAAATTCATTTATATAATCATTATGCAATGAAGATCATGTAGAACGAGTCGCATCACATCGTGGAGACGGTATTCTGTACGTACGCACGCGTGGTGATTTTGTTTTCCATAGGATGGATAGATGGTGAAATAGGGTTGTTTCATACTTATAATAACATATCAGTATATTAGTGATATTTATGTTATTACTTCATAATTAAACAACTAAAGAAGAAGAAGTAGAAGAAGAAATAAAGTTGAAAGAATCGGTAACAGACATTACCTCTTCTTTGAAGCGCCTCTTTGAGACCTCCTCTTAGGGCACTAAAATTGGTATTTGAAAAAGACCAAGACCTCTAGGATGTTTCTAGGGAAGTGGGGAAGTGAAATGGGCAGGGTTTGGCCGATCTTGAAGGCTCAAATTGGTGTGAGCAGGAGAGGGAGGAGGTGCCCTTTTATAAGGGAGGAGAGGGGCACCTTTGGAAATATAAGAAATATTAGTTTATATTAAATCCCAACCCCACTTAAAAACTTCCAAAATGACTCATATACAAATATTAGATGAGATAGGGTTGTAATATCATCAACAAATAAAATTTAGACATGTTAGGAATTTATTTTAAACATTATCAACTTGATTTATCCTTATTTATCAATTTAATTTTATTTGTGGTAATAATATTCTAAATTTTAAATTATTATAAATAATTACATATGTGTTGTGAATTTTCTATAATTTGATACTTTATGAAATTTTAGACCATATAAATTTTAATTTTTAATTTTTAAATATTTTTGTGATTTTTAAACAATTTTATAATATGTTATTTTTATAAAATAACAATAGTGTCAATTTTGACACTATTCATTTATTTGAATTTAAATAAAATATATACAGAATATATGTTCTAACTAAAAGATTTAATAGATTCATAAAATGTCATATGTATCTATAAAATTAGTGGAGCACATTAAATAGTTCATATAATATTTATTTTAATATTTTTAAAACCATTTATTTGATATTTTAATTAATAAAATAATTTCAACATCACTATTGTGTCATAATTAATGATAATTATTTAATCCCTAAAAATTCTAAATAAATTTATATAATGTAGATAATTGTATTAGATTTCTGGAGACTATTCATGTTTTAAGTTTCATTAAGTTTATCACTAAATTAAAATTATTATACTTATAAGATTTAAGAAAGTTACATGTTGTCACTTTCTTTGGTTTTAATAATAATTAAATTATTTTCATGGAAAAAAGTCCATTAAATGAATATAATCCAACCCTTAGGTGATATGGGTCAACTTTTAGTCATCCAATAGGATTTTGGCAGGTGTTAGGGTAATTTATAATCTTATATTTACCCTTAATTACCCGATTTACCTTTAACTACGGTAAATAAAATTTACCATAGTTACTATTCATAATGCTCAAAAATAAAAACTAGCCTATTAAAATAATTTAGACCCAATGATTCCAAATATGGAATCCATTTTTCAAAATTCAAAACACATAAGTTGCAGTAATTAATTTAAAATTAATCTCGTTGTTAAGAAAATGGGTTTTAGAAGTTAAAACATTATCAAAGATTGAAATGTTTTTACCTATGAATATAGTGTGAAATTAATGATAATGACATATATTATATTAAATGGTAAAAATATATTCTATTTATACTTTAAAACCATTCAATATTATAATTTAACCATATAAATTATCTCAATGAAAAAAGTTGTTTTTAATTAAAAATTAGCTTTTTTTTACTATTCATCAAAATATGAAAGTTATCAGAAAAATATCAAAGATTTATCCAAAGTAAATTTTTATATCCTGATTCCAAAGAAGAATTTTATTTTGTCAAATTGAACTTATAAACATGTCAAAAACTAGATTTAATGTGGGTGTGCCATCAAAAGGTGGCAAAACTGCATTTTTTGAAAAATACTTATTTTACCCGAAAAATTTATTTTCTTCTATTACCATGTTCTAGAAAATGTGTAACATGAATAATAATGTTATAAAATTTAAAATGTAGTTAATACTATTCATAACGGCTAGTCCATAATAATATATCGTTGTTTAGTGAAACCCAGTATTGCGTACTACACACGCTATCGAGGAAGGTCGTGATTGCGTGTAATGCAAGCCAAGTCAGTATTGTGTGTTGTGAAAGATTCCTTTGGTGTTGCGTATAACATAAGACATAAAAAAAATATTTCTCATAAAATCTCAGGGTGTTACAAAAACCCCTTACGGAATTTCAGCATGTTATTGAGTGTACATGGGATGGATTAATGAGAGCGAAAGGGGTCGCTAATTATTAAAAAATAATAAGGGAAGTGTGGGGGTGTGAAAACATACCCCATAATTTTTAATTGAAAAAAAAGAGGTATAACAAAATAGGGAAACTTGGACAAAAAAAGAGAAAGGAAGGAAAGTGAGGATCCCTTACTTGGATGTGTGATCCCAAAGGCTTGGGAGAGGCTTCTTAGAAGCTTGAGGTACCTTGGGAGGACTCTAGTGAGTTTAGAGAAGAATTAGGATGAGCTTTAAAGAGTTTTAGTTAAGATGAATGGGTGATTGGGTGGGTTTATATAGGAAAAGAGGGGGAATTCTTTATTTTTTAGGTTTTGGACACTACACACTAAAATATTCAAAACCACAAACCAACCCATGGTTTTTACCCATGGTTTTTGGAAAAGGAGAGTAGAAAACGTTATTTTATAATTCCAAGGGCCGAATACATTAAAATATCATCCTTTCTTATGTGGAGGTGTGTCGCACCCTCAATGAAATTAATTTAAAATCATAAAATATATTATACATTTTGGAGGATTCACTAAGGCATTATAAAATAAGTCAAATAAATATAAAATCACATTATTTTAAATTTAAAGCATAGATTTGGTTGAATATCCATTTTATGGTATTTATTACATCACTATTGGGTCATTATGATATCATAAAATACACTATATATTTATATATTATTTAATTTTTACCCAAGAATTCGACTGTCTCAGAAAATTATGAAAAAATAACCATTGGATAATTTTTAGGTCCTAATTCCAAAAATAATATTCATTTTATCTAAATAGTTTTTTAAATATCTGAATTTTCACTTTTAAAATGAGAACTGATATTTATTGAAAATTGACGGGTTTTGAAAAAAATAGTTTTTAAACCTTAATAAAAATTACAATTGACTTCATAAAAATTATATACTCATTTATTATTAATAAAATTAATTTGATAATAATTTTTTATTAAAATATTAATTATTTAAAAAAATCATTAATTCCTTAAAATAAATTCTTTAATTAAAAAAATACACTTTTTGCTTTATCATGTAAAAATATAACTCTTATCAAACTGATTTACTAATAATTTATAGAGAAGGAATTGATATAATCATAATTTATAAGAATTTTTTTATAATATTATTACCAAAAACCTTAATGTATATATTTCTCAAAAGTACAATTTTTACCAAAAAAATCAATTTATCAAATTCATCATTTTTTTAGAAAGACTTTTCTCATAAAGGAATTGATGGAATAAGACTTTTATTTATAGAAAGGGATTTCACAATAAGTAACTAATACCTTATTACATAACCCCTTATAACACCCGTATAAGACCTGGGGGTAAGGTGTGAGATGGTAAAAGACTCTTGGGGTGGCTCGAATAACATCGCTCGGGTGGTAATCTCTATTAACTTGAACTTCTCTCGTAGGAAATTATGTTAAAGATTAACGTGTTGAAGCTCAGATTGGGCTTAGTCAAGAGTGAATCCCGGTGAAGATACCTCCTTTTCGATCTCTGACAAATGAGCTTCGTACGGCCCGAGTCTACTGGATGAGTCTATCCTCTCCTTTGTTTGTGTCAAAAGGATTTTATTTTAAACCTTATATGTATATTAGTTGTATGATCATTATTCAACGACTATATTATCAATGGTAATGATACTTAACAATCATTTAAACCCAATAATAAAAAAAGAGTGCGTGTGTTTTCTATATCCATAAGACATTAAAAGAAAGGGAATTTTATTCATAAATGTCTAGGTCGTTACTCTGTCACCTGCCATAAACTCGAGCGGTCTACAACGCCGATCTGTATATGATTTCTGCCTAATCTGAGCTATTTTCATACACTTCTGAATCAATCAAACCTTCTCTGATGTCTCCTGCACAATAATCTGTCTCAACAACTCAGATTATCCAACTTCTAACCAGCACAACAGAGATCTACACGGTCTTCCATAGAGTACATAAAAAGGAGGCATCTGAATTGTATCCTGAAAACTGTTTTTGTAGGAAAAATCAACAAGTGATAAGTGTTTTTCCCATGAACAACTGAAATCTAGAACACAAGCTCTCAACATATCTTCTAATACTTGAATCATACTCTCTGATTATTCATCTGTTTGTGGGTGATAATCCATACTCAAAAACACTTAGGTACCAAGCGCCTTCTGTAATCCTTACCAAAAGCACGATGTGAAACATGGATCATGATCCAAAACTATGGTTCTTGGCACACCATGAAATTGAACTATCTCTAGAACATATAACTCACCCAATTGATCAATTGTGCAGATCTCCTAGATTAGTAAGAAATTGGTCACCTTAGTCAATTGGTCCACGACTACCCAGACTACGTCATTCTTTCAAGGAAACCTCATAAGAATCACTACAAATTCCATCATTACATCATTCCACTTCCACTTCAGAATGGAAAATGATTATAAAAAACTACCTAGGCGCTGATGATCGGCCTTCACCTGCTGACAGGTAAGGCATCGTTCCACAAAACCCACAACCTCTTTCTTTATTCTTTCACACCAATACTGTCTAAGAAGATCATGATACATCTTAGTATAACCAAGATGCACTGCCCACTTTGATTCATGTAACTTGAACATCAAGTCTTCCTATATACACACTGGTACAACCACACGACCATGAACATTGAAAATCTCATAGTCACCAATAGCCCAACTATAAGGTGACTTCCCACCTTTAGGACTTTCCTTCATAGTCAAACACTCTAGATCCACTAGCTGGCTCTCTATGACCCAGCTCAAAAGTGCTGACTAAATTTCTATAGATATAAGGGTTATTTTCCCATGCACATCATGAACTTATAGGTGCATCTCAGTAGATAAGGCCATCATTTTCCACTCAGAGTTGGATTCCCGAACCACCTGATTCTAAGTCTTCCAGCTCAAAGAATATTCAACACTATTCCCTTTTCCTGGTGTGTAAACCATCTCGAAATCGAAGGATTGTAGGTACTCAACTCACCTCCATTGTCTACGGTACAAATCACACTAAGAGAAAATGTACTTAAGACTTTTATGTTCAATAAACACTGTAAATCGTTCTCCCAACAAGTAATAGCTCCAACACTTTAAGTCATAAACCATAGAAGCTAGCTCAAGGTCATGAGTAGGGTAATTTCTTTCATGAGGCCTCAACTACTTTGACCCATATGCAACAACTTGATCATCCTGCATTAACACTGCCCCAAGTCGAATATCAGAAGCATCAAAAAATAAGGTGTACCTATTACCTGGTTCAGGTAAGATCAGAATTGGTGCACTAGTTAGCCGCTTCTTTAACTCTTTAAAAGAAGTCTTTCATGCCTCTGACCACTCAAACTTAACTCCCTTCTTGGTCAATCTTGATATTGGAACTACCAAACAGGATAAATCCCTAATGAACCTTCGATAATAACAAGTCAAACCCAGAAAACTCCAAACATCAGAAATGTTCTTGGGCTGCTCCCAAGACACCACAGCCTACACTTTCACTGGATCCACTAACTTGCCTGAATCAGAAATGATGTGCCTTAAGAAATGCACTCTATCAATCCAGAACTGACATTTTGATAGCTTGGCGTAAAGCCTATGCTCTCTTAATGTACTCAGGATGATGTCAAGATGTTTGACATGATCGTAAAGAGTTATTAAGTACACCAAGATGTCATAAATGAAGACAAAGAACTTATCCATATATGGTTGGAATATCCATTTCATCGAGGCCATGAACATAGTCGATGCATTGGTCAACCCGAACGGCATCACTACAAACTCATACAACTCGTACTTGCTCTGAAAAGCTATTCGCGATACGTCAGAAGGTCTCACCCTCAACTGATGTTAACATTATATTAAATAAATCTTGGAGAACACTGAATCACCCCTTAGTTGGTCAAATAGATAATCAATTCTGGGAAGTGGGTATTAGTTCTTAACCATCATCTGATTCAACTTCCTATAATCAACACATGGCATCAACGATCTATTGGCCTTCTTAGAAAATAGTATGGGAGATCCCCAATGCGACATACTAGGATGGATAAACCCTTTATGCTCCAACTCCTCTAGCTTAAATGTAAGTTTTTGAAGTTCTACTGGCACCATTCGATGTGGAGGAATGGAAATTGGATCCACCCTCGGCAGAAATTCAATCATAAACTCAACATCTCTCTCGGGTGGTAGCCCCGAGAAATCCTTAGGAAACACATCCTAAAATCGATCCACAGCAGGAGGAAAGAATGGTTGTTCCCTTCCCCCTTCATCTAGCACAAGGAAATCCACTTTAGCTATGATTTTTTCCAACTGCTGGAAAATTGGCCATGTACGGCCTGCTCAAACATCCCACTCAGTGTGAAGGACATAAGTGTCTCCATTGAGAGACACGAACATCACTCGACATCGATAACAGTCGATATGGGATTGATACAATACTAGACAATCTATACCTAAAATTAGGTCAAAACCTGACATCTCTAGGATTAATAGGTTCTACATAAAATGATATCCACCAACCTACAAGGCACAACCCTTACACCTTCTGATATCCTCAACCCATACCCCTAAAAAAGTAACAAGTGACATAACTCCACATGCACTTTCCATAGTTAATCCCAACACAACTACGAACTGAGCAGAAATAAAAGAATGTCTAGTGACCATATCAAATAAAGCACTAGAAAGCATGGAATCTACAAGAATCGTACCTCGAATGGTAGATTTTCCTGCCTCACCGCCTTCTGGTGTAAACTAAATGTCATAAAGATGACTTACCCCTCTACCCTAGGCTCTAACCTAAGTGCCCTACACAGCACTACCTTACTAGTATGGATGATCTTTCCTCAGAGTTCCACGTCCACCACCCCTATCGGTATAACCCATGGAGCTCCAACTCCCTGCTTGATACGGAGTCACTGAACCTCTTACTACACTCGGCATATGCCTATGACCTCCATCATTTCTCGATTGTCATGGGTTCCTATAGAACCTATGCACATGGCCCAGCCTGTCGCACGCTCAGCACTTGATTGGTGTTCGGGGAAACTGGTCGTGCATGTTCCATGGCCTACCACACTGGTAACAGAATACTTGGTCGCTACCCTGAGAGGTCAGCCCCCTCTTCTGGCTGCTCTGTGCACTTCCACCCTGGTGGAGATTCCCAAAACGGCACTTCCTTCTCTCAGAAACTGCACCACTTGCCTGCCCTACTGGCACCACAAGTCCATCACCTGAATCTCCCTTCAGGTTCCCTTCTAAGATAAGGGCCTAATCCACTACTTCAGAAAACCTTTTCAAATGGAAGATTTTCACCTGGAACCTAATCTTGTGTCTTAACCCATCCTAAAAAAAAATTTCCACAGCTGCCTCGTCTCCTGCCAGTGTCGGAAGAAAGCGACACAAATTAGTGAAACGGCTGGCATAATCCATCACTGATGTTACCCCTTGGTTCAAGATTATAAAATCCATGTCCTTCTCCTGCCTCAAGGTTTCTGGATAAAAGTGTTCTAGAAATGAGGGTGGGATAAAATTCCAAATAATTGTTTTTTCCATGAACCACTAGAATCTAGAACACAAGCTCTCAACATATCTTCTAATACCTGAATCGTATGCTCTGATTGTCCATCTTTCTACGGGAGATAATCTGTACTCAAAAACACTTAGGTACCAAGCACCTTCTGTAATCCTTACCAAAAGCACGATGTGAAACATGGATCATGATCCAAAACTATGTTTCTTGGCACACCATGTAATTTCACTATCTCTAGAACATATAACTCACCCAACTGATCAACTGTGCAGATCTCCTAGATTGGTAAGAAATGGGCCACCTTAGTCAATTGGTCCACGACTACCCAGACTACATCATTATTTCAAGGAAACCTCATAAGACTCACTGCAAATTACATCATTACATCATTCCAATTCCACTTCAGAACAGACAATGATTATAACAAACCACCTGGGTGCTGATGCTCAGCCTTTACCTGCTGACAAGTAAGGCATCATTTCACAAAACTCACAACCTCTTTCTTCATTCTTGGACACCAATACTACCTACGAAGATCACGATACATATTAGTCAAACCAAGATGCACTGCCCACTTTTATGCATGGAACTCGCACATCAAGTCTTCCTACATACACACTGGTACAACCACACGGCCATGAACATTGACAATATCATAGTCACCAATAGGCCAACTATAAGCTGACTTCCCACCTTTAAGACTTTCCTTCCTATCCAAACACTCTGGATCCACCAGCTGGATCTCTCTGACCTGACTCAAAAGTGCTGACTAAATTTCTATAGATAAAGGGTTATTTTTTCATGCCCATCATGCACTTCTAGGTGCATCTCAGCAAATAAGGCCATCATTTTTCACTCATAGTTGGATTCTTGAACCACCAGATTCCAAGTCTTCCAGCTCAGAGCATCTTTAAAACTATTCCCTTTTATTGGTGTGTAAACCATCTTGAAATCGAAGTATTGTAGGTACTCAACTCACCTCTGTTGTCTAAGGTTCAAATCACACTGAGATAAAATGTACTTAAAACTTTTATGGTCAGTAAACACTGTAAATCATTCTCTCAACAAGTAATGGATCTAACGCTTTAAGTCATAAACTATAACAGCTAGTTCAAGGTCATGAGTAGGGTAATTTCTTTCATGAGGCCTCAACTACTTTGACCCATATGCCACAACTTGATCATCCCGCATCAACACTGCCCCAAGTCCAATATTAGAAGCATCAAAAAACAAGGTGTACCTATTACCGGGTTCGGGTAAGATTAGAATCAGTGTCGTAGTTAGCCGCTTCTGTAACTCTTTAAAAGCACTCTTGCATGCCTCTGGCCACTCAAAATTAACTCCCTTCTTGGTCAATCCTGAGAGTGGAACTGCCAAACAGGATAAATCCCTAATGAAGCTTTGATAATAACCAACCAAACCCAGAAAACTCCAAACATCAGAAATGTTCTTAGGTTGCTCCCAAGACACCACAGCCTACACTTTCCCTAGATCCACTAACATTCCCGAATCAGAAATGATGTTCCTTAAGAAATTCACTCTATCAATCCAGAACTGACATTTTGATAGCTTGGCATAAAGTTTATGCTCTCTTAATGTACTCAGGACGATGTCAAGATGTTTGACATAATCGTAAAGAGTTCTTAAGTACACCAAGATGTAATCAATGAAGACAACTATGAACTTATCCAGATATGGGTGGAATATCTAGTTCATCGAGGCCATGAACATAGACGATGCATTGGTCAACCGGAACGGCATCACTACAAACTCATACAACCCATACCTGCTCCAAAAAGCTGTTTGTGGTACGTCAGAAGGTTTCACCCTCAACTGATGGTAACCTTATATTAAATCAATCTTATAGAACACTGAAGCACCCCTTAGTTGGTCAAATAGATTATCAATTTTGGGAAGTGGGTATCCATTATTAAACATCATCTAATTCAACTTCCTATAATCAACGCATGGTCTCAACGATCTATTGTCCTTCTTAGAAAATAGTATGGGAGATCCCCAAGGTAACATACTAGGATGGATAAACCCTTTATGCTCCAACTCCTCTAGCTGAAATTTAAGTTTCTAAAGTTCTAATGGTGCCATTCAATATGGAGGAATGGAAATTGGATCCACCCTCGGCAGAAATTCAATCATAAACTCAACATCTCTCTTGAGTGGTAGCCCCAATAAATACTTAGTAAACACATCCTGAAATCGATCCACAACAGGAGGAAAGAATGGTTGTTCCCTTCCCCCTTCATCTAGCACAAGGTAATCCACTTTAGCTATGATTTTTTCCAACTGTTGGAAAATTAGCCATGTGCGGCCTGCTCAAACATCCCACTCACCATGAAGGACATAAGTGTCTCCATTGAAATACATGAACATCACTCGACATTAGTAACAGTCAATATGGGATTGATACAACACCAGCCAATCTATACCTAAAATCAGGTCAAAACCCGACATCTTTAGGATGAACATGTTCTACATAAAATGATATCCACCAACCTACAAGGAACAACCCTTACACCATCTGATATCCTCAACCTATACCCCTAAAAAAGTAACAAGTGACATAACTCCACACGCACTTTCCACGGTTAATCCCAACACAACTACGAACTGAGCAGAAATAAAATAATGTGCAGCAACCATATCAAATAAAGCACTAGAAAGCGTGGAATCTACAAGAATCGTACCTCGAATGGTAAATTGTCCTGCCTCACCACCTTCTGGTGTAAACTAAACTTCATGAAGATGACTTACCCCTCTACCCTGGTCTCTAACTTGAGTGTCATGCACCACACTACCTTACTAGTATGGATGATCTTTCCCTGGAGTTCCACGTCCACCACCCCTACCAGTATAACCCATGGAGCTCCAAATACCTGCTTGATATGGAGTCACCAACCCTCTTCCTACACTCATCATATGCCTCTAACCTCTATCATTTCTTGATTGTTATGGGTTCCTTTAGAACCCCTGCACATGGCCCAACCTGCCGCACGCGCAGCACTCGATTGGTGTTCGAGGACACTGGTCATGCATGTTCCCCGACCTACCACAATGGTAACAGAATACTTGGTTTCCAACCTGAGAGGTCGGACCCCTCTTCTGGCTTCTCTGTGCACTTCCACCCTGGTGGAGATTCCCAAAACGGCACTTCCTTCTCCCAGAAACTGCACCACTTGCCTACCCTGCTGGCACCACAAGTCCATCACCTGAAGCTCTCTTCAGGTTCCCTTCTAAGATAAGGGACTAATCCACTACTTCGGAAAACCTTTTCAAATGGAAGACGTTCACCTGGAACCTGATCTTGTGTCTTAACCCATCCTAAAAACATTTTGTCACAGTTGCCTCGTCTCCTGCCAGTGTCAGAAGAAAGTGACACAGATTAGTGAAACGGTTGGCATAATCCATCACTGATGTTACCCCTTGGGTCAAGATTATAAAATCCATGTCCTTCTCCTTCCTCAAGGTTTTTGGATAAAAATTTTTGATGAACTTTTCCTTGAAATCTTTCCACATCATTCCTTCAGCTTGCTCTGTTTGAACCATGATGTCCCACCAACGCTTTGTCTGGCCTCGCAACATATAGACTACTAACTTGACTTGCTTCTCGAGAGGAGTCTTCATATGATCAAGAATAGTCTAGATATAATCTATCTAGAACTCTACTACTTTTATCCCACCCTCTCCTGTAAAGGTCGGAGGGTGATACAGCTGAAACTCCCTGGTCAACTCGAACATACTCAGTATAACCCACCTTGGGTCCCTCTCCACCATATGCATGGAACGAGAAAAATTCTCATGAAACTGATCTTCTCTATTTTCTTGAATCACCACATTCTCTTGCTCCACTATGGGAGGAGTGTTCTCGGCAACATCCTCATGTTTCCCAACCAGCGCATGCCTTCATGGTGGCATTTCTCTACAATTCTAAACATGAGCTTTAGAACACAGACCATAAATCTTTAACAATATATAAGGAATGGTTCATCACTATCCATTAACAAACCATTTCTCATACACTATCCAAACAGGCCCTATCACATCAAGAACACTACCCTCGACCATCCCCACCAAGTTCATGGATAACACGAGGTAACTAACTCGCACGGTTACAAGCCTTACCTTCTTTACCATTTCAAAAAAAAATCCATTTCAAAACTTACTCATACAACATTTTAATTAACTTACCTCCCCTTATCAAGAATAATTCTTTAATTATTATTTAATATTTTAATTTCCCTTTTACCTATTTGCATCATCTCATTAGACACCATTTCATTACTTCCAAGAAGGTCAAATGCATTCGACCTTTTTTGTCCCACACGCCTGTCCCATGTGTGCATACCATGATGCATGTATCCCATATACCTAGGTGCCTATAATGATGCATGAATGCACAACCTTGTGTCGTTGCGACCATGAGAAAAATATTATAAAATGATCAAATCACACAACATGTGCATCACCCAATAGATAAATATCATCAATTGTAACAATGCAAACAAGAACACAATTCCCACCCTGGGTGACTTGGGGTTTCCCTCGTACTTGGGTTAGCTACTCCCAAGCACGAGCTCATTACAAAGGCCCAACACCTTCCTAACCTCATGTCTACCATTCCCAAATAGTAAGTCACAAAAAAGACCTCCTATGATACCGCTTTGTAACGTCCCTGACCCGGGATCCACTAAACCGGTGCTCCGAGCCAGGTCACCACATGACCTCAAGCACGCCTCCTCATACGCCAGAGGTTACCGACTAGCAGTGAGGTTCTAAAGGTCACATGGGGAGACTATACCCTCTTTATTAGAGTAAGACACAATAGAAAATAAATATAAAATCGGAAACAACATAAAATAATCAATGAACATGCATAAACAGCCATTTCCAGAAACAGGGTACAAACCAAAACCAACAGTAAATATGACATGTTAGGCTATAGTACCAAGTAAAAAAAATCCAAAATAAAGACAATAGTGGAATCCCCAAAATGGTCCTGACTCCAAATTCAGAACCTCATCCACACACGTCCCAAATCTGAATCAACTCCCGAGCACCAGACCTTTTCCCTTTACCTGGCCTGTAACTATAAAATCTACTCGGGTACCCAATGGCGGCTTGAGCAGAGTGTGAGTACAACTCAATAGGCCACCACCAATGGTGTCTACAAAATATCCAATCTAAACAGATAGTGCATGCAATTACTAAATAATGATAAGTAAATAAAAGACAGTTCAAGTAGCCATTGGTAATAAGGTTTCCCCTAAGATAAGCCACCATTAAATTCATATTCAATACTTATAACATCTCAGTGCTTAATTCACCCTTTTCACGTGTTTAAAGGATTAGGCACGTTCAATAATCGCAAGGCATGTGGGAATAAACCAAGTCCTATCTCACTAGGGAAACACATCACAACAACCACATTATCATCACCTTAAAGCCTCATTTCGGGTGGAATGCAACTGTTAGGGGAATAGAACTTCATCACCTTCCCTAACATGTGTATTGAGGGGTGGAGTTTGGAGCCTCAGTCCAACTTGACCTGTGGGAATAGAACCTCATGTCTATACCCCAATCTACCAAGTCATGTGCACATTCTTATTTATTCGTTCACCACACATAACCACATTACAACCAAGCATAGACAATATCATTAGTAATATCACAACAATAACAACTAAAAATGGGAATCTATAATATGCCATAATCCATTAACACATTTATCATATATATCACATAACCATTTGGCCCAAATCTCATTCCCCATGCCTAACTCACTAAGTATATTCCAATACAAGACATGATTCATTGAAACATTCCCATTAATCCTATGTAACCCATTCACATGCCAAACCAAACAATCCCTTAGCCATTATCCACAACTAGAAACATCTACCCATAATCTTTTCTTAATTATTATGTTAACCCATTTACACATTCGCCAAGGGCTCTGCTTAATCATAATTCAATTTCACACTTTACAATTTTGTTAACCACATTCGGGAGGGTCGGCACATCCCATGGGTGGCCCTAAATTGGTCAAGTCATCCTCCATGCATCCCATGGAGATCATGATGGGGGGTCAATTGGTTATTTAGACACTCATTAAATCAAATCTTGCAAACGACACCAAGAACGCATCAAGGAAAGAACAAGAACATAACCCCACATGCACAAATCTATGTAAAAATCAAGGGATATAACTTGTAGACCACCTACCTCAAATTTGTTGATGAACGAACTCCTAATCGAAGCCTTAGATCCCAATTAAACTACCCTTTAAAGCCTCAACCTAGATCTCACTAGAAAAGAAGGGTTTTTGAGCTTCAGATGGAGATAAGAGAATGATGCAAACCCTAAACCAAAAACAGAAGCAAGATAGGGATTAGACTTACCTGGATCTTCGATCCACAACCAACGGCACTCCAAACAACCTAGGGATGAAGGAGAATCACCCTTGGAAGCTCTTGTTCATCACTAGGGTTCAAGGGAGGAAATGAGGGGTGAAAATTGGGTGAGGGTTTAAAATCTCGTAATGACATTTTTGTAATTTTTTCCAACTTTACAGGGGCGCACAGTTTACCCACATGGTTTGACAAATCGTGCACAAACTGTGTGCTAGCCACTGTCTAAGGGAATCTAGGTTGCACAGTTACCTGGGCAGGCCGCACGGTTTGACATACCGTGCGTCGACCTTGCGTTAAGCCTCTGTCCAAGGCTACACGGTTACTTGGGAATTCTGCACGGTTTACTTAACCATGCGCCAACCATGCGCCTTGCACTTATTGGCCTAGTTCTCCCCTTTCTAGTGTTCTGAACCTTTGGAACACCCCCAAGACTCGACATACTCTGCGGAACCATTTCATTAAACCAAAAACAAGAGATCGAAACCAAAATTTAAACAGGGACATACCTCCACGAAGTCTGGGATCTTACATCCATACCAAAAAATCTCCTTTGAGACCAAACTCACACCAAACCCATTTTAAAACATGATTCGCACCATTCACAAATTTTATCAAACACCTTGAAGGCATCGAACAATGTAGCATATATGAGACACACATGAAACTTATCACATTTCATTTGGAAAACCATTTTTAACACACACGCACCTTGAATCAATTTAAAAACACATTTTGCACCTCATGCACAACATATAGAACCCAACCATGAAGCAAGACAAGCATAGAAAACTCATCAAATAATGTTTAAGCATGGAATCACCTACCTCGGGTGAAGAAACTTCTGGAATCCGATGCAAAACTTCAACCGCACCTCAATCGCACCCTTTAGAGGCAAGATCGAACCCTAACATCAAGATTACCCCCCCCCCCAAATTAAGATCTAACCCTAAAAACGACACCCAACCCGCTAGAGAAGAAAACCCCCAAAGAAAGAAGAAGAAAACCCTAAAAATAGGGAGAAACCAAGAGAGGAGGAGACTTACTTGAAGAATCGAGGAGAAATCGCTCCAAATCCGCCACCAAAATGGAGCAGGAGGAATGAGAGGGAGAGGCGCCTGGGGTAGGAAATCCCAAGGGGGGAGAAAAATGAGGGTTTAGGGTTAAAAATCAGGGAGAGAGAAAACAAAAAATCCAATTTTCAATGACCTAGACAGGCCGCACAGTTTCCAAGCCGTGCGGCAACCGTGCGATTGCCACTGTCTACCCAGGACATGTCACACGGTTCGCCCGCACGATTTTCAAACTGTGCGATAAGCCTCTGTCCAAAAACCCCACACTTGCTGGCACGGTTACCTGGGTAAGGATGCATGGTTTTCCAAACCATGCGTCATCTACTGTTTACCCAAAATTTCCATTTTTTCTCCAAAACTCAAAGAAGACACAAAAAGGAAAAATGTTGGACAAAAAATAAATAGAAAAATACCTCAAAAGAAATCACGAGTGTGACAATTATTGTGTAAATACGTGATATATAAATGTATTTTTATAAATATATCATTATCATTATCATTAAATATAGTATATAAATGCATTTATAACAAATATTTATAAATACATTATAAAAAATTTATATCTGAATATACAATTATATGTGAATATGTATAAATATATATATGTAAATATATAGACATATAAATATATATGTATGCATGAAATTTATATCTAAATTATAGACATATTTTAAAAATATATTTCAAAATAATTATATAAATCATATGGAATTAATTATTATCCATTTTATTTAAAACAATATCTAACCATTTTTTACATTATAAAAATATATCAATATATATATAATCATACAAATGTGTGTATAATGTTTATATATACATGTGTGTGTATTAACAAACAGATGTATATTTATATTTATATTTATATTCTAATATATGTAAATGAATATTAATATATGATATATTTAAATAAATATAAGTATATATATATCGCGCACACAAACATATATTTTATAAATATATTTAAAAATAATTATATAAATATATGAATAAAAAAAGATTTATGTAAATATATATAAATAAATAGAAATATCATAAAATATACAACAAATCAATCTTGGGGTAATGATAAAGGGCTTTAGATGCAAAAGGGAGGACACAATATCGAGTCAAGGCGCGTGTGCAGGTGAGCAGAACACTTGGCATTGGAAAAGTGCCAACAAAGTGGCGTTGCAAGCATTGACAAAGGGGGCTGTGAGAAATGGAGTGCTTCGAGGTGGATGGGGTGAGGGGGTTGCGAGCGGTGACAGAGGGTGCAAGTGCTACAAAATATACATACATACATACATATATATATATATATATTGAAATTTATCAGCACTAAAAAAAGTACAAATAATGGTTATCAGTGCTTTTTTAGTGCTAGTAAAGCCGCCCTTTATCGGTGTTTTTTTAGTGTTGATAAGGTCACCTTTATCGGTGTTTTTTTGTTTTAGTGGTGATAAATAGTGTTTATTAGCATCTTTGTTTTAGTGTTGATAAAGGCTTCTTTTATCAGTGGTGATAAAAGGTTGGCTTTTAACGGCATTTAGATGAACAACATTTTTTAAATAGTGATAAAGCTCATTTCTAGCACTTTTAAAAGCATGATCTGCAGTATTGAGTGGTGGGTCGTGATTTTAGGTGAAAAAAAGGCACCGATGGGTTTTTGTAAACTACAGAAAATTGTAAGTAGAACAATTCAAGACAATTTTACAAAATCGTCAAGGTATTTAAAAATAAAAAATAACATTTTGCAATGGTTTTAAAAACCATCCCAAAAAAAACAACAAAATACTAAAATATTTTTATAGTGCTTTAAAAGTATGATTGCATGTACTAAAGTATTAATTTGATGCCTTTAAATTAATATTTGAATTTAATGATACAAAATCACACTAATAAAAAAACTAAAAGCTCTTAGAATTAACAACAATATTAGTTAAATGAATTCAGTGTAGCCACACTTACATCATACACTGTAGTGGTTGGTACTGTAGTAGCTTAGAAAAAAATATTCAAAAGGCCCATCAGGCCCTGTTTGTATGGCCTTCGGGTTGGGGTGTGTAAGACTTTGAGCCTAATGTAACTGGTGGGTCAACCCTTGTGTGGGTTGGTGGCCTGGTCCAATAGGCCTTTGTGTGGATGTGTGATTATTTTTTGTAATTTATACCTCCAATTATAAAATGAATTTAATGAATTCTATAAATGAGAGGGTTTTCTGATCCATCAAGTCCTGCCTGATTGGATTCAAATTATTTAGGGCCAGATAATCTCTCTAAGTTGTAAGAGAGATGTTTGACACAAAACAATATTGGATACAAGTAACCATATTTTTATTATCAGTGAAATAATTTTGGGGGTAGAAATCGATTTTTCCCTACGTTAAGGGTGACTGAAAATATTTGTATCGCACGTACTGTTTTGTAAGTATTGGCATAAAAAATTAGGTGACACGAAAAAATTAATATTGAAATTCATGTAAGGTGAAAGAGAGTAAAAAAAAATCAGGGTTAAAAAACAGGACCCTATTTTTGGAACGGCCTTGCGTGTTTTGACCAAGTTGGAGGGCATGGGAGGAGAGAGAGAAAGAGAGAGAGAGACACTGTGGTTCTACTGTCATTTTCCAACATATACTCTCCAGGGACACTCCCTCCCTCCCAGCTGAGACACCCCTCTCCCCTCTCCTATTCATCCCTTCCCTTGTTCTTTCTTTTTTTAAAGTTCACTTTTTCCACGATTTCTCCGCACGGCCTCTCCTCTCTCTCTCTCTCTCTCTCTCTCCGCTCCCATCTCTCCCTCCCCCCCTGGATCAACACATCTTCGTTGAGCATGTCTGTTGTTGGTTGAAGAAGATTCAAGCCGCGCCCTTTCCTGCCACTTCAGATTTCTGCCCCAAAGGATATTCTTGATGTCTTTTCTACATCTTACCCTCCTCCCTCCAAACCCTTCACACCTCAGGACTTCATGGATATTGCAGGACAGAAACCTGTGGGATTGCTAAACCCTCAGGAACAAAAGAAAAGGAGGAAAACATCCACCGCTATAGCTTGTTGATTTGATCGAAAGAAGGAGGGACACCCAGAAACAGTGGCGAAAGGGGGAAGCGGGAAAAGCGGGGAAAAGGTTGGGAGGGACATGCCCTTGTCGGAAGGAATTTTGGTGGAAACAGGCGCCCCATCTTCTTCATCATCGACCACTCATCCACTCCCCGATCTCTCCCTCCACATTAGCCTCCCCAACAGTTACCCCGCAACCGCACCCGACAGCGCCGTCGAGCTCTCCCTCGCCCACCCCGCGCCGCCCGCCAGGCCCACCCGCGCCGTCAATCACCGTGGAGATGTCTCCGACCGAGGAGGGGGAGGAGGAGCCGGAAGCCACCCCATAACCAGACCCATCGAGGGGATTCCGGTGTACCAGCGCCACCGCAGCCCGCCCTTTCCGTTTCTGCCCCCCTTCCAACACCCCCATCCCTCATACTCCGGCGATTACGGCGCCGCCAAGGACCTGACGGACGCCGCCAAAGTGGGCGGCGCGGGGGGCATGGGCTTCTCCGAAGCGCCTAATTACCCCCCATACCCGTCTTCCATCGGCGCTCATAATTACCGCGGCTTCGACCCGTCCACCTCCATCCTGAACTACCCAGCCTCCTCCCCTCCGCCGCGGGTCGGAGCCGCCAGATTTAACGACGGGGCGTCGTTCAAACTTCACTCGATCCCCCACCACGACGCATCGCATCCCCACCACCCTCATTTCGGGATGAAATCCAGGCTGATCATGCCCAGGTTCCCGGCGAAGCGGAGCATGCGGGCGCCGAGGATGCGGTGGACAAGCACGCTCCACGCTCGGTTCGTCCGCGCCGTGGATCTCCTCGGCGGCCACGAACGTAACACCCTCTTCTCGTTTTTCTTTTTATCCCGAAATCACAAAAGGAAGAATCTTTTAACCTTTTTTTGGGGTTTTAATACAGGGGCGACTCCGAAATCTGTTCTTGAGCTGATGGATATGAAGGATCTCACGCTGGCTCACGTCAAGAGCCATCTGCAGGTCTGTCCAAACGCTGCGTATATTAAAAAAAAGAGGAAGTCGAGGGTACAGTCTGATAGATCTCTCACCCCTCATTCCGCGCGCGGCGCGGGCGAATACAAGGCTCCGGCACAGTAGCCGAGGGACGGGACTGTGATTCTTATTGAATGGTTTCATTTGTTTTCGCGTGTTTTTTCATTTGGGTAAAAGGGGTTTGATTTGCGCCTGAGGGTGACCAGCCGGACTGCGCTCGTGTTTTTTCCCCCCATCCCAAAAGCGTAGAATGCCGTGTCGCAGAGGGAAAAGTAGCCATCATTACTCAATAATACAAGCCTAGGAAGACCCCGCCCCAAACCTTCATCCTCTCCGTTGCCTTTATGAATATTTACACTTACGTAGCTCCCTTTGCAGATGTATCGGACTGTTAAGACCACTGACAAGCCTTCTGCTTCCTTGGGTAATCCCTCTTCATGCATGGTTCTGTAGTTTTTCATGACATGCCCACACGTAGTGACGTAAGATATTTGAATTTTTGGTCGAAGGCCACTCGGACGGGTCCGGCGATGACGACATCATATCCGGCGACCACGGCGGCGCACGGCGGAGCGCGGATCGGAAAGGATTCTCTCCCACACACGAAGTGGACTGCCCAGCACCGGCTCATCCCCTCTGGCCGAATCCCTCTAGGTACTCTCCTGCACGCACTCGTCGCCATTTTTTTCTGGAATCAGATTAAAAAAGCGTTCGGCAGCTTTAATTTTGCTTTGCTGCTCCGTCTTTTTCTCCTTGAGAATCCGTGCCGGGGGATGTTGGGGAATTACGGGGCGTAGCTTTGGTAATGTGAGTGGGTACTAAAGGAAGGAGCACTGGAATTTCTTTCTGCTTTCGCTTTTTTACTTTACCCACACGCACACATCTCTTGATTATGTATGTTACTACCTTATCCTATCTCTATTGGAAGCTCGACAAACCACATTAACTCATCTTTTCTCCTTTATGTCTAGTATCAAAGATATGAAAATTATTGATTCGGACTAATTGTATCAATGTTGTCCCTTCCTGTAGTAAAAATGTCACCTTTTTTCATTTTTGCCCTTTCCCATTTGTTGCCCTAGGCCACAAGCTTGATGGGCTTACCCTAGGGAGATATGGGTAAAGTTTGGAAAACAAAATGGATGGTGTGAAACCAAAGTGGTTTCCTTTTTTCCCATTTTCTTCTTGCCTATGGAAACTGACTCCCTCCCTTTTGTTTTGACCAGTATTTTATTTTATTTTTTTGATGTAAAATCATTGATGGAAAGCAGAGAAGGTTGGCAGCAAACCAACCCCATCGATGTGGACGGGCTCAGGGCAGCATCCTTGGTACCGCAGCAAAGACTGAAACGTCATCAGATGCAGGTACTCCCTCCAATTCCAATCTTTGAATACAAGCAAACTTTCAGACCATTTTGTTATGTCTGGTGTGGGATTTCAAACAGTTCAGAATCACCTAAGCCCTTAGGGCGGATGTGTGAAGCAAAAATTAGGAGGGAAGGGATTGCCCCCAATTCAAGAAACCCATATATGTGTGTATTTCTCCTAATGAATACACATCTTTAACATCATGCCCTAATATCTACATCAAAGTGCTATAGTTCAGCATTGAATCATAATATAAGAATACAAATGGTGCATCATCATGATTATTTCATTGATGGGTTTGATTTAGTTTTTTGTGTACTGAGATCAAGGTAGCTAAACTCGCGAGTTTATAGTAAACTGTGAATATTCTTAATAAACTCGTAGGTAAACTCATAGACTCGGTGACTCCTAGGGTAGACTCGCGAGTTTGAATACCCTGATGGCCGTTGAATAGACCCAATGCTACTAGATTGTTAAGTTTCTGGATTTTGGGGTGCAGGAATGCGAGGTGAGGAGCCCCAGCTTGGAGTTTACATTAGGCAGACCTGACTGGCACAGAAGAGACGAAGACGACGTCGACTGAATCCAAACCCCTTCGGAATCGTTCTCTGCCATATCTGTATTATCTGTATTATCTATCTATATATATATAGATATATTGATAGTTGTACCCAGATCGACTGGTTACGTTTATTTATGAGAAAGAAGCAGACGCAAGCGAAAGGAGGTGAGAAGAAAGTTGCAGCCTGTGATTGAGTTGTAGGTGGCAAGGCTGCATGTGCGGTCTGCGAGGGAGCGTTTGAGTTTTGTTCTGTGAAGGTGCGACAGATCAGAAACAAGTAAAATTTTGAGTTGTTTTTCCTTTACATGATATTATTCTTATCCGAACTCAGATATTAGTTATGGACCCATAATAAAAGTAATGGAAAGTGGACAGGACGTGTGGAAAGCGGAAGACGTGGCAAGTGGAAAATAATGAGCGTTCAAAGTCAAAAAAAAATCATAATCAAATGAAAACTTTATAATTAAATGAGAACTTGATTGATGGATAATAGGGTATCTATTAATTGGTTATGTATCAACCCACAACTGGGTTTTAATAAAATTAGAGTATAAAATTTAATAACTTTTTAAAATCCACGCACGGTTTGACAATGCTCTTAGGCTATCATAAACTCGAATATATGTTGACCGATTATTATTAATTCACTAATTTTATACTATTAATTGAAAAACAAAATATTGAAAAACATTTATTTAATTTTGGATTTTGGATTCGGCTCACTTAGAAAAACAAATTTCGATGTTGGGGGACAGAACACCCGCTAATGGAAGCATGGTTGTTTCCGACACGCCCTCGCACCCATGTTTTTTGAGTTGCCGCACACTAACCTACTTTCAATGAGCAGGCGATCATTGGCACATACCAATGACACTTTGGGTTGCACATTGGTCAAAATGATTCGATATGAACCAGATCCAACCCAAGAAGAATACTTTTGGGCTTGACAAGAATTTTAATCCATGTTGTTATTCAAATTGGATCAACCTGCACTTTTCGACATCCAACACAATAGTGGGTCACACAACACACATATTTAAGGCCCAAAATGACATCCACATGAAAAATAAAGGAAATTTGTAGAAGCACATTAAAGAGTAAAGAGAACATGGAGAAATGCATCATTAAGAAGGAATTTCACTACTTTAGTTAGTGGGGTCATTAGCTAGCATGAGAAAGTGCTTTTTATGCTTTTTATGTGAACTTTGAGTGTCATCATGTCTTGTAATCCGATTTGGGTCATTCAGCTCTCTTTATTTTGTATTTATAATGTATCTTCACTCCTTGTACTAGTCAAACTTGGATCTTATGAATTTAGAAGCTTTTTTTTTTTGCAACTTTCTTGCTTTAGTCTCCTTCCTTCGCCCGGAATTGGTGGTGCGTCTCCATTGCTAGTGACTTCGTCTTTAAGCTCATAGAAACATTGGCGGGTGACATTGCCTTTAAGCTTTGGTCATTCGGCTACATTTCGCAACTTCATCTTCACTCGCTCATTTCATGCTTCCAACAATGCATCAGTTTGGTATCAGAGCACAGTTCCAATGAGTAAGTTTTATCGCATTCTTCTCATTACTCTCCACCAAAAAATTCTCCACCATGTCTCACAAGAGTGGATATTCTACTTCTCATGCTCCATGGAAAATAGCGAACATGCAACTGCAATCGTGAATTACTCAAATCAGCAAGCAAATTGATCAACTATTCAGAGCATGGAGACATGATTCCCCTCCACCGCAATGGCGTCCCAAATGTCCATCTCCACATAATAGGTACAATCTGACACCATTTTATGAAGATCATGCAAATGGCAATAATTCCAACGATTCAGATGTGGATATGCGAAGAAGAAGAAATGACAAGAATGTGATGGGAGAGACAAAATACACTCATGGGAGAAGTTGAAAAAAACTTTTGAGAAGATGATTTTTTCCCCAAGAATCATAAGAAAGAGCTTTATTTCTGAATGCATAGCTTGCAACAAAGAGATAAAACTCTTGAAGAGTGCGTTCGGGAGTTTGATCGTTTATTGACGTGAAGTGATGTTCTGTGGTACAAATAGAAAACTATTGCAAGATTTTTGGGTGGATTAAATGAATAGATTGCACATTTGGTGGAATTACAACAATTCGGTTCACTTAATGATGTTTTCAAGTTGGATATGAAGATGGAGAAGCAAAAGTGAACCTCAAAGGTACCAATGCTCTGGAACTACAATAGCGTTGCATCATTTTATAAAGGAACTTCTAATAAATCTAGTGTTGGTGAGAAGGAATTTAAAAAGAACAAGATGCTGGATAAATGGAAAAGAATGAAACAGAACCACCAAAAGGAAAATCCAACCCCTTTGAATGTGGTGATTAGAAGTGCTTCAAATGTCACGGGTATGGTCATTTTTAGGCTAATTGTCCCAACAATCGAATTATCGCTGTAAAGGAGATCGAAGAAATTGAAAGGGTCATTGAAGAGGATGAACATAGTGGTGATAAATCTGAAAATGAAGATCATGTTGTGGAAGAAGGTGATGTGGGTCACTGTAACATCCCAGGTAAATAAAGAATATGACATTTTCATATTTATTAGTATTTGTGAATAAAATATTAATATTACTTTAAAGGGAATGCTATGTTCAATGGTGTACCCAATACGCAACAATGAGTTTCTTTGAAATCTTACATTGCACACTAATAATATAATAATATTATTTTAAATGGTAGTTAACGCATAGCCATTGTAATGGCAGGAATGAATAGAACTAACTACCAAATGATTATATATGCTTGTCAAATATTTTTGCATTTATCCAAATAAATGTTAGAGGCTTAAAATGAAAATGAATCCAATTTTAAGCATAAATCTTCTAATATTCTTTAAAAGGTCGATTAACCGCCTTTTGATGGCGAACCCGTTTTAAATATACTGTAACGCCCCGACCCCAGTTACCTAGAGTCGGTGCATTATTACATAACATTGGCATGATCACAAGAAAGATCAAATCTCGAAAGACCAATTGGTTTAGTAGCCTTGGAAACACTAGATATATTCATAAAGTTTTACATTACATCATAAAGTGAAAAACTACTACAACAACATATTGTCTCCATAGTCCACACTATTAACCCCTCATAATACCCCTGCAGGTCATTCATAATTTACTTCTTCAATTCCTGGGAAAAAATAAAACATAGAAAAGGGGTGAGCTCAAATGCCCAGTAAGGATAACAATATAGCAGAAACTTTCATAAATAAGAATAAACATTTAAGGCAATGTATAACTAAAACAAAAGCCTTTCAAACTTGAACTTTCAACATAGTATGGCATAAGTAAAATGAAATAATTCCATTTACTTATTCACATGGATATTCTACTAATCGAATAATCACATGCAATATCAATAACCACTTTCATAATGATGGAATGCATAATGCCAGACTATCATAACCACATAGCCAAGGCCTCGTGCCAAGACTACAAATAAGATTTTGTCAAGGCCTTGTGCCAAGACACTAGTTTGTCTCATGAGACCTACCGATGCATCGAGGAGCTATAGCGGGCTCCACCCGTCACATATTAAGTCCAATGCATTCCCATATGAAAAGGTTTAAACATAACATAAACATTCGTATTAAAACTAGCATAGGAAATGTCAATACTTTCACCATAAACCATGAATGGTATAAAAATATCACATCTACAGTCAAACATACCACAAAACCTTCAATATAATATAGAAGTTTTGTATCTTAATAAATCAACTTCAAATAAGCGTAAAATCCATCAAAGGATGTTGACATAGATGAAATCAAAACTCTTTTAGAGAAATATCTCTTTTTATTTTGAAATCATTTAAGAGCCATATAAAATAAAACATTTTCTTTTGAAAATATTCTTATAGGCTTGTAAGGGAAGCTTTGAAGATTTTATAACGGCGGAAAATAGCCTCACCCGCCGTATAAGTTTAAAAAAACATTCTTACCTTAATTCTGTCGAAAAGGTTAAAAAGCACCTTGTTTGGAAAATGACGGAAAGATTCTTTTATAAACCTCTTATAAAAAGTCAAACAAGGGTATAAATGACTTTAACCCATATTCTTGTAAATAGTAAAAATGTTTTGAAATACATTTTTAAGAAACATGGATGTGGATGATAAAGAGATCCCAGTAGATTATTATGTATAAACAACCTCGGATAATGAAGAGATTGTGAAATAACCCTTACCTTGTACTTTTCCTTGGTTGGGGTAGGTTAACCTCCTGTATAATAGTGAAATAATTGTTATTAAATTATACAAGAATCATATGCATTCATATGATATCATATATGATCTTTTAACATTGCTTTGTTAATAATATCTTAGTATTATCATTGTTTCGGGTGTTAACTTACTCATTTTCTTTTATATGTTTTGTTACGTAAGCCATGTTTGTAATGGATAGGTTGTATATTATTAATATCCAGAATGATATCAAGTCCTTAAACATCATTTTTAAATCATCAAATGATAATTATACTTGAATGGATACGATGGAGAATGAATCTCATCGCATTCGTGGAGACGGTAGTCCGTACGTACGCACGAGCGACAATATCATTCTTTTGATATTAAAATAATATAAAAATGGATGGTATATCATATATACAGAATAATTAACATGTTATATTTATTATTTACATGATTTACACATCATTATTATACCCATCCAAATAATAATATATTGAATAACAATTACATCACAACGTGGAGACGGTAATCCGTACGTACGCACGTATGGTGACATGTTATTCAAAGGGTGGATAGAATACTGAATATGGTTGTACCATATTTATAATAACATCACAGTATATATATGATACTGGATTTATTATTTTAGAATGGTAACAACAAAGGAAGAAGAAGTGTAAGAAGAAAGGAACTTGGAAAAGGGTGGTGAAATCATTACCTCTTCTTCGGTTTCTTCCTTTTGATTTGATCAAAAGGGCTCCTTAGGTTGGCTTTCTGATCAAACTAAGGCCTCTAGGTTGTAGTGAGGGAAGTTGGGAGAGTATTTGGGCAGAGTTTGGCGGAACCAAAAGGCTTTAAAGGTGTGAAGAAATGAGAAGGAGGAGTTCCCTTTTATAAGAGAGGTGAGGGGCACCTTTGGAAAAGCTAGAAATATTAATTTATAATAAATTCATATTCGGTTTCTAATGGCTCAAAAGTTGATTATTTAAATGTTAAGGTGGGGATGGGTCGAAAAAAACTCAACCAATAGAATTTAGACAGGTTTGGGTACTTATATTAACCTTATCTTTAAGTATTAACTCTAAGTTAATTAGTTTCACTTTTAAAATGTCTCTTTGTATTTTTATATAATATGGTTAATAAACTTACTATATACATCCAAGAGACCCCCAAGTGGTCCATTAATGATGAACCTATCATGATATAAGTCTCTTGACTGAACCTTAGATTTTTAGGAATTTAATATCAATTAATAATATAATATTTGTTTTAAAAACTCTTTTATGTCAATTTTAACACTATTCAATAGTTGATTTTTGTGAAACTCATAACAGATTGATTACTTAGAACAAAGTCAATTGAATCAATCCTAATAGATCATATTATCCTAGAAAATTAGTTTAATTCATGAAAAGTTTCATATTATATTTATTTGGGTATTTATAATATCAATTATTTTGATTTTTCACTATTATAGCAATTACTGCATCATCATTGTGTCATAAATAAATTAAATTATTTAAAGTCTAAAAATTATAAATAAAATATAATTATGTAGGAAATCTTTTTATCTTTCTAATGAATATTTACAATCGAATTTATCTTATGTATAACCCTATTTTAAAAATGTTTTAGTAAATAAACTTTGATTTTAACTCTTTTAACTCTTCTTTGAATTAAATAATAATAAATGTCCTAATCTAATCCAAGTGGACCTAAATGATAATTTTTTTATTCCTAAGGCTGTTTTGGTCGAGATACACTTGTCCAATAGAATTAGGACATGTGTTAGGATAATATTAATATCATTTTTACCCTTAATTACCCTATTTACTTTTAACCGTGGTAAATAAAAGTAAAAAGTTACTATTCACCAAAAATTATTTTCATCTCATTGAACCACATTTTACTTCTTGATATTAACCGTATTTCTCGGATTTTTGAAATTCCATTCACAGAAGCGGTAAAATTAAGTTTTATGAAAAATTCAGTTTTTTTAACTACCACTTAGTAGTTTCACTATTCATCAAAAATTGAAGTTTTTCAGAACAATGCCAAAATTTCACCCTAAGCTATAATTGATATTCCAAATTCAAAAATGATGTCTATTTTACAAAATTCCAAACATATAAGTTGCATTAATTAATTTTATAATTAATTCCCGCTGTCACAACAAATAGCGTGTTTTTAAGAAACAATATATATCAAAAGATTGATAATTGTTTATGTCCGGTTTAATTGTAAAATTATGTCCAATGACCAACATTGCATTAAATAGTAAAAATATATTCTAAATATACTTTAAAACCTCTCAAATTCATAATTTATCACTATTAATTATTTTGATTAAAAAAGTTGTTTTTAATTAAAATTTAGTAATTTTCACTATTCATCAAAATATTAAAGTTATCCGAAAAGTACCAAAATTTCATCTTAGGCTAAATTTGATATTCCGAATCCAACAATGAAGTCCATTTTGAAATATAAAGTAGGTATTACTATTCATAACGGCTAGTTTGATTAGTTGTGGTGTGTTAGAACTCGATGTTGCGTACAACACACGCTATCACATTATTCAAAGAGAAGCGTACCGTAGAAGCTTGGGGTGTTACATTCTCCCCTCCTTCAAATAATTTCATCTTCGAAATTTCTTGAATACTTATCACATGAAAAGACTCGGGTGGTTCTTCATCATAAGTTCCTCGGGTTCCCACGTTGCCTCCTCCATCTTATGGTTTCTCCACAAAACTTTTACCAAACGCGTCGTCCGGTTTCTCAGTACTTGTTCTCTCGTATCAAGAATCCTGACGGGCTCTTCGCAATAAGACAGATCGGGTTCCAGTTCTAATTCTTCATAGGTGAGTACATGTGTTGGGTCAGGCATGTATTTCCTCAATAGAGATACGTGGAACACATCGTGAACTTTGGAGAGACTTGGCGGCATTGCCAATCGGTAAGCTACAGCCCCAATTCGTTCTAGAATTTCGAAAGGTCCGATGTACCTGGGACTCAATTTACCTTTCTTACCAAAACGTATGACTCCCTTCCATGGAGATACCTTCAGAAAAACATGATCACCGACTTGAAATTCCAAATCCTTCGATTATCGGCATAGCTCTTCTGCCTACTTTGAGCTGCTTTGATGTGATTTTGGATTACCTTCACCTTTTCCAGCGTTTCCTCCACCAGTTCTGGACCTACAAGTTTTCTTTCACCGACGTCATCCCAACAGGTTGGTGTACGACATCTCTTCCCGTATAACGCTTCATATGGTGCCATCTGAATACTCGAATGGAAGCTATTGTTATAGGAAAATTCTACGAGAGGTAAATATTGATCCCACATACCCTGAAAGTCAAGTGAGCAAGATCTCAACATGTCTTCTAAGGTTTGAATAGTCCTTTTCTGATTGTCCGTCTGTCTGAGGATGGTAAGCAGTGCTCAAATGAATTTCAGTATCCATGGATTTCTGAAGACTTTTCCAGAATCTTGAAGTAAAACGGGGATCACGATCAGAAACAATCAATAGGGGTACTCCATGAAGTCTCACAACTTCATTAATATATAGTCTTGCTAGACGTTCCAGGGGTAGATCTTCTCTTATAGCAAGAAAATGTGCTGACTTGGTAAGACGATCAACAATAACCCATATTGCATCGTTCCTTCTAGGATTCTTTGGTAGCCCCATGACAAAGTCCATCGTAATATTGTCCCATTTCCACTCCGGTATGGGAAGAGGTTGCATGACTCCTCCAGGTTGTTTCCTTCCAGCTTTCACTTGTTGACAAACCATACATCTTGACACAAAATCACCAATCTCCCTCTTCATGTTGTCCCACCAAAAATGTTCCTTCAAATCTCTATACATTTTGGTGCTCCCAGGGTGTATAGAGAAATTGGAACTATGAGCATCATCCAGCAATTCCCTTTTTAGATCAGGTAAATCGGGAACACAAAGTCTCTTCCCGAATTTCAAAATTCCATCTTCATACACAAAGTCTCTCAATCTCCCATCATTCACAGCTTTAATATTCTTTTTAAATTATTCATCATCGGTCTGAGAACTCTTAATTCTTTCTAGTAAAGATGGTTTGGCAACCATTTGAAAAAGTATTGATGTTTCACCTTCCCTAGTTATTCCCATGTCCATCTTCACTAGATCCATGAAAATTGGATCCCTTTCAATTCTCATATTGTTCAAAACTCCATGGTCTTTTCTACTCAAAGCATCTTCCACCTTGTTTGCTTTCCCCGGGTGGTAGTGTATCATGAAATCATAATCCTTGAGTAATTCAAGCCATCTCCTTTGCCTCATGTTGAGTTCTTTTTGTGAGAAAATATACTTCAAACTCTTGTGATCAGTATAAATTTCACATTTTTCACCATAGAGGTAGTGCCTCCATATCTTCAAAGCAAAGATCACAACTGCTAACTCTAGATCATGAGTAGGATAGTTTTGTTCATGAATTTTCAAATGTCGTGATGCATAGGCAATAACTCTATCATTCTGCATAAGGACACAACCAAGTCCTTTCTTTGATGCATCACTATAAATAACAAACCCATCATTCCCCGATGGTAGAGTCAATATAGGAGCATTGACTAATATTCTCTTCAGTTCTTCGAAACATTCTTCACACTATTTTGTCCAAACAAATTTAACCCCTTTACGTGTGAGCTTCGTTAATGGGTTAGCCAATCGGGCAAAATTCTGGACGAAACGTTGATAATAACCTGCCAAACCAATAAAACTGCGTACCTCAGTTATACTCATAGGTGTTGGTCATTCTTGGATTGCCTTGGTCTTAGAAGGATCAACAGAGATTCCATCTTTAGAGACAATATGGCCAAGAAAAGAGATCTCCTGAAGCCAGAATTCACACTTGCTAAACTTCCCATATAATTCATGCCTCCTCAGAGTCTTCAAGATAATGCGCAAGTGATTTTCATGATCTTCGTAGGTTTTGGAGTATACCAAGATATCATCAATAAATACCACCACAAATTCATCGAGATACTTCTTGAAAACTCTATTCATCAGATCCATGAATACAGAGGGTGCATTAGTCAATCCAAAAGGCATTACATTAAACTCGTAATGCCCGTACCTGGTTCGAAATGCTGTCTTCGGAATGTCTTTCTTCTTCACACACAACTGATGGTATCCAGATCGAAAGTCAATCTTTGAAAAGTATTGAGCTCCATGCAGTTGGTCAAATAAATCATCAATGAGAGGTAGGGGATACTTGTTCTTTATCGTTATAGCATTGATCTCCCTGTATTCGATATATAACCTCATAGATCCATCTTTCTTTTTAACAAAAAGAACAGGGGCTCCCCATGGAGAAACACTAGGGTGAATAAATCCTTTATTACTCAATTCCTCTAGTTGTTTCTTTAGTTAAACTAATTCTACAGTGTCCATTCTATAAGGGGTCTTCGATATAGGCCTTGATCCAGGAATTAAATCAATGGAAAACTCAACTTCTCGTTCTGGAGGTTGTCCAGGTAAATCTTCCGGAAATACATCTACAAATTCTTTCACAACAGGTACATCCTCTATTTGAACATTCCTTTCCTCACCGATAGTTATTTCATTCTCTTCCTCCCCAATAATTGAATTTAGTTGAGCTACTGGGGGTGGATCTAAATAAGAATTAGGTGGTGACGATTTTGCTCTAAAGATAAGGTGTTCCTTATCATTATCATCAAGAATCGTAACCTCTTTCTTTTTACAATAAATCTTCGCATCATAGTCTGAAAGCCATTATATACCGAGGATTATATCAAACTCAATCATAGGTATGACGATGAGATCAGCAGATAAAGAACATTTATGTGCTCTAATGGGGACTGATTCGCAAAACTTTGTTGCAATGATACTTCCCTTAGGAGTTTTAACTGACAACTCCCTTGTTAAATCAAATTGGAAATATCTAATTTTCTTAGCAAACTGGGAAGATATGAAGCAATGCGATGATCCAGAATCAAATAATGAATTTGCTAAACTTGATGAAACCATTAAATTACCTTCCACCACGTCTTTCGGAGCTTCTACCTCAGCAGTAGTGATAGCATAAGCTTGGCCTTGATCCCTTGGCCTTTTCTGAGGTAAGTTCTCCTGACATTTAGGACATTCATTTGCATAATGTCCCATCTACCTGCAATTGTAGCACTGAACATTGGTAGCTTCCTTCTTCCCTTTGAAATCATGAGCTTGGTGGCCTTTTTCACCACACTTGTAACAAACTCACATTCCCTTCAAGAAAGTACCGGGGTGTTTCTTCCCACATTTACCACAGTATGGATATTCAACCTTTCCCTTCTTCCCCTTATTTCCATTCCCAGATTGATCAGCAGGTCTCTTCTTCTCTTGCTTTGCTTTAAAGTCATAAGACTTAGATAATTCCTTTTCAGTCTTGATAGCACATGAGACAATGTCTTCGTACGATGAGAAGGATTGTGATACTAATTCTCGACGGATAAATGGTTTTAACCCATCAAAGAAACGATCAATCTTACTTCTTGGGTTACGTATATAATCTCCATCATACCTTGCTAACCTTGTAAAGTTAGCCTCATACTTTGTGACATTCTCATCCTCCTTTTGTCTCAGACTCAGAAATTGCCTTTCCATATCTGCTCGATGGTCGCGAGGAAAGTATTTTTCTAAAAACAGATCTTTGAACTCCCTCCATTCCATATTTGATACTTCATCATCTTCCTTCATGTTTTGAATCAATGACCACCATTGATCAGCATCTCCAGTGAGGTGGTAAACTGCCATGATAACTTTTTCCCTTTCACTGCTCCCCAAAGCATGAAATATTTTCTCTAGGGAATTTATCCATTGCTCAGCTACTAAGGGATTTGTACTCCCATTGAACGTTGGTGGTTTTTGCCTCATGAATCGATCTAAAATTGATCCTCCACGCTGTGGATCAGGGTGCTCCATATGGGTAAGGTTATTATTCATAACCTGAGTGAGTTGTCCCAGTATGGTGATTAGCTGATCGGAACCAGTTGCATCATCAGCTCCACTATAATTATCTTGAGCAGGAGGGAAATCCCTACATGGAGTGCATGCATTGATTCAGTTTCCATTTCTTCCACTAGGTTCCATTTCTAAACAATGGCATAAACTAGATCAGTTTATGAATCAAAATACATAATCCCATACTTATAAAACACTTAACATAAATTGAACTATTTATGGATATAATCCATAATCATAAAAATGTTTTCTTTGAGGAAGTATATACTCATAAACCCTTCATAATGATTTGTAAATAAAATGAGAGTTATCCTAAGCATATCCCCCGGGAGTGTCGTAACCAAGAGTGCAGTAAGGCCCGTTGTCGTGCACCAGTTCCCGTTCGAGTCTAGCTCAAAGCGGTGTTTTCGGGTTTTACCCCTAGGTACATCTGTGTCAGAGCCGCCTCTACCTTCTCGTATCCAGACAGGGATGTATTTCTCGGAAAACTCACAAAATCTATACAATACCAAAATTCTAGGAATTTCTTCTATACTAATCCTCAAAGTTCATCTTAGGTCTATGTGCTCTAATCAGAGTTTATCTAAATCTAGCTTCCAAGGTTTGTACTAAACTTCCTCTGATACCAACTGTAACGCCCCGACCCCAGTTACCTAGAGTCGGTGCATTATTACATAACATTGGCATGATCACAAGAAAGATCAAATCTCGAAAGACCGATTGGTTTAGTAGCCTTGGAAACACTAGATATATTCATAAAGTTTTACATTACATCATAAAGTGAAAAACTACTACAACAACATATTGTCTCCATAGTCCACACTATTAACCCCTCATAATATCCCTGCAGGTCATTCATAATTTACTTCTTCACTTCCTGGGAAAAAATAAAACATAGAAAAGGGGTGATCTCAAATGCCTAGTAAGGATAACAATATAGCAGAAACTTTCATAAATAAGAATAAACATTTAAGGTAATGTATAACTAAAACAAAAGCCTTTCAAACTTGAACTTTCAACATAGTATGGCATAAGTAAAATGAAATAATGCCATTTACTTATTCACATGGATATTCTACTAATCAAATAATCACATGCAATATCAATAACCACTTTCATAATGATGGAATGCATAATGCCAGACTATCATAACCACATAGCCAAGGCCTCATGCCAAGACTACAAATAAGATTTTGTCAAGGCCTTGTGCCAAGACACTAGTTTTTCTCATGAGACCTACCGATGCATCGAGGAGCTATAGAGGGCTCCACCCGTCACATATTAAGTCCAATGCATTCCCATATGAAAAGGTTTAAACATAACATAAACATTCGCATTAAAACTAGCATACGAAATGTCAATACTTTCACCATAAACCATGAATGGTATAAAAATAGCACATCCATAGTCAAACATATCACAAAACCTTCAATACAATATAGAATTTTTGTATCATAATAAATCAAATTCAAATAAGCGTAAAATCCATCAAAGGATGTTGACATAGATGAAATCAAAACTCTTTTAGAGAAATATCTCTTTTTATTTTGAAATCATTTAAGAGCCATATAAAATAAAACATTTTCTTTTGAAAATACTCTTATAAGCTTGTAAGGGAATCTTTGAAGATTTTATAACGGAGGAAAATAGCCACAACCTCCGTATAAGTTAAAAAAACATTCTTACCTTAATTCTGTCGAAAAGGTTAAAAAGCACCTTATTTGGAAAACGACAGAAAGATTACATTATAAACCTCTTATAAAAAGTCAAAAAAGGGTATAAATGACTTTAACCCATATTCTTGTAAATAGTAAAAATGTTTTGAAATACATTTTTAAGAAACATGGATGTGGATGATAAAAAGATCCCAGTAGATTATTACGTATAAACAACCTCGGATAATGAAGAGATTGTGAAATAACCCTTACCTTATACTTTTCCTTGGTTGGGGTAGGTTAACCTCCTGTATAATAGTGAAATAATTGTTATTAAATTATACAAGAATCATATTCATTCATATGATATCATATATGATCTTTTAACATTGCTTTGTTAATAATATCTTAGTATTATCGTTGTTTCGGGTGTTAACATACTCGTTTTCTTTTATATGTTTTGTTACGTAAGCCATGTTTGTAATGGATAGGTTGTATATTATTAATATCCAGAATGATATCAAGTCCTTAAACATCATTTTTAAATCATCAAATGATAATTATACTTGAATGGATACGATGGAGAATGAATCTCATCGCATTCGTGGAGACGGTAGTCCGTACGTACGCATGAGCGACAATATCATTCTTTTGATATTAAAATAATATATAAATGGATGGTATATCATATATAAAGAATAATTAACATGTTATATTTATTATTTACATGAGTTACACATCATTATTATACCCATCCAAATAATAATATATTGAATAACAATTACACCACGACGTGGAGACGGTAAGCCGTACGTACGCACGTATGGTAACATGTTATTCAAAGGGTGGATAGAATAATAAATATGGTTGTACCATATTTATAATAACATCACAGTATATATATGATACTGGAGTCATTATTTTAGAATGGTAACAACAAAGGAAGAAGAAGTGGAAGAAGAAAGGAACTTGGAAAAGGGTGGTGAAATCATTACCTCTTCTTCGGTTTCTTCCTTTTGATTTGATCAAAAGGGATCCTTAGGTTGGCTTTATGATCAAAATAAGGCATCTAGGTTGTAGTGAGGGAAGTTGGGAGAGTATTTGGGTAGAGTTTGGCCTAACCAAAAGGCTTTGAAGGTGTGAAGAAATGAGAAGGAGGAGTGCCCTTTTATAAGAGGGGTGATGGGCACCTTTGGAAAAGCTAGAAATATTAATTTATAATAAATTCATATTCGGTTTCTAATGGCTCCAAAGTTGATTATTTAAATGTTAATGTGGGTATGGGTCGAAAACAACTCAATAAATAGAATTTAGACAGGTTTGGGTACTTATATTAACCTTATCTTTAAGTATTAACTCTAAGTTAATTAGTTTCACTTTTAAAATGTCTCTTTGTATTTTTATATAATATGGTTAATAAACTTACTATATACATCCAAGCGACCCCCAAGTGGTCCATTAATGATGAAACTATCATGATATAAGTCTCTTGGCCAAACCTTAGATTTTTAGAAATTTAATATCAATTAATAATATAATATTTGTTTTAAAAACTCTTTTATGTCAATTTTGACACTATTCAATAGTTGGTTTTTGTGAAACTCATAACAGATTGATTACTTCGAACAAAGTCAATTGAATCAATCCTAATAGATCATATTATCCTAGAAAATTAGTTTAATTCATGAAAAGTTTCATATTATATTTATTTGGGTATTTATAATATCAATTATTTTGATTTTTCACTATTATAGTAATTACTGCATCATCATTGTGTCATAAATAAATTAAATTATTTAAAGTTTAAAAATTATAAATAAAATATAATTATGTAGTAAATATTTTTAGATTTATAATTAATATTTACAATCGAATTTATCTTATTTATAACCCTATTTTAAAAATGTTTTAGTAAATAAACTTTGATTTTAACTCTTTTAACTCTTCTTTGAATTAAATAATAATAAATGTTCTAATCTAATCCAAGTGGACCTAAATGATAATTTTTTTATTCATAAGGCTGTTTTGGTTGATATACACTTGTCCAATAGAATTAGGACATGTGTTAGGGTAATATTAATATCATTTTTACCCGTAATTACCCTATTTACTTTTAACCGTGGTAAATAAAAGTAAAAAGTTATTATTCACCAAAAATTATTTTCATCTCATTGAACCAAATTTTACTTCTTGATATTAACCGTGTCTCTCGGGTTTTTGAAATTCCATTCACAGAAGCGGTAAAATTAAGTTTTATGAAAAATTTAGTTTTTTTAACTACCACTTAGTAGTTTCACTATTCATCAAAAACTGAAGTTTTTCAGAACAATGCCAAAATTTCACCCTAAGCTATAATTGATATTCCAAATTCAAAAATTATGTCTATTTTAAAAAATTCCAAAAATATAAGTTTCATTAATTAATTTTATAATTAATTCCCGCTGTCACAACAAATAGCGTGTTTTTAAGAAACAATATATATCAAAAGATTGATAATTGTTTATGTCCGGTTTAATTGTAAAATTATGTCCAATGACCAACATTGCATTAAATGGTAAAAATATATTCTAAATATACTTTAAAACCTCTCGAATTCATAATTTATCACTATTAATTATTTTTGATTAAAAAAGTTGTTTTTAATTAAAATTTAGTAATTTTCACTATTCATCAAAATATTAAAGTTATCCGAAAAGTACCAAAATTTCATCTTAGGCTAAATTCGATATTCTGAATCCAACAATGAAGTCTATTTTGAAATATAAAGTAGGTATTACTATTCATAACGGCTAGTTTGATTAGTTGTGGTGTGTTAGAACTCGATGTTGCGTACAACACACGCTATCGCATTATTCAAAGAGAAGCGTACCGTAGAAGCTTGGGGTGTTACATATACTTTTGAAAATTTTATATGTTATATTTGACAAAATAAAATCCTTCTTTAGAATTTGAACATCAAAATTTACTTTGTGTAAATTTTTGTTATTTTTCCGATAAAGATCATTTTTAGTAAAAATGTTGTATTTTAATTCAAAACCTCATTTTAATATAATTTATTTATATGGATAGATTATATTTTTAATTGGGTTTAAAGTGTAGTTAAAATATATTATTACCATTTAATCCAATGTTGGTCATTAGAATTAATTTCAGTTTGAAATCGGACATAAACAAGTGTCAATCTTTTGATAAATATTGTTTCTTAAAAACTCGTTATTTGTTTTGACAGCGGAAATTAATTATAAAATTAATTAATGCAAATTTTATGTTTTGAATTTGGTAAAATGGACATCATTTTTTAATTTGGAATAACAAATATAGCTTAGGGTGAATTTTTGGTATTTTTCTGAAAAACATCAATTTTTTTATGAATTGTGAAACCACTAAGTGGTAGTTAAAAAAAACTGATTTTTCGTTTAAATGAAATTTTACCACCTCTGTGATTTGAATTTCAAAAATCCAACATACATGGTTGTCATTAGGATGTAAAATTTGGTTCAATGGGATTAAAATAATTTTTTGGTCAATAGTAACTTTTAAATTTTATTAATCGCGATTAAAGGTAATTAGTGTAATTTAAGGTAAATATAGTGATATAATAATATGAAATTACCTTTACACTTGTCTTACACTTATTTTATAAGTCATGACCGACCAAGAAAATCCATGTTTCAACTTGGGGACCCCATGGAGCCACTTGGGTAAGAGAATGACATTAATAACTTTTTATTTAAAGTAAAAATAAAAGTGTCACAAACATGTATTATTTTACTAAAACAATATTTACATGGGGTTCTACAAGTCATATTTTTGACTATAAATATTAATTAGAAAGATAAAAAGATTTCCTACATCATGATATTTTTTTTATAATTTTTAGACATTAAATAAATTAATTTATTTATGACACCATGATAATGCAGTGATTACCTCATTAATGAACGATTTAAATAAAATGAGAAGATAAGGTAAAATATAAGACTTACACTTGTCAAAAACCTATTGGATGGGTGGATTTCGAACCCTTATCACCTTAGTCTTGAAATATATCCTTTTGGGACCTTTAAAATCCGAAACTCATTATATAATAAAGTAACATTTCTTGAATTTCCAAGAGTGCCCCTCCTCTCCCTTAAAAAAGGCCCCCACTTCTACCCCCTTACCCACACCTATAAAGCCTTTGGATCGACCAAACTCTGCTCATTTTATCTCTCCACATCCCTCTCCTCATCCTAGAAGCCTTACCTTATGCAGAAAGCTCTTCAAGAAACCCTTTTGGTTCAAACCAAAGGGAGTTACCTGATTTAAAGGTAATGTCTTCTCTTATGTCCTTTTGTTTTATTTTGCTTATCCAACCCCCTAAATTGTTTCTATTCCTTTATTTTGTAACAAAACCAGTATCTTCAATATAGTAGGATATTGTTATGAGAATTATTCTAGCTACACTTACACACACCTTCGTCTAATGGTTAAAGAACATACTGTTTCTGTGGATGGCGAATTACTACCTCACGAAACAATGATTGCTCAATATTCTCTTAACACCTTTCATGGTGGCCATTATGATGTCACTGTATTTATATATTATATATAATATATTTATTCCCTCTATATTCTTCTGTATTTTATATTTAAAACATACCTTTATTCTTTTCATGTTGTGCAAATACGATAATTTCATCTGAGGAAGTGTGGACTACCGCCCCCTCAAGTGATGTGACTCGTTCATCCCAAACATGAAATTTATAAAGAATGTAATTAATGAAATTATGTTAAATATATAACATATATATTATACTGGAATTATAATATATATTTTTCTCATTTAGTTTTAATTCCATTAAATACGAAATAGAAATGAAAGTAGCGTTCATGCGTACGTACGACTTACCGTCTCCATGAATGGTGCGTTTCATTTCTTACATCTAAATGTTATGTAATATTATAAATGCAAGTATATACTAGATATATATGATATATATGATATCTACATCATGAATATGATTTTGTATATAATGGATATTTTACCACATGAACAACTTGTAATTATAAGAAGTTTATTTTTGACTCAAGTACCAATGATCGACAAAATGACCGTTATTAACTTAAATAATTACATAATGTTCATAACATGGTAATAAGTGATATAAAAGGAATAATGAACTTTAAAAATGTTCTTAATCAAGTATAAATTAACTCTAGTTTATTATTCAGGAATATAAAGAAACAAACAAGACAAGTCGGACTTGAGGTAAGGGATCTGACCTCTCTCTTTCTTTTCAAGTACTCTCTTTTATTTCATTTCTTTTATGCTCTATGTTCTTATGTTGGAGGATGCTCTTTTATATTCACAATATTGTAATTTTTATTTTCATATGATGATATACCCCCTCCTACTCTCATCAATTCATTTTAAGAATTTTTAAGTGGCACCGTTAGGCTGCCGAATTTTTGTAAGGGATTTGTTATCTCACTTTTTATTCCTGTGAGATTCATGCTACATTTTCCACTATTTCCTTTTGTGTGGTGTATGTACTGCCCATTATTCTAATATTTGTGTAATATAATCTCGTTTATGGGTATTTACGTCTTCATTGTATGACCCTTCTTTCATGGGGTGTACATTTCGAAAGTTACCCAAATCGGTAAGGGAACCTTTCACCCTCCTCTTTTTAAAAGACTTCTTTTTGTTAGGTATTTTAATTTACATATTCTTATGTTGGGATATGTTCTTATATATCTTTATTGCTGTAAATGATATATCCAAGTGATGAGATACCCTTTTTATCTCTCATCGTCTCATTTTCTAAATTTTAAAATGACGTTGTTAGACTGTCGAATTTCTGTAAGGGAACTTCTTAACCCAATTTCAATTCTTTGGGTTAAACCTCTACTTCTTGATTATGTCGTACTATGAATATGTGTGGATGAACTCTGATTGTTTTACACTTAATATCCTCTTATATTGAGTGTATTTATATTTTTCACACATAATTATGTAATTGATTTATCCTTAATCTAAGGACACCAACTTTGTAAGGGACTTTGTCTCAATCTCCTTTCATTGAGGCATATTTTGTTCTAATAAAATACTTTATTTTATATGCTGTATAAAACACCTTTGAATTTTCATTTCATTCAAAGGGAATATTTTTCTACGAAGCGTTTTACTAAATGACAAAAAGGAATGTTTATTTTAATGTACGCGGTGACAACGACCTTTTCCGCCGCCGCGAGTATTATTTGGTCTTTGGCTTCTTCAACAAGATGCAATGTTTTTAAAATGAAATAAATACCATATACTCTTTTATGTATTTTGGTATTGAAAATGGTTTTTATAATGGATTTGTTATGTCAATATATTTAAGTGATATATTGTGATCGAAATGTGGAAATGTTTTCTTTCCATTATATTTGTTTTATGTCTTATGATTTTATAATGGTACTTGGACATTTGACAAGTGGTTACATGATAAACCATATGACGGGTGGTGCCGTGAATATCAGGACGAGTGGTTACTTTATAACCTCTAATGCATTGGGTATAGAAGTCGTCCGTATGTCTATTCTATTTAGTGATATGTGTGGAAGTTGACCATATGGTTATTCCATTTAAGTATGTTTATGTCCCAAGTTACCTTTATATGTTATGTGTTCTTTATATGGGTTTTATGGTAATATTTTGGTTACAAAAGGGTAAGTAATGATCTTTTATTCAGTGAAGAGTATTTACTACTTCATAAAGGTGAAAAGTATTACTTTGATAAAGTATTCATGGTTTACTTATTGTTTTGAAAAACTAACAGTTTTCCCTCTTTGTGTATCCCTTACTGAGCTTTTTATGCCCATCCAAAGTTTTTTTTGAAATGTTTTTCACAGGAAATAATGTGGAATAGGGTCAAGGATGGGATCAAGGAAAAGTCATGTTGTCTTAAACATAGAACTAGACATGACTCTTTTTTTCAAGAGTTCATGTTTTGTAAAAAAAAGGAAACTATGTAGAAGTGTCTACTTTGTAATCTTTTGAGATGTAATAGTTATGTCCTAATTCTATAAAACTCTAAACCTGAAAAGATCCTCAATGTGAATTATTCTTTTAATTCAATATTAAGTAATGTTTAAGGCCGGGGCCTTATAGTCACATACTTATTCTATGAAGAGTTTTATAAACTTAAATCTACCTTGAAAAAGATCAACAAGAAAATTTGTTCCAAACTCACTGAACCATAAATCAGTGAGTATGTATGTTGATTATTGATAGTGGTATTTGTACAAATGTTGCTTTAAAAATACTAGTGGATAAATTGAAGCTTCCTACTCAGAATCATCTTTGGTAATACAAACTACAATGGTTGAAAGATGGAAGTGAACTCTAAGTTAATAAACAAGTTCTTATTTCATTTTCCATTAGTAAGAACTATGTTGATGAGGTATTGTGTGATGATATTCCTATGGATGTTTTTCACTTTTTTTTTGGAAGGTCTTAATAGTTTGATAGGGAAGTGAAATATGATGGGAGGAATAACACATATTCTTTTCGATCTGGGGAAAAGAATATCACACTTTCTCCTTTGATGTCATCTCAGACTCTTCAAGAATTTTTTTTTCTAAAAGATCCTAAAGGTTGCCTCATTATCAATAAATCTTAACTGGAGAAAGCAATCAATAAAATCCTATTTTTTTCTTTATTGATGATGGAAAATTCATGCCAGGAAGAGAATATTCATCACCATCCATAATCTTATTCTTTGATTGAGAACTATCATGATGTTTTCCCTAATGATCTTCTAGCTATATTACCACCCTTTAGAGGCATTGAACATCGGATTGACCTTGTACTGGGATCAAAATTACCTAATAAACCAACATATCAGTGTAATCCTGGGGAATCAAAGGAATTGTAGAAGCAAGTGGATGAATTGATGGATCAAGGCTTTATAAGGCCAATCATGATCTTGTGTTCTATTTCAACATTAGTGGTGTCAAGGAAAGATGATATGTATCACATGTTCATTGGTAGTAGAGTTATCAATAACATTACCATCAAATACAGTATCACATTCCCTGACTCAATGATATTCTTGATGAATTACATTGGTCGTTAATCTATTCGAAGGTTGATATTTGAATTGGATACGACCAGATCCTAATAAAGGAAAGGGATGAGTGGAAAACAACATTCAAAACCAAAGTTGGATTTTTTGAGTGGTTGGTGATGCCATTTAGCTCCTCAAATGCTCCAAGTACATTCACTCGACTCATGAATGAAGCTCTGAAACCATTTATTAGTAAATTTATTGATGTATATTTGGATGATATTTTAATTTATAGCAAGGATGTGGAGAGCCATGTGGATCATCTTCATCGGGTATTTGGAATTCTATGGGAACAAAATATATATAGAAAGCTAGAAAAGTGAGATTTCTTTTCAATATAAGTGGTGTTCTTGGGATATGTGGGATCCAAATAAGGAATCACGATGGATCAATCAAAAGTGAAAGAAATCAAGTCTTAGCCACCACTAGAATCCATAACATAAGTAAGTATTTTTTATAGTTTGGCATCTTTTTATCATCACTTTGTTTCCAATTTCAACGCTATCATGGAACCCATCAATGAATACTTGAAAAATGGGGAGTTTGAGTGGTCAAATGCAGCAAATTAAGCATTTGAAATCATTAAGAAAAATTTATGTGAAGCCCCAGTTTTGACATTACCTAATTTTGATTTTGTCTTTGAATTGGAGTATGATACTAGTGGAGTTGGGATCAATTTTGTTCTCATCCAAAGAAAGTGACTGATTTCATATTTTAGTGAGAAATTTAATGATTCAAGGAGTAATTACAGAACCTGTGAAAAGGGATTTTATGAAATTGTGAGAGCCCTAGATCATCATTCTCATTATTTGAGACCAAAATAGTTTTTTCTTCATTATAACCATCAAGCATTGAGATTTATCAATGTTTCAACACAAGATGAGTTTGAGGCATTCAAAGTGGGTGTAATTATTTCAATAATTTTCATTTGTGTAAAAATACAATAAGGGGAAAGATAACCAGATGGAAGATGCTCTATCTCGATGTATACTTTACTTACCATTTTGGATGCTTGAATTCTTGGATTTCAAATTATGAAACATGATTATCAGGATGATATAGAGTAAAATTCTATTTTAATCCAATGTAAAAATGGTTTTTTGGAGGATTATTTTATGCATGGTGGGTTTCTTCTCAAGAGAAATAAGTTGTGTGTTCCAAAGGGTAATTGTAGGGATCTTCTCATTTGGGAGACACATAAAGGAGGACTTGCTAGTCATTTTGGCATCCAAAAAACCTTAGAGATAATAAAGGATCATTTCTACTGGACAAATATGCTTTCAAATTTCCAAGAAATTCTTTCAAGATGCAAGACATGTCAAAGAGAAAAGAGTCATTTCAAGCCTAATTTATACACTCTGTTGCCTATTTTAAAGCATCCATGTGAAGATCTCAACATGGATTTCATTATGGATTTACCAAAGACTAATGGTTGTTGTTGATAGATTTTATATGATGACTCATTTTATACCTTTCCATAAGACTGATGATACAGTGAAAGTGGAAGAATTATTTTTCAAAGAGATTGTTCACCTTCATGGAATTCATCACTGCATTTTTTTTATAATGACATTAAATTTCTTAGCCATTTTTAGAGTACATTATGGGGGAAATTTGGTATGAAACTTCTCTTCATCACTTCCCATCACCCTCAAACTGATGGGAAAATGAAAGTTACCAATTGTACTTTGGGAACTATATTTAGAACATTATTGAACAATAATATGAGAGATTGAGATTTATAGCTTGAACAAGTTGAATTTTCACACAACTGGTCTCCAAGTGTTACCACTTGACATTCTCTATTTGAAGTAGTTTGTGACATAAATCTAGTCACTCCTATAGAATTGTGCTCTTTGCCTCTTGATTTTTATGTGAATATTGATGCAGAGTAGAAGGTAAAATAGATGTAGAAGATTCATGAATCTATCCATGCTCAAATAGAAAAGACTAATGAAGCGTACAATATGTGATCTAATAATAATCGAAAGTAGACCATTTTCCAACCTAGAGACAAAGTGTGTATTCAACTATGAAATGAGTGATTTTCATCCAAAAGAAAGAGCAATATGGAATCACAAGATGAAGTCCCATTCAAAGTACTTAAACGAGTGAGAAACAATGCCTATAAGATCAATTTACCCGATCATTTTGGTGGCGTTTCTACAATGTTCAACATTGGTGACTTGTCTCCGTACATTGAAGATGACAATACCATGGATTTGAGGGAAAATACTCTCCAATTTGAAAGGAATGATATGGACCAGATTCAACCCAAGGAGAATTTTTTTTGGACTGACAAAAATTTTAAGACCAATTGTTATTTGAATTAGACCAGCCCGTACTTTTTGACATACAATATAATAGTGGGCCATAACACACTTATTTGGGTCCCAAAATGACATATCCGCATGGAAAAAGGAATGAAATCCATAGAATCAAATTAAAGAGGAAAGAGAACATAGAGAAGGGAATAATTAAGAAAGTGTTTCTCTACTTAAGTTAGTGGGGTCATTAATTAGCATGGAAACGTGCTTTTTATACTTTTTATGTGACCCTTAAGTTCCCCAATGCCTTGTAATTCGATTTTGGGTCATTACTCTCTCTTTATTTTATATTTATAATTTATTTTCACTTCTTTGTACTGGTCAGACTTCAGTCCTACGAATTTAGAAGCTTTCTTTGTATCTTTATTACTTTAGTCTCTTCCCTTTGCTTGAAATCGGTGGTTCATATCCATTGTTGGTGACTTAGTATTTAATATTGAAGAAACCTTTGTGGGTGTCTTCTCCTTTAATCCTTGGTCATTTGGCTACATTCTGCAGCTTCATATTCACTTAGTTGTTTCATGCTTCTAGTGATGCATTGAGATGAGAGATTGAATCATCCCTCATGTGATCTTGATGCCTAATATGAGACTCTCTTATAGATTTAAGATATTTCCATGAATCCTTCCCAATAATACTATTAGTTACCCTTAAGAAATTTATTGACTGAAAACATGAATTTAAGAGGAAAATTCATGTGGGGATTATATTGTCTCTCATTTGATGGTCACTTTATAGTTTGGAACCATATATATTAGAACTCTAGAGTTTATCACCATTTAAGGAGGAATTAGATTCCCATGAAAGGAGGCAAGATGTTTTATGGAGTTGGGATAAAATCCATGAAAAGGGCTTCCTACATATCTCTGTGAAGGGAATTAGAACCCACGCAATTCGGTACCACTTGATGAGATACGATGTACCTTTTAAGGTCATGTAACAAGGACTATAGTGGTTACTTTTTAGGTTGTGCATCCATGATCACTTTCAAGCAGTTTAAATTCATGCGGAGTGGACTGGTATCCTTAGACATTACTGCATCTCCCTTGAGTCAGGGTACGATGGCATTTTATGCTCGTCACATAAGGAAATGAGAGATGGTTCTATGTCTTCCTTAAGTCAATCTATGAGGGAATCTTATGCTCAACACGTAAAGGATGGGTTAATATATTCTCTCTATAGTGCATCTTATACTCATCATATAAGGAAGAATGGTTCATCGTATGCTCATCACATAGGGAATCTTATTCTCATCACATAAAGTGATTGTTTTCTTATACTTTCCACATAAGAAGGCTAATAAATTTTGGGCACTGCTGGAAAATGAGGTTATACCAACAGTTTTAAACCTTTGGTATAGAGTAGAAAACTATTGGTATGTCTTATACCAACAGTTTGAATAATCGTTGGGTGATAAGGTGTGGGGATAGCCCTTTACCAATGTTTATTCCTTAACCGTTGGAATAGACCACTGAAAAATCATCTATAGAAACAATTTATTGATAACTATTGGGATAAACATATACCAACGGTTTGTAACCATTAGTATAGAGCCTAAGCCTTCAAACTATACCAATAGTTCTTAAACCGTTGGTATAGACTTCTTCCAAGGGTTTTCCCAACAGTTTACTAAAAATTGTTGGTATAAATGAACCTTCAAACTATACCAATAGTTTCTGAACAGTTGGTATAAAGTTCCTGCAAAATTCAACATACTAGACCCCTGCTATTTTACCCAGAGCAGGTTCAAATTCAATACATAATATAATACCATCTCAAACATTCCATACAATAAACAATACTATAAAACACCACACTAAAAATAGTTAAATACCATACACATAATTTATTAAAAATAGTACAATACTATACACAAAGCACAAACACATAATACATAGAATTTCCTCACTATGGAATACACATAATTACATTATTTTCCATACAAAAAGCACAGAATACACATAATTCACACAGAATTCCACTATTTTCCACTATCTTCTGTTTCCCAGAGAATACATAGAATTCCACTATTTTCCATAGAATGCATAGAATTCCCCCACAGTTTCTCCCTTCCTTTTCACAAAGGACATACATCTCCAAAAATATTACAATAGCATACAAAGAATTTAAAAAACTAATACAACACCTTAAAAAGGACAATAATTTCCTTGATTTCACTAAGGATGAGTTTTAGTGGGAGATCATAATGCTAAGTACCTCAAATATTTCCAGAATTTTTTATTTTAGATAGCGTCTAGTTATGATGATATCATTGATTTTTGTTGTAATTGATATATCTCATGTAACAAGGACACCACCATAGTTTCAGAGGTACTTTTCTGAAATAGATTGCTAGTGTTCCCTATAAATCTCACAATATATTGATGGGGTTTCAAAATTTTCATAGGATGGATACTCGATTATGGTTTTATATAGTGGATTTACATGGATGTAGCCAGATGAGTTCCATAGATGAAACAGTATGTCAAATCATTCTTCCCAATATTGGAGGGGGAATTCATTCAGAGGGAGCTTTAATGATTGGATGGAAACATGGAATAGAAAACTATGTGGATACTATGGATGGGTGGTGTTCACATGTTTGGTAGTGGGAATTTAGTGTGATCATGAGAATATAAATTGAGTGGGGTATTATTAGACTCGAATTCAATAAAAATTATCAAGTTGTATAATTTATGGTTTTGATTTAGAGTGATTTTCATAGACAAATGTCGGATCTTTGTATGTTTATTCAATATATGAAACACTTGGGTGATCCTAGAAGATGATAACACACTAACAACATGGAATTATCATTTTAGGAAGATTAATCCAGCTCAACAGATATTGAATAATCATTTGAATAAATATTCAATTGTAGGAATCACATGTTATGTTTGGGGAATTATGCTAAACTGTGTTATCAGCAGGTGGTGTGTTCAGTGGAAAGAGATGGAAAAGTTTGATCTAAAAGATTCAAACAGGAAGTATGAATTTTGTGGGTGGATAAAAGTGGAGTCTAAGTGTTTAAATTATGAATAGGTACTTTTTATACATGTAATGGTGGATTTAGTAATGATCTGGATAATTCATTGAGGGTTTTGGTAGGGGAAGCTTCCAATATTAGTACCAATGTCCAGAGTAGATGAAGGAATTTATGAGGTTAATGAAATTCACAATTTCACTAATGGAAATACATATAATCCTTCAATAAAAATACTATCTCACCACATGATATCATGTTTAGATTTGATGAGACCCAATCGAAATCATAAAGACGTGTAAGAGTAACAAAAAAACAGATGTTATATAGAGGTAATCTAGTCGTTTTGAGGTGTACTTTTTGAGATAATGAAGGTCCGACGTGAGGATATTTCAAGGTTTCATTTTTTATTCTATGGATATTTTATTGGATAAACCGGTTAGAAGACATCACCCTCTCAAATCTAGTGAAATCCAAGGGTGAAACAGCTTTAATTTCCAATCATAATATATCTATAGATTGAGTCATCCTTTTTTTTCGCTATTCATTTATGTTTTTTTTTATAAATTCTAGCGATGTTGTTATTGTATCATATTTCTTACAGTTGTTAGGATAGTGTTTTACTAAAAAACAACTTATGTGGGTTATGATTTTTTTCTATGGTTTTCTTATTATTACAGACATATTTGTGTAGCTATTAGGTTTAAAACATGACAGATATTTAATTATTTTTTTGCTGGAAAATTATTTAGTATGTGTTGGTTTGTGTACATGTGAAATGAATATGTGAATATATTTATATAAATAGTGCATTTGTGATAGTTTAATATGATTTTTTGAAAGTGGTCTGGACAGTGTATCATCATCATCCCCTTTGTACAGCAGCACACCAGTCTCAAAATTGAATAGAACTCAGTTCATACAGGTGAATCATCTCCTCTTCACAATAATCATTTCCACCTTATCTTCTTGAATCATCCTACTCCATGTGTAAAGAAACAATATCCATTGTTACTACGAATATTAAAGGGATGGTCCAGTGTTTCTTGCCCAGAGTGTGAGGTGTCATCTGCTGCAGTTTGGGAAGTCATCTATTTGATACGAAAACATGTACTTATTTTTGAAAATTGATACACATTTGGTACTAGAAATTAGTAACTATTTCAGAATGAAGTCACCTTTTTACAAGATCTACAATATTTAAGTTGATAATAGTGAGTCTAGTTTTTCATTTTTTTCTCCCATGTTAATTCTTCTTGTTTGCATAATACACAGTCTTCAAGTATCTATTCAGGTATTTTTTTCTCCCTTCTTAATTCTGCTTGTTTTCTGAATTATTGGCCATACACTTTTGATTTCTTATTACGAATGCACAAGTATGAACATTTTGGGACAACAAAAAATGGTGTATGTCTAAATTGAAATAAGAATAATTTATCCCATTAATTAAAATGTGGGTCTATTATGATATACACCCTACAATGAAAGATGGTCAGGGGATTCGACCCCACGACCGGTGCCCCACACCCCAACCCCTCGACTGATACCCCACACCCCAACTCATATATTTTACAGGACTAAAAATAGAGTAGGAGGATGTTTTATTTCTTAAAACCAAATTTGTTCTTTCAATTAATTTTTTTTAAAAATATCATCAGGATACCATATACATAATACACCTCCATTGGGTACCTAATGGTCTACTAGGGAGAACCCCTCCATTATACCCCTCATTGTGTTCCCAGTGACCCAATACCTATTTTATTTTTCACTCCACACACGACATGGGTCTCATATTTTCATATACTTATAAATAACTTTTGAGATAACTATGATATTATAAACACAACTCCAAATAAATCATCAAGAACTAAAATTATTGATCAAAACAAAAAACAACCCTGTATTTAAATCAATCCAAATGAAAAGGGTAAAATAAAATCTAGGTAGAAAATATAAATCAGTTAGAACATACCAATTTGAAGTAGAAGAACAAACAATGATCTGAAAAAGGGATGGATCATAGGTTGGGAAGAAGAGTTTGCAAAGAAAAGGGAACCTATCATTTAGGGAAAATCAAAACAGAAAACAATCTTGTCTTTAAATAAATATGAATGAAAAAAGGAAAAAATGGAGGGAGAACATAAAAATCATTTATAACTTACAGATTTGAAGTGGAATAACAAAAATCAGTTGTTTGTAAGAAGGGTTCGCACACTGGAAAGAATGGGAGCTCTCGTTTAGGGCACAATGAGGGCAGATCGGGATCTTGATATTTGTGGTATTCTATCCCAACGGTTTTAAAAAACCATTGGTAACTTTGGTTCATTAATATCCCAACAGTTTTATAAAATCGTTGGGTAAATATTCCATATCCCAATGGTTTCAAAAAACCTTTAGGAAAGTGGGCATAAGCATGCTATATCCCAACGATTCTAGAAAAACCGTTGGGAAAAGTGGGGGTAGGCATTAAATATTCCAACGATTTCAAAAACCGTTGGGAATATACACTCTAAAAACTCCTATACCAATGGATTTCAGCAAACCATTGGTATAGGTACCCTATCCCAATAGTTTATCTAAACCATTGGGATATGGGCATTGGTATAGGAGGTATTTCTAGTAGTGGGGAGATACTGCCTCTCAAGGGGGAGATGATACAGTAATGATGTTGGGATATAATATCAAGGAGTCATCCTATGTATCCTATCGGAATAGAAACCAAAACTCATAAAGATCGAGTATCATAGTTTAAGGTCGTGTGATAGGACTGACCCATTTAATTTAAAGTCATATAGTAAGGATTATGTGCTATGTAGTTTAATGTTGTACAATTATGACTACTTAGTGAATGGTACTTAACAACAAGTTAGTGTGAGATTTATTCTAAAGTGGCCCTTCTGGGTTTTTTCTAGAAAATAATCCAGGTGAAAGCATTCTTCGGAAAGCATGAGGAGGTTCTCAACTCAAGTCATTGAAGGAAATCAAGAGGAGGATCCCAACTCAGGGCATTTAATAAAACTAAGAGTAGGATCTCTACTAAAGGTTGTAACACCATGAGATTTTAAAATAGGAACATCATATTTGATAGCGTATATGACACGTAACACCAAAATTATAAGAGAATGTAACACCCCAAGAATTTATGATATATTTACTTTTAAATAAATTAGATCTCTTTGAAAACTTTCAATGCACGCAACACCATGTTTTAATGAAACATGATATTCTATTAAAATATTATTAGTTAAACATGACCATTATAACATAGTTGTTAAGTTGGTGGGTATGAATAATACTAACTAAATTATAAAAATTATATGGTTTAAACATGCATAAAATAAATTCAATAGTTATCTATTGATTAGAAATAAAATAAGAACCATTTTAAATGAAAAGAAATGTTTTCTGAAAAACTATATTTTTCTAAAAGGCGGTCTAGTCACGCTTTGTGCACATAATTTAAAATTATTTTTTTACCAATTTTAAAAAAAATTATTTGAAAAAATAAAATTCATTTTTTAAATATAAATTTCAAAATTATCTTTGGTTTATTTTTTGAGAATTTTATAAAAAGATTAATTTTTTATGAATAGTAAAAAATACTGATTTTTATTGAAAACTATCTTTTTGTTTAAATTATTTATAAAATTAAATTATATTTTAAATTGGTTTTAAAGTATAATTAGTAAAATTATATTAAAATCTAAATTATTTAGGTTATTATAATCAATTTCATATTGGATTTTGATATTAAAGCATTCTATACTTAAGAGAATTTTCTCTTTGGAAAACAGCTCTTTCGTCGCATCTGTAATTTAATTTTAAATTAAATTATTCAACTTCTGTGAGTTGAATTTGGAAAAATGGATTCCATATTTTAAATTAGAATAATTTATATTATCTAATATGTTCAAATTAATTTTTTACCATAATGAATATTGAAAGCAGTAAAAATTAATTACAGCGGTTAAGGTAAAAATGGGTTTACCAGAGGGGTTAAACTAAAAATATAAGGGTTAAAAATGACCTAAAATTCATACAACCCCCATTTTATGGACATATTTAGACCCTATATTTTCTAAGGTTTGATAATTATCCATTTTGAGGCTTTTGGAATGATAAAAATGTGGGTATCACTTTACCTTTTCAAAAATTCCATATGCGTCATCTCCCCCACTTATAAAAGACCACCCCCTCTCCTCCTCTTTTCACACTTTCAAAACCTTTTGGTTCAGCTAATACCTTAAAAAATACCTTAATTAATTTCCTTCCCACTTCTTATATTACTTACTTTTATTAGTAAGTCCTCCTAAGAATGATTTATGTATAAACCTAAAGAGACTCTTCGAAGAAGAGGTAAAATTCTTAAACGTGCGTATTTGTTTTATTTCTTATCCCACCTCCTTCAAACCTTATTAAAATATGCTAATATAATAAAAAAATTATATCCTATATAATGAGATTTTATTATGTTAATTACATAACCCATATCCATATCCACTTCCATTAAATGGGAAATGAAACTATCGACCGCGTGTACAACGGACTACCGCCTCGTGAACCGATATAATTCATTTTCCATCACCACCTTTAAAGGTTGGATATGATGATGGATTTAACATATTTATATGATATTTATGAAGTTTTTATACTTCTTTAATTATGATATCACATATACATTCTTACTTTCTATTTTGTGAGGGATACGATAACGTCGCTCGTGTGTACGGTTGGACTACGCCTCACGAAGCGATGCGATTCATTTTTCACTTATGCTTTACATGAAAGGTGTTAAGGTTAAAGTTAATGAATATATGTGATATTTATTATCTATAAATACTTATATAAATATAATATCACATCTAATTTCTTACCTCTCAATCCATTAGAAAACAATAATGCTACTCGTGCGTACGTGTGGAATATCGCCTCTACGTAGTGATGTGAAATATTTTTCATTTTATTTTTACATGGATGGTAATAAGGATGTATTTGATTAATATATATTATATATATGATATTATAATTATTCCATAAATATGAATGAATTTTTATTTACCTTTCATTCTATTCATCAAGAAAAATAGAAATATCGTTCATGCGTATGTATGACCTATCGTTTCCATGAACAGTGTAATCCATTTTTATATATAATTTTAATAGATTACTATATATACATATATAATGATTATATATTATATTTATATCATGGTTCAAATTCTGGAGATTATTTAACCATTATCAAATTAAAAAGACCAAAATTACCGAACTAAAACATTCAAGAAAAACAAAGCAATTATAACCCAAAACAGTTATTTTAACAAAGAATTATTAATAAAAGGATGATAAAGGAATATAAGTAAATCATTTATGGTATGAGATATATGATTATGGTTATTTAATATATTTATAATAAACCTATATTTATTATATAGGAGTTCCGAACACATACAAAGGAAGTTGAACTTGAGGTAAGGGTTTCTCGTCTCACTTTTACTTTTGTGAGACATATGCCGTATTCACCACTTATTTCTTTTTGTGGTGTATATAATTCCCATTTTGATATGTTGTATCATAAATTTATTCCTCTTAATGGTATTTAATGTTTTATTTGAATTTATTTCTTTCATAGGTCTTATGATTCAAACATTACCAAAGTGGTAAGTGTGTATTTCACAATCGCATCATTATTCAAGATTATTTATTTTTAAGTCTCCATTAGGGGAATTATTTGATATTAATATCTTAAAATAAATATATCTTCTTATACTATAGTTATTTATTAACTTTTTCAAGTAATATTACCATTTTCCCACTCTTTGGTACTTAAAATGATTAAGTTTTTTTTTTTAAGAAAATCCAACTTTTTTCACTCTTCAGTGGAAAATCCATTTTCATCAAAATCCATTTTTTATAAAAATGTTTTAAAAAATATTTTTAGACTTTTAAAAATGATTTATTAAATAAAATTTTACCCATTTTTACTTTTTACAAAAATTTTTGAAAGGAATATTCATGTCTTTTTCAAAACAAGTCTTGTTTGGATTTTTCCAAAAATGTGAAAGGAATATTTATTTTAACATGTACGACATGAATGATTTTTTCCACCATCATGACCAATAAATATTTTAAAGATTATTTTACAATTTTTCAAAGGTTATTTTAAAATAAAATTATTTTCAAAATATTTTGTGAACATTTTGTTTTAAAATATGATTTTCACGGTGAAAAGGTTATTTTTCTCAAAAATGTTTTTAATGACATTCTTATGGTATTTCTATTCATCAACAAAATAAAATCATTATTTAATTATGATCCATTGAGGATGTGTTGTATTAATATCATCTTTATTTATTCTTTTAAGAAAGATGAGCCCGTAAGGGGCCTCTCTCGACGTTAGGTTTCCCTCGGCGCCGCCTTCCGCTCCCCCATTGCAGATCTGCCTTGTTCCCCTTCTGCTCGGCGCACTCGTGGCTCGCGGGTCTTCCAGTGGCATCGATTTCTTCTCTGGTGAACATCCTTGTTGCGGCGTGATTGCTCTGGCTAGGGCTCTCCATGGCGCCGCGATGTTGGTCCCGGGCGGTCGATGCTGCGGTTTGGGGGTTGATGTTGCGATTCGCGTCGTCTGCGGGTGTGATGGGTAGATCTGGACCCGGGTGCGGTTTTGAAGGCGACGCCGGGATTTGCGGCATAGGCTTGCGGAGGGGTCCCCTACCAGCGAGATCTGGCCTGGTTTGTGTTCGTTCTCTTTTTTCTGTGTGTTTTTCTTGGTTTTGTGGTGCGATGGTTGTTGCGGCGCTCGGTGTGGACTCGGCTCCGATTCCGGCGACCGGTGATGCATTATTGGTGACCGAAATCTTGGTTTCGGGTGATTGGCGACGGTCTGTGATGGCTTCATGGTGGAGGATCATATTTGCACGGACTTGTTGTGGTGTTTTTGCAGAAGGTTAATTGATTCTGAAATTGTGATTTGGTTTTCTGCTGGTTTTTTGTGAATTTGTGGTATGATGTTTGCCTGTCTGGTCTGTGGCCCGTGAAGTGTTCCCGGTGATTTCATGTCAACACCGGTAGTGAATTTCGATGATGGGTTAGAGAGGTTGAAGGGTTTGGAATCCGGTGATGCTATGGTGTTTTGTTTAGGAACTGCTCGGCCCTTTGTACTCTTTTTCTTTTTTTAATAAATGGTCAGGGGATTTTTCCCCCTGACAGACTTTCCTGGTTATTTATTCTTTTAATGGATTATGATCATTTTGACTGAGGATGTACAATTTTATTACCATTCCCCATATTACTCTGGATGGTTTATGATTATGTTTATTTGATTAGGATAAGTATTAACATTTCATATGTTAGTTTTTCCATAATAATGTTTATGTTGATTATGTTTTACTCCTTTCATATGAATAATGTATTAGTCTTAGTAAGTTATGGGTAGGTCCCAGTTATAGATATCCCCTCAATGCATTAACAGGTCTTATGAGAAAAATCAGTTGGCCAAATTAGATGGGTTTCTACCCACAAATTTAAAATATCTTGTGAAAGGTCTTGAAAGTTTCAGATGTTTAGAATTATGCATTCCCTCTTTATGAGATTAGTTATTTATTTCCATGTTATTATTAAATTATTTAGAATATCCATGGATAAGTTTTAATCTTATGTAATTATTTATATGAATTTATTTGATCATCATTTGTTTCTTCCATATTATGGTCATTTTATTAATTAAATGGTTTGTGTTTCAGTTATTTACCTTTCCATATTGATTATTATTATTTATTCATGATAGATTCCATTGTTTTATTACCCTTACTAAGAATATAAGATCACCCATTTCTTATGTTTTATTTTCACCAGGATACCAGGAAGTGTTTCGTGATTGATATGTAAGGATATTCTATGATGAATAATGGAATTATCATATAAGACACTTTGTGTATTTTATGTTTTCAATTATAATGTGAATTTCAAGTATGTATTCATTTTACCATGATAAATAAACTATTCAGTCCTTTAGGATGTGATTCCTTGTATATTATTCCAATGTAATAAAGTAACCACCGACTCTATGCTACTGGAGTTAGGGTCTTTACATTTTTAATTTGAGGAAGTTTAGTAGAAACCATGAGAACTAGATTTCATAAAACATAGATTAATGAATATAACCCTATGACTTACTTTAAGGATACTTCTAAGTATATGATAATATCCTAAAGTTTTGGTAAGGTATAGATTATGTGGTTTTCCTAGAAATACATTAATTTTAGGATACTATAAGTGGATGTGGTTCTGGCACAGATGTACCTAGGGGTAATAACTCTTAAAAAGGATCATCAGGATTGACTCAAGCATTACCTGGTATACGACAACGGGTTTTACCGTGCACCTGGTTTGACACTCCTGGGGGATATGATTTGGTTATTTTATATTTTCTTTACAACCCATTATAAAGGATTTGAATATATTTTTATGATTTGAAAACCTTCACAAAGAAACCATGTTTATGATTATGAGATTATCTATGCATAATTTTTTTAATTTATGTTAAGTATTTCACTAGCATTGGGATTATACATTATGTTCCATAATGTTTTGATCTAATCTAGTGTATGTCATTATTTATAAATGGCGTCTATTAGAAGGAATGGGAATCATATCAATATATGTACCTTATATAGGGATTTCCCTCATAGGAAATATAATGAATCTAGAGCTAAATCTGCAGCTAGAACTGAAGAAATTATAACCATATTGGGGTAGATAACTTAGGTTAAGAGCAATAACCTTTTCTGTATGGAGCATTCTATTGATCTACCATGTGGTGTAACCATGTTAGACTATTTTGTTCATTAAAAACATCCATAATTTAATGGTACTAAAAATCCATTTGTAGTTTAGCAATGGATAAGTTCCTTAGAGAAGATATTTCTCACTTTGGGAAGTAATGAAAGGGAGAAGGTTGTCATGGTAGTTTATCTTCTATCATGAGATGCAGATCAATGGTGGTCATTGATTCAAAACACTAAGGATGAAGTAGAAATAACAAACATGGAATGAAAGGATTTTAATTTGATCTTCTTGGAAAATTATTTTCCTCAAAAGCAATTAGAGGATATGTAAATACAATTCCTATGTATAATACAAAAGGAAGATGAAAATTTAGTTAAGTATAAATCCAAATTTACAAGTTTATAAAGGCATGTTATGGACTACGTACATAATCCAAAGAGCAAGATTGACCATTTCTTTGATGGGATTAAGCCAATTCTTCAAAGGGAACTAATCTCCCAAAAATTCCCAAAATATGAGGACATAGTATGATGTGGTATAAATATAGATAAATAATTCTCCAAGTCTTATGAATTTTAAGGGAAGTAAGATAATAAAAGGGAGACAAAGAAAAATATGGATAAAGGGAATAAGGGAAAGAAGTATTTTCCCCCATGTGATAATTGTGGAAAGAAACACCCTGATACTTACTTTAATGGAATGAGAGTTTGCTATAAGTATGGAGAGAAAGGACACCATGCTCTTGATTTTGAGGGAACGAAATAATTTTCCAATGTTCAATGATTCAACTGTAAGGTGATGGGGCACTATGAAAATGAATTCCTGAAGTGTCAAGGGAATATACCTTGGAAGAAACAAAGGGATCAAGGTAAATATTATGTTGTTATTATAGAAAAAGTGGAATGATTAATATGATTGTGTTTGAATTTAAAAATTATGTTAGAAGAGTATATTATCAATGATATTTTGGATATAAGAATTATTAAATGTATAAGGATTGTACTTTAGTACTTTTTCTTTAAGGATTTTAGAGCATATGTTGAATGGTATCAATGACCAAGAAAAGTGTTTTAGTGGAAAGTTGATCTTTTTGGAAGACACAAGATTGAGTAAAGATAACCCTTTACATTTTCTCAAAGTTTATATAATAATGATAAAGATATATTTATGGGATAGTATTGGTGACCATGAAATTGATTAGTGATTTGATGGTTTATGTTATCTTTATAGGATATTACTACATGTTTGGATTTATTGAATATATTCAAAAACCTGGGATTTTATTTTTGAAAGCATAAATGTTTTCATTAAGGTTTTATAGTGATCAAGGTATTTGTAATGTGAAATCAAGAGATGCTTTATATTGTATAGGGAATATAATATTGATTTAGCGAACTTCTAAATTTAGTCAGACATATTTTGTATAATCCTTAAGGTTAACTATTTATGGAATAGATTAAGCTAAACTTTGGATGTCATTGGATGATTTTTTCTAACCATTTTTATTTTATTAAAGATATGAGGAATATCTTGTTACTCTTATATGGGTCTTATGATCCATTAAATTTTAATTTTAGTTCTTCGGACGTAAAAAATTTATTTTCGGATATCCATTTCTTGGAGCAAGAGATGAAGTGTAAATTGATCGAAGAACAACCAAAGGATGAAATTGTTCTTATAAAATTGAAATATATCAAGTAAGTATATTTATTTATATTCTTTTATAGTAAATGAATTCCTAAACTTTAGGAAAAGGATCTTGAAACAAAAATGTTATCTTAATATCTTCATTTTTGATGAACCGATAGTATTTTCAACCATTATAGATTTATGGTTTTATGGTAATTAACCTTATCTAGATAACCTACTTGTGATCAATGATCTCTATCAATTTCTATAATTATTTATTCTTTTCTTCTAGGTCCATTTCTTTACTTCCCAACTATGTTCTTCTACTTGAAAAGCTAGTTATGTGATTATTCCAAATGACCTTTGTACTTCCCTTTCACTTTTATCAAGAGGATATTTTATTAACCCTTCTCATGATGTGGGATTTAAAGAAAGGTATTTTCAAATGTCAACCCCTTTATTATCAAGATCAATATTAAATTTTGAGGACACAATTTATTTAAGGGGGTAGAATGTAACACCTCAGTATTTCAAAAGAGGAACATCATATTCGATAGTGTATATGACACACAACACAAAACTTAGAAGAGAATGAAAACCCCTAATAATTTATAATATATTTATTTTTAAATAAATTTAATCTCTCTGATAGCTTTCAATTCATGCAACACTGAGTTTGGACGAAATACGATACTCTATTAAAATATTATTATTTAAACATGACCATTATAACCTAGCCGTTAAGTTGGAGGGTATTAATAGTACTAAAAAAATTATAAAAATTATATGGTTTACACATGTATGAAATAAATTCAATGGTTATATATTTATTATAAATAAAATAATAACTATTTGAAAGAAAAATAAATGTTTCTGAAAAACCGTATTTTTTTAAAAGGCGGTCTAGTTGTGTTTTGTGCACATAATTTAAAATTAATTTTTACCAATTTTAGAAAATTTATTTTAAAAAATAAAATTAATTTTTAAAATATATACATCAAAATTATATTTGGGTTAATTTTTGAGAATTTTCTAAAAATATTATTTTTTTGATTAATAGTGAAAATAATGATTTTTATTGAAAATTTTCTTTTCATTTAAAATATTTAAAAAGTTAAATTATATTTTAAATTGGTATTAAAATTAAATTAGTTAAATTATATTAAAATTTAACTAATTTATTTCATTTTAATCAATTTTATAATGAATTTTTATATTAAAACATTATATACTTAAGAGAATTTTCTCTTTGGAAAACCGCTCTTTCATCACGTCTATAGTTTAATTTTAAATTAAATTCGGCCACTTCGGTGAGTTGAATTTGAAAAAATGTGTTCCATATTTGGAATAAGAATAATTTATATTATTTAATAAGTTTAACTTAATTTATTACCAAAATGAATATTGAAAATAGTAAAAATTAATTATCACGGTTAAGGTAAAAATGGGTTTATCGGGGGTTAAACTAAGAAGATAAGGGTTAAAATGACCTAAAAATTTTACAAAACCCATTTTATGGACATATTTAGACCCTATAATCTATAAGGTTCTATAATAACCCATTTTGTAAGCTTATGTAATGAGAAAAATGTGTGTATAACTTTATCATTTCAAAAATTCTATGTATGTCCTCTTCCCCACTGATAAAAGGCCTCCCCCTCTCCTCCCCTCTTCACAATTCCAAAACTCTTTGGTTCAAAAAATACCTACCCAAATAATTTACTTAATTACCTCCCCACATCCTATATTCCTTAATTTTATTATAAATCCATCCTAAAAGGCTTTACATATAAACCTAAAGAGGCTCTCCGAAGAAGAGGTAAATTTCTTAAACATGCGTATTTGTTTTATTTCTTCTTCCACCTCCTTCAAACATTATTTAATGATGATAATATAATAAAACCAATATATAATATATAATAATATGTTATTATGTTAATGAAATAATCCAGATCCATCTCCACTTCCACCAGATGGGAAACAAAACCGTCGATTGTGTGTACTACGGACTACCACCTCGCCAACCGATGTATTTTTTTTCCATCACCACCTTTCAATGATGAATATGATGATGGATTTAAAATATGTATATTATATTTATTACATTTTTTACTTCTTGAATTATGATATTGTATATAATTTCTTACTTTCATTCTGTGGGGGGTAAGATAATGCTCGTGTGTACGGCGTACTACCACCTCACGAAGTGATGTGATTCATTTTTCGATTACGCTTTAGATGAAAGGTATTAAGGTTAAATTTAATAAATATATGGGATATTTATAATATAAACATACTTTTATAAATATAATATTACATATAACTTCTTACCTTCCAATCCGTTAGAAAACAATAACATCGCTCGTGCATACGTGTGGATTACTGCATCCACGTAGCGATGTGAAATGTTTTTCAATTTATTTTTACATGGATGGTTATAAGGATGTATTTTATTAATATAAATTATATATATTAAATAATTATGATTCTATAAATATGAATTTATATTTATTTTTCTTTTGTTCTATCTTTCAAGAAAAATGGAAACAATGTTCATGTGTATGTACGACCTACCATCTCCATGAATGGTGTAATCCATTTTTTATCTATAACTTTAATAAATTACTTTAAATAAATATATAATGAATATATATGATATTTATATCATGGTTAACATTCTGTATAATATGTAACCATTATTAAATTAAAAGGACCAAAATTACCGAACTAAAACATACATGAAAAACAAATCAATTGTCACCTAAAAAAATTAACAAAGAATTGTTAATAAACGGGTGATAAAAGACTATAATTAAATCATATATGGTATGATATGTATGATTATGATTCTGTAATATATATATAATAAATATATATTTATTTTATAGGAGGTTTTTACACATACAAAAGAAGTCAAACCTGAGGTAAGGGTTTCTCATCTCAATTTTACTTTCGTGTGACATACACTAGTAGAAATAATAGTTTTGACGTAGAAGCTATGACATCAGTTTTTTATAAACCGATGAAAAATTTATCTGTGGGAACTTTTTTGGTGTCGATTTTAACATAATCTAACACAAAAAAATATTGACTTTTTGGTGTCACTTTTTAACAAAACTGACACCAAAAACTCAATCAAAGGGCTTTATGGTGCCAGTTTTTGTAAAAAATAAACACTATAATTTAAAAAAAATATCAGCATCGGTTTTAACAAAAACCAACACCAATAATTAGTTTTTAGCATTGTTTTATGTAAAAACTGATGCCAAAACATTTTCAAAGAAACCTGGGATCACAAAACCCTCATTTTTTGGATCTGTGAAACTTTGTTCTTGATTGGCAATAACCCCAAAGGTGACCCACTGATCTTCAATGGCCATTGTTGTTAATTTTATATGATTTTTATCATCATTTCATAATCCGTGGTCTCGATTCTTCATCCTCTATCATTGTTTCATCATCCACAAAAGTATTTCTCTTCGTAAACTATTTTTTGGCCGACCATCAATCGTGGTTTGATTTTATTTCTTTGTTCTTGTTTACTATTCATTTCTACAAACATTTTTATTGGATATTATAGTGTTTATTAATACAATGAATTCAAGGGAGAATGTTCAGATTAAGGATCCATTTTCCGTGTTGAACTCTGAATTTTGTAAGTTTTTTTTTAATTTTGAAGTTAAATTATTTATCATTTAGTTATATTTTTGTGTTATTGTTTTAATTATTTGTATATAGTTGATTATTATTTATAAATGTTGTTGTTAAAGTTTTTTATTTTGATAATTTTTTTATTTGATGAAATTATCAAATGGTATTGATGATATTATGCAATGAACAATGATATATGATGTCATCGTTTATCAATATAATGTACATCACATGTAATGACTCCATATTTTTCACTCGTTAAATTAATACAATCTTCAATACCTTTTGACACACACGACACTGAACTAATGTAACAACTATGTAAAATAAACTAATACATGTTAGATGATTGAAAATAATTAAATTATAATATCAATAAACCACATGTATATAATATAAAAATATAAAAATTACTATTTTTAAATTCATAAGATATATAATTTATATTACAATAGGATTTTTTTCAAATAAAATATGTTAATATTTTGTGTAATTGACCTTAATAAATTAAATTGACCACTTTTAAATGATTGAAAAAATATATGTTATTTCCATATATGAACTAATATATTAACATCAATTAATTTTCATATTATTTTGAAATAATATTACAAAACAATAAATGTTCAAATGGTCACATTTTAATAAAAACTGTTTTTCATTATATGTAATACTACATTTAAAAAATATAATTATATAAATTTAATTTGGTAAAATTAACTTCAATTAATGATTTATAATTTCGATGTTATCATATTATAACTTTTTGGTATTTTTTTGGAAATAATATATTTTCATGTAAATAATGATTAATACTGTTTTTACCAAAATTAGGTTTTCAATAACAATAGGGATCTAAGGAGTTTCCATGGGGCGACTATACCCCCTATATTAGAATGTTAATTAGTAATATAAGTAACCATTTATCATACACAACCACAAAAATTAGGGTATGAAATTAAATAAACATCCTAATATTATAATATGAGGTGTAGAAAACATACATTTAGTGAAAAAATCATAATTTTATACTCGGAATATCACACACACATATATATAAAGAAATAAAAGAAAATAAATCAAAACCAAACAATATATTATTTTACAAAATCATGATTTTCAATTGGGAATTTCTACTGGGGTCATTACAGGTGATTTTCATTGGATCAGTATGACACACATAACGCAAAATAAATACCTTTAATAGATTAGTTTTTATTTTATTCCTAATAATTATTGATGTGTCCTATCTGATTACCAGTCATTTTTATTAAATATTTTTATGTTTAAAATTTATCTATTTATATATATATTTTTAACTATTTATATGTTTTAATATATTCACTAGTTATATTGCGATATCAGGTATTAAATAGATCATAATTGGATAAATTTACAAATAACCACTAGTGAATATGAAAAAGGAGTTGATGATTTCTTGGAATTTTCTAAATGAAATCTTTAAAATATATATTTCATTTTATGACCATTTGTGAAGTGTTTTAATATTATAAAGTTAAACTCTAGAGAAATCAAGGATCATCTCATTTTCTATGGTTTTAGCCTTAATTATACATGTTGGATCTAGCATGGTAAAAGAACTGAAAATTCAACATCTAATATTGATGAGAATATTTATAATGAGGCACATGATTGTATTGAAGAATTAATTTATGATTTAGTTGTTGAAACCATTGAAAAAATAGAAACTTTTGAATGATTGTATAGAGATTGTGAGAAACCATCATTCCCAGGTTGTAGTAAATATATAGTGTTATCAGCAGTTTTGAGATTATTTAACTTGAAATCAAGAAATGGGTGGAGTGATAAAATTTTCTCTAACTTACTTGATCTTTTAAAAGAGTTACTTTCAGAAGGAAACAAGCTTCTAGATTCCAATTATGGGTTGAGTAAAATATTATGCCCAATGGGATTGGGGTATAAAAAGATACATGATTTCCCCAATAATTATGTGTTGTATAGGAAAGAATATGAATATTTATCAAACTATCCTACACTTGGGACATCACACTATAAGATGGATGAAAAAGTCAACTCAAATTCATTCTTAGAAAATGGCATCTAAACTCATGAAAAATAAATTTTGTATAATTTCTAATAATTTCATCCAATAATTCCTTCATATAATTCCAATAATTTAACTATGATTTATTCTCAGGTACCAAAATAAAAACTTCAGGCAAAGTAATTTGGTACCTTCCAATAATTCCTCATTTGAAGAATCTATTTGAAAATTCAATTGATGAAAAAATGTTAAGATGACATTCAGATAAGCACATATCTGATGGTAAATTACATCACTCTAGTGATTCACCACAGTGGAAGATATTTGATAAACAATTTCTTGATTTTTGAAGTGAAGTTAGAAATCTCAGAATGGGATTGTGTACTGATAGAATGAATCTGTATCGGATACTAAGTATCCAACATAGTTTATAGCCTTTTTTGGTAGTTTAAAACTTATACCTGCATATATGTATGAAGAAAAAATATTTTATGATGAGCTTGATGATTTCTAGACCAAAAAAGTTAGGAAATGACATTGATTTGTATCTTTCACCATTGATTGATGATTTGAAACTGTTATGGGATACATGTGTTAAAGTTTTAAATGCATATAAGAAATAATATTTTCTTCTTTGTTCTATGATGATGTTCACTATAAATGACTTTCCTACATATGGAAACTTATCTATATAATGTGTTAAGGGACACAAATCATGTCCAATTTATGAAGAAGAGACTTCATAATATCAATTTCATAATGGAAGAAATATATTATACATGGGACATCGAAGATATTTGTGAATTGATCATCCTTATTGTATATTGAAAAAAGAAATTAACGGTCTACAGGAATACAATCTTCCCCCATGACCATTTTCAATTGAATAATATTACAATAGGGTGAAAAATATTGATTCGAAATTTAGAAAGAAAAGAAGTTTTGGTCTTCAAAAAAATATCTGGAAGAAACAATATATCTTTTTCAAACTACCTTATTAGATATTTTTAGAGATAAAACAAAATATTGATGTTATTCATTTTTAGAAAAACATATGTGACAGTTTGATTGGAACTTTTTTAGACATAAAAGGAAAGACAAAAGATGGATTGCATACCAGATTGGACTTGATATCAATGAGAATACGTTTAGAGTTAGCTACCACTATGAAAGGAAATAGAACATATTTACCTCCAACTTGTCACTCATTAAGCAAGATTAAGAAGATAAATTTTTGTTGGTGTATTAATGCTATTAAAGTACCCTATGGTTATTCTTCAAATGTGAATAATTTAGTTTCATTGAAGGATTGTAAATTAATAGGTATGAAATCTCATGATTTTCATGTATTGATGTAACAAATTTTACCAGTTATACTATGTGGTATATTACCAAAAGCTATCATAAAGACTATCATAAGGTTATGTAATTTTTTCAAATCCATTTGTAGAAAATTCGTTGATCTAAATTTGTTAGATGTGTTGGAGAATAAATCTACTCTTATTCTTTGTCAACTATAAATTTATTTCCCACCTACATTTTTTTATATAATGGTTCATCTGGTGATTTATTTTGTGTGTGAGATAAGAATATGTGGAACTATTTATTTATGATGGATGTATCCTTTTGAAAGATATGTGAAAATTTAGAAGGGATATGTTAAAAATACTTATCGTCCAGAGGCCTCTATTGTTCAAAAATATGTATCAGAAGAGGTGATTGAGTTATGTACTGACTATTTGTATGAAGTGGATCATATTGGTCTCCCTATATCTCAATATATGATAGTTGATAGTGAAGGTAGTGGGATTTAAGGATTAAAGGTAAAGTTCATTCCATGTGATGAAGTGATGTAGACACATTTATACATTTTGAACAACATAGATGAGGTTCAATTATATATATCATCACATATTACTGAATCAAAGTTACGATATCCAAAAAGAAATGAAAATTGACTAATGATTGAGCATAAAAAGACATTTGTTTCATGGTTTAAAGATAAATTCATCACAGATATATCTGCATCAGAAAAATTGAAATGGTTGGTAGGGGAACCATCTCTTAATGTGATCACATGGCATGGTTTTGATATTAATGGGTACACATTTTACACAAAAAAGATGGATGACAAGAGTACCATTCAAAATAGTGGTGTAATAGTCATCCCTGAAGCACTGCATTTTTTGAGTGTAAAAGATAAAAACCCAATTTCTACATCAACGCCATATTTTAGAGTTCTTGAAGACATATGGGAAATTGATTATATTAAATTTTGAGTCATCGTGTTTAAGTGAAATTGGGTTTCAAGTAATAGTGGTTTGAAACATGATGAATATGGGTTTAAAATGGTTTATTTAAAAATATTTAGTTGTAATGAGGAGCCATTTATCATGGCCACACATGCAAAGAAAATATTTTATGTCATTGATCCATCGAATAATTAGTGGTCCGTTGTTTTTTAAGGGAAAATAATCCATTTGACTGATGAGTATGATGATGATGTTAATGATTTATATGAGGCTTCTTTATCTATTAAATGATTTCCAGATAACAATGACTATAACGCAGACATAGTGTATGCAGTACGAAATGATCATGCTGAAGGGATATGAGAAAACAATAAATTACTCTCCTAATTAATCTAGTAATTATTTACATTATATTTATTTTTTGAAATTTACATGTGTAAAAATTATATTATTTAATAAATATTAGATATTTAATTATATATATTTGATTATTTATATGATTTTTATGTTAAATTTTGATATTCTACAGTTATGGTTAAACATTTTTTCCTTAAAATACCTTATGTACATTATTATATTTTGGTTAAAGTTGCACATATGAGAACACTTTTTTGAACTTTTATATTTAAATTTATAAATATTTATATCATTTTAGAAGTAGTGTTTATATTTAATATTTTACCTTGTAATTTTTTTTGGTTAAGAATCATAACATCATAATTATTTTTTAAACCCACACATGTGTGGAACTTTTTTTACTTCAATATTTCTATTTTCCTATTTTTTAATTATTTACTTGTCTAATAATATACAACTACTCAAGAATTTTATTACATTTGCATGTTTCAATGACAGATACAAATATAGAGACATAGGAACATGTACCAAGGTATTTATATTTTTTCATATTATTAAATATCCAGTAATATAATTATTTATTGAAAAAAACTTCTAATTTAAAAAAACAAATTGAAGGATTACTAATGAGACTTCAGTGATGGATTATTCTACTTTTACTGTTAAGAAATTGAGTTCTCGAGTTGGTAAACATGGAATTAAATGTTTACCAAAACTGTCACTTTCTCGTAGAGATGAGTGATTGCATATTAATTTTGATGATGATGATAATGCAACTAGACCAAATACAACATAGTTTATTAGCTGTATGTCTATGCAAAGTCATTACAGGATTAGTATTTTATATCCTGATTGGAAAATTGTTGATAAGACGGTGATAAATTAGCTTTGGGAGGCTCTAATGATTAAATATTTCAATTGATTTATTTTATCTCATTTTTAGAATATTATATATTTTAAATGAATAATATTTATTTTATTCAATTATAAATGACATTCAATTTTGAAGAGACAAAAGCAATTAAGAAAATATTTCTTTCTTTAGTAGCAGTTTGATGGAGAGATTTCAAAATAAAGTTAGAAAAAATTATGTTTCTGGTATGATAATTATATTATTTTGTAAAATTTCTTATATATGTACCTAATTACTTATTAGTTTACTTTTTATATAGCAGGCCTCTAGGAAATCCCATCAAGACATCCACTTGAAAAATGTATGCCCTCATACTTTATTACATGGAGGGTATCATTTATTGGAGAAAAAAAATGATTGAGGAAAAGTTTTAAGCATTAAGAGCTCAGTATTCTAGTGGTTGATGAGGTCCAGTTTGATCCTCCATCTCCCCCCACCCTCCATGAAAAATTGAAAATAGAAATAAGAAGAAAAAATGAAAAGTATCTTACAGAGAAATCTAAGGAAGTAGCTGAAAGAATTGTAAGTAAATATTTTTTATTTTTCATGAATTTTTCTGTTTTATTAATTAACAACACTAATATACCATTTTTATTTTTCATTTTAGGATGAACTTCAGGAGAAATCATCACAGATCACTTTTATCCCTGAGGGTAGAATGAAAATCCTAGTCACTACTTTAGGAAAGGCAGAACACCCCGGTCACATAAGAAGATATGAGGTGGGCGTTAGTATTCAGAAAGTTTTTGGTCATCAAAGTAATAAATCAAGATATCTATAAATTGAATCCTTAAAAGATGATTTGAAAGATATGGAACAGTCCATGGGTGATCAAATTCAATCAACTGTGGAGGCTATGTTAGAACAATTGACAAGATAGTCACAGTCTGCGCAGCCTTTCCAGCCTGTCTAACCTTTTCATCCAGTTGTGTAGCCTATACAACCCTCCCAGTCAGACCAACCTTCCCAGCCTGCCTACTCAAATCCTCTATCTCCTCACTCAGACCCAACCTTATACTGTGATTTGTATGTTAAAGATTCTCATGTACTTAGTGTAGCATTCTGAGTCATTCATTTTTTTGGGGATTCTGTACATCACCATCCTATGAAGATGAGTCAGGTTAGAGTATCAGTGCATGATATTATCGATCCTATTACTTTCCTACCATTTCCTACTAAGGAGGTTACCAGAGTTGGGGATTGTATGGGTCATTTTTTACTTTGTCCATCTGGCCTTCTTCGTTATCTTTCATATGAGGTATGCATTTTTTTAATATTAATTACATGTGATTGAAAATTACTTATAATGTTTTCTGACATTTAACTTATATAAGAGTATCTAAAATCAAAATAAATGGCACAAAGGAAATAAAAGGTTCAGGAACAAACAACTATATATACTTCTGATATTTCTGATGGGATACAATGATTATCTCGGGCTTCTTCTTCCTTGGATAATATCTATGAGTTTCGGATGACATCTGATATATATGGAAGATACTATCCATTGAGAATATTCAGAAAAGATATCATGGGTATAATTGATTTTAAATATCTCAGTGTGCCTGTGTTGTATTTTTTTCTATGTAAGTAAATTGATGTTTTAGTTTTTATTTCTTTAATTAGAGATGGTTTAATTTGACTAGCTACATTACTTTTTTAATTTGGTATCTACACACACTTTTTATTCAAAATGAGGCCACAAACATTTATGGTTTTATAGATCTAGAATTCATTTTATTGACTATGAAATATTTGATGATTGCCGATAGAGTTACATATATATGTGAGATATTATTAAAGTAGATATTGGGTGTTGGTTTTTTCCATTTCTTGATCGGTAAAACCACAAATGTAATTATGAAACAATGTTCATTATAATGTCATTAATTGTGATTTTTTTATTCTAGGGGGCATTGGATGCTAGGCATACTCTTCCTAAGTGAATTCACATTAAATTGGTTTTTATATTTATTAAGTAATGTTTGTAAAAAAATTACCACCTTATTAAACAGGTAAGTTTTCTCCTTTTTTATAATTTCATTATATTTAATTATTATTGTATATAAATGTATTATTATATGATATATATGAAAGTGCAGTTCATGGAAAAAAAATTAACAAAGATCAAAAATGAAATCCAATATGTGAAAGTAATGGTAATTATTTTTTATATTAGATATTATTCTGATTTTTGATATATATATATATATATATTGGTTTTTATTATCAAGTTAATGTTTTATAACTGCAGTTCCATTGACAACAAGGATATGTTGAATGTGGTTATTATGTTTTACGATTCATGTATGAGATAATCACAACTGGGGTAACTACGAAATTTGATAATGTTAGTTATATTAATTATTTTATATTTTTTGTCATGGTATTATGTTTTTTAATATTATATAATTAAATGTTATTATATACATTCAATGATGCTGAGTAGTATATGAATGATGAACTTACCCATCTTTGATCTTTTTTTGTGAATTATTTGTTAAGTATGATTATGATTTCAGGTATGTATATTCTAATGTTTGTGATTAGTATTACATTTTCTTGATAACTGTTCAAAAAATAATTATTTTGTTATAATAGGTGTTTGAACATAATTATCTCAAAATAATTCTTCAACATCAACTAATAATGACCATGTTGTAAATTTCAGGTATGTGTTTTTTAATTCCACTTTATAATACAAATGCGTAGATAATTTTTTCATTAACTTGTTAAAAGTATGTTTGTTTTTATAGGTTTTTAGTCAATGATACACGTTGTTTGATGGTTGTATTATTTTTTTCTATTACAGATATTTTGATTTGTTTGGGGGTGTAATATTTAAAATTTTGTATTTTTTTTAACTTTGGGCGTCGGTTTTGATGAAAATCGACACCGAAACATTAAAAAATCGTAAGGTTTTCAGCGTTGGTTTATACGAAAATTGACACCCAAAATGAAGTCGATTCACATTTTTTGCATCGGTTTTCCAAAAACCGATGCTGAAAACCTTGTTTTTAACATCACCTTTATAGACATTGGTTAAAAACTAATTTTAAAATTGAAAAAAATGATGTTAAATCATGTTTTTGAACTAGTGATATGTCATATTCACCACTTATTATTTTTTGTGGTGTATATACTAATCCTTTTGATATGTTATATCATGAATTTATTCATCTTAATGGTATTTAAATTTTCATTTGAACTTATTTATTTCATGGGGTTTATGACTCAAATGTTTCTAGAGTGGTAAGGGCGTATTTCACAATCTCATATGAAAGGGTTATTTTCCTCAAAAATGTTTTTAATGAAATTATTATGGTATTTTTATTCATCAATGACATCAACCCTTTATTTTAATTATGATCCAATGGGGATATGTTGTATTGATATCATCAATATTATTTCTTTGTATGGTTTATGATCAGTTTGACTAAGTATGTACAATTTTATTACCATTCACTATATTACTCTGGATGGTTTATACTTATGGTTATTTGATTTGGGTAAGTATTAACATTTCATATGTTAGTTTTTCAATATGAATGTTTATATTGATTATTTTTAACATCTTTCATATGATAAATTCATTGGACTTAGTAAGTGAAGTTTGGGACCTAGTTATAGATAGCCCTCTAATGCATCGACAGGTCTTAGGAAATAAATCAGTTGGCCAAATTATATGAGAATCTACCCATAGATTTAAGTTATCTTATGAAAGGTCTTGACAGTTTTAGATGTTTGGAATTATGAATTCCCTCATTATGAGATCATTTATTGATGCTCATGTGATTATTCTATTAGTTATAATATCAATGTATAAGTTTCAATATTATATGATTATTTATATGGATTTATTTGATCATCATTTATTTTTTCCATATTATGATCAATTTATTGATTAAATGTCATGTGTTTAAATTATTTACCTTTACATATTGATTATGCTTATTTATTCATGATATCTTTCATTGTACGCTTACCCTTACTGAACATTTAAGCTCACCCCTTTCTTAGATTTTATTTTCCTTAGGATATCAGGAAGTGTTTTTTGATTGATATGCAAGGATACACTATGAGGAATAATGGAATTCTCATATAAAACACTTTTTGTATTTTATGTTTTCAATTTTAATGTGAATTTCAATTATGTATCTAGTTTACCAAGACTACTAAATTATTCAATCCTTTGGGATGTGATTTCTTGTATCTTATACTGATGTAATAAAGTAACCACTAGCTCTGGGTTACTGGAGTCATGGTATTTACATAGGTTCTTTAGGAAACCAAGAGGATTATATGGACTCAAAGTGCTTTAGGAAACCAATAGGAGGATTTTAACTCAAGTAATTTTTTGAAATCAATAATAGTATCTCGGCTCATGGAATTTAAGGAAACCAAGAGAAGGATATCGACTCAATGTGATTTAGGAAACCAAGAAGAGTATCTCTACTCAAAGTGCTTTAGGAAACCAATATGTGTATCTTGACTCGAGACATTTTAAGAGATAAAAGAAGTTTCTCAACTCAAGGCACTTACATGGGGCTTACAAATGGGCTTCCCAGATAATAAATACTACATGAATTAGGTTACCCTACACTTAATCTTACATAGAAGTAGATTTTTTTCAAAGTTAGAAACATGTGATGAAATATATTAGAGTCCCATGAAATATTAGGTTTATGAAAAAGTATAGTTTTCTATAAAATGAGGCTTGGACGTCTGTAAAAGGGATATTTTGTGAAGTGGGTCACCCTAGGATAAATATTTTGTGGATATTGACCATTGGAAAGAGGAAAATATGCATTTTAGTAAGCACAAATTTCATATGAAATTAGAGTCCTATGTAAGTAGGTATGGTTTGAAAAATTCATAAGGTTTAAAGGTTGTTGGTTTGAAAAGGATTTAGGCGATTATCTATCTATGAAGTAATTTCATAGGAATCCTTCATAAAGGATTTTATACAGGAGACTTTGTGAAGTTCTTACATGATGAGGGAATTACTGTGAAGTATTTTTTTAGTTCACTCCCCCTCTATCCATATTAAACTTGAGAGCTACCTGAGAGATTTATTCGAAGTCTAATACAAAGAAAACACTTCATAAATGATGTGATTATTCTCTCAGACTTCATGTTGTATAAGAAAATTACTCATAGATGTTTGTGCCCTATCATCTCCTTGAAGTGTGTGTTCAGTATTTATAGGCATGTTATGTAATTTTCTTTCCAGAATATACAGTCATATAGGATGCTTTCAACTATATAGAGTCACCATGATTATGTCGTAAAGTGATGCTCAATCACAAAAGAGTTATGCTACCATAAAGAAAATTCACTACAGTTTCACAAATGAAATCATATTCATGATAATTTTACATGATCATAAGGAATTCTCATCATAGTGTCATAAATGATTTTCCAAACCATGTGAATATTATGTGGACATGAAGGATTTATGTGATATATGTGCAAATTTTTTCTATGGAGCTATAATGTTATGTGGTCATGATATATTTATGTCGTGTCATGGTAAATGAATTCCACTTCATAAAGGATTTTCCTTCCATGAATAATCATATTTTCTTCATAGAGGATAGGATTACTTCATGGAAAATTTCACATTATGCTAAAAGGAATCCCAACCTAAAATGACCATAACTTTTGATCTGTAAGTATGTTCTGGATCCATGAGTAGTCAAATCGAAGCCTGTGAAATGAACTATTCATTTAACTATAGGGTTTCCTCATAAAAGTTTTTTTATAAGTCCAAAAAGTGTCCATAATACCCTTTAAAATGGGTTTTAAGGTTTCAATAACCTTTTCATCAGTAATGGATAAAATACATGGCCTACTCCTGATGGGAGGTTCTCATCACTACATCACCATATTGGGTAATGTTTTTAGGAATCTTTATCCATCGGTGAGTGAAAAATCAAATGTAACATATAGATAACATTTTTATATTCTTAATGAACATAGATACTTGTATTATTGTACTTTACTTGTGTTATCTGAGTGAGAACCATATCATGGATTCTATGAAAAAGTGCATGAATCGCATTTTTCAGTGCCAACAAACACCCCCCCTCAAAATTGATTTTTTTAATGAAAAAATCTAATTCTAAGGTAATATAGAGTACTTTTCTTCATTACTTGATCATCTGGTAGGCTTCTAAATCTAACTCGCCAATGAGAGGATGTTCACCAAGAGGAGGATCTCAACTCAAGTCTTTTTGGTACTAAGAGGAGAATCTAGAATCAAGGTGTTTAGGTTTTTATATGGAATATGTGAATTAATGATTTTGGTATCCTATCATAGTGTTAATAGAGAAAATCCCAACCTAAAGTAATAGGACCAAATATAAGGAAGGTAGGGGGAACGTAATGAATGTGGAATTTTTAGATAAAACTGAGATATGTGATCTGGATGTCACCGCATTTCCTTTGAGAACAAGAATCAATTTATGCATTGTTCTTAATAGAAAAATTTTCATTCTGGTATGGGATTAGAACCTAAAGAAACTCCATGGTTATACCCAGGATAGTAGATCTAAGTTTCTGGATATAGTGTCCCAGTGTATGTATGGTGTAGAAAAACTAATGTGAATAAGGAAACCATACACTATGAGAGTTTAAATGAAAGTAAAATTTATGGTTGGGTATGAGACAATTGATTTATACATCACTATGTATACCATAAGAAGAAAAATCAATCCACCCATAATTCTTGAATAAGGGGCCTCTATGTAGATCTGGATCATTCATAAGAGAAAATATAATAGTTTTTTCCTAGTATAGAGCTGTTAGAGAAGACTCGATGTGAACTAGTAAACTTGTACACTAATAACTGTTAGGTAGATCTGGATTATACATAAGGTAATATGGTAATATATAATTGAACACTCTAATAAATTTAAGGTATTGCATGATGGATCATTGTATCATGTGTTTTAAGTTCATGCGATGAGGACCATGGTACCCAATGAGAATTTTCCAATAGGATAATCTCAACTCAAGGATTTGGGGTTTGAAAGAGGATTATCTTAACTCAATGAATTTAGGCTGTAAAGAGGAGTATCTCAACTCAAGTCATTTTATTCTTCATAGAAAATAAATATGAAAATATGAAAGGGTGCAAGATTAGGATTTCAAAATATTACTTTGAAAATGGTTACGATGCACAAATGTGTAACATAAATATTATTTTAATCCACTTGAATAGATGGATTATGGAATGTGTAAATCATAACATAAGAGTGTTTGAGTAAATGGGCGATGATGATGGGTGAGAATAGTTTGACCACTAGAAATGGTGAGACCACCCTCACACCATCTGAAAAATAGTGCATGGGGTTAAGGGGGACCTTTCCTCTAGGACCAAAAACATTCCCTAGGGGTTATTTAGTGGATTGAAGAAAACCATTTTGTTCACCATATAATCCTAGAAAACCAAGAGGATAATCTTAACTCAAGTTTCGGGTTCATTTAAATCATTAAATCACTTTGTTACTAATTTCTATGAAAGGTAGAATCAAGAGGATATGATCAAGGATTTTGGGGTGCCAAGAGAAGAATATCGACTCAAGTATTTGGGTTGATGATGATTCATACATCAAAGGTATGAAGTAGGTTCATGGAGAAAAGAATATTCAATAAGGGTTTGATCATCCTAAAAGTTATTCCATTGTGACTTGAATATATTGTTAGGGTGAAGGTGTATAAAATAAAATTTCTTGAGTACACGGTCATTTGAAATGGAGGGATTTCTTAATGTGAATAGATGGCCTTTTCATGAATGAAAATGCATCCATGGAATACTTTAAGCTCACATGCATGAGAAAAAGAATATATTCTCTAAATTTTTCCTATAACAATGGGTCCAATGAGAATATCTTGAATTTTTCTAGGGAAAAATTTTAATCCCTAAAATCTTTATGGATTTTCCATTTTATGCTCTAAATTTTACCCAATCTATGAATGGGAATGGATTAGCAAGTGAAGACTTGACTTTTTTTTAAACTTTCCTTGACGTGTTTTCAACCTAACAAGTCCTTAAGTATCTTTTGATGTTTTTTATGATCTAACTATTACCTAAGACATGGAAGGGGAAGGATTAGAGAGTTGAGACTTGACTTTTTCTCAGGCCCCCCATTATGATTTTTCAACCTCATAAGCCTTTGTATCTATTTTAATTTTTCTTACACTCTAAATTTTTCCTAATCCATGAAAGGGAAAGGCTTAATGAGTAGATACTTGAATTTTAATCAGGATACCATTTATTTTTTTAACTTGAAAAACATATTTTTCTCTTTCATTTATAGTTTAAGGTCATGCAGTTTGGACCATGGAAGGATGAAGTTTAAGTTTGTATAGCTTTGACCAAATATTTGGTGAAATGTCCAGTGATAGGGGAAAATTAACTTGATGTGAATGATATACCCAATGATGGATGTGAAACTTGATGCTAATTTTCAATGAGGAGAATTTCAAATTGAGGATTTAGGGATTCCAAGATAAGTATCTAAAATCAATGAATTTATGCTTCCAAGAGGAGTATCTCAACTCATGGAATTGTTTCTTCATAAAAAAATGCATACTCTGCAATGGAAGGTCATAAGAAATGGGATATCATATTCTTTCATTAAAAATGGTTACGATACACAAATGTATAACATTGAGGGTAATTGAACCCACTTAATTAGTTCATTTATGGAATGTGTAAATCACATAATAAAAATCTCTGAGTGTGACAACCGAGGTTTTTTTAATAATGCATCACTTTTATGGTTTATTAATATTCATGGATATGAATTTCTATATTTACTTTAAACATGTATATATATTTGTATCATGTCTCAAAAGATATTATATAATCAATTAGATACTAATTATACATTTAAAATTATTATGCTTACTTCATGGGATAAAATATATTTTATTTAAAGGTTAAATATATTTATTTAACATGATTTATATTCTTATACATCTAAAGAATTATTTATTTTTTAGATATTTTAAAAATGGGTTTTTATGTTAATTATATGGATTTATATTGATATTTATTACTATGATAATCATATAAATAATTTTATCTTGATATAAAATAAGAATATAGTTTTTTATTTAAGAAAGGAATAGTTTTTATAAATTGTTTTGCTAAGTAATATATAGTTTTATTTAAAGGTTAAATTTCAAATTTGAAAATTTTAATTTGATAAAATGGAATTTATTTTGGGTTTCATCATGCTGAAATTATCATAGGGTTAATTTGTGTTATTATTCTAAGCAAGTTGATTTTTTGGTGAATGATTATAAAAGTGTAGTTTTTTTGTAAATATTGTATCTTTTATGACATCATCATGATAAAAATATAACATAAATATTTATGAAACTTATAGAACTTCTCTAACATTATGTTATACTTTAAAGGTTATTTAATGTTAAAAATGATTCATAAATTTTTAAAAATTCATAAAACCTTATATTAAGTCTAATGGGCATGGTAAATGGTTTATAATATCATTTATTTTCCATGTATGGGTCAATTTCCATTTTAAAATTACATTCTTGACCCTTAAAGATTGAATATTTGTGAAAAACCCATCAATATTTCCTATAAAAGGGGACTCATTCTAACATTTCCAAAACACATCTCAAGTTTGTTTTTCTTCCCATATTATACCCAAATACTTGTCTAAACATCCTATTCCACATTTATAATGGGTTTTCCTTAAAAAAAAGTCATGTATCTTAAGTATTTAGACTCAATCTGAAGGAGGTTATTCAAAGATCAAGGTAAGGGTTTTAAAGCCTCTCTCCTTTCTTATTTATGATTATTTATTTTAAAAACGTTTCAAACCTTATCTAATTTTTATTCCATGATTCCATTACTATGGTATTTAAATATATTTGATTGATTGATGATGATATGTTTTCCATTACCTCTCATGAAGATCTTTTCATAAGCTATTACTATGTCAAAATACGGGTTTTTCCAAAATCGTGTCATTTCATTTCAACTCTTCTCGTACACTTTTCAATAAAACATAATAAATATTTATAAGAAAACCTTAAATGGTAGTTTAATTATTATATAATGATTTTATTAAACTCAAATATTTATAGGTTTTTCATTTATTTTAAACTATTTTGAAAAACATCATTTACCATGGTAGTTTTACACTACTTAAGTAAACAATGATGATTTTATAAACTTACATGTTTCATGGATATTATTCAAAAATTTATTTCATGATTTAATATAATGTTAATATTCAATTATTTTCATTATTATGATTACATAATGGTAAAATGTCCATAATAATAATTAAATTAAAAAGTAAACAACCATAATCATTTTTAACTGTAAAGAATAAGATTTTCAAAGAAGGTTATCTAAATGGTGACTATTTCATGTCCTATTTAACACCCTTGATTACATAATAATGTGAAAAAAATACCTTGATTATTTTTGAGCTTATAGAACCATTAGAAAATGACCTTTTACTATTACAAATATACCATAATAGTTTTAGAAATTATGAATCAAATGACTTCAAAATGACCGACGTAAACAATACCAATTTGGTACATGAATGAAACATGATAAAAAATGAAATAATAAAAATAATAATAGGTATATTAACATGAAAAAAATTCTTAATAAAATAAATAATTAATATAATTTTATTATTCAATAGGTTAGAGGATATATGAGTTGAGTTGGGACTCAAGGTAAGGGGTTTTTCCTTAAACCTTTACTTGAAATGTTGTGATGTTTTTTTCTCAACTCACTCTCTAAAATGTTTTATAATAACTTAATTTTTCAAATTAGTATTTATATTTATCAATATTCCATGTTTCTCTTTAATTTTCCTCTCAATTGGGAATTAGTTAACCTGATCTTTTAAAATCATATTCTTTTTATCGGTCAAATTAAGAGGACAACGAGCCTGTACCCAAGTAGAAGAGGCTCTTGTTTGGAATCCGTAAGACCTGGGATCAAATCTAGGTGGTGGTAAATCTTTGAGGTACTGTAGTAGCACTGTAGTAGTTACTGTTTCAAGTATTGTGTGGTACTATAGCAGTCGAAACTATTCATCAAATTTGGGTCTTTGGGCCATCGGTTTGGGCCTACGAGTCTCAAGGCCTTAGATCCACCAAAGGACTTCAGACTATAGGGCCTTCAGCCCATCATATGCCTTCAACCCATCATATGCCTTTGGTCCACCAAGACCCAGGGCCACAAAGGACCAAGAAGCTATCCAGATGGATCACACAGGAGCATGCCTTAGATGAGGATTCAAAGAAAGTAGCATCCACCAAGCAGAACTAACCGAATTGGAAGGAAGAGAGGGTATGACAATTTCCATCGGTACCAGGAACCATGCAACTATTCATGGGGAAATTCTAGTTAAATAGACATGAGAGGTTAGGATCAATATGTATTGAATGATGCATATGCTAGGGAGGGGTATTTCTTATGTAGTCGGGTCTTGGGCCTTCGAGTCATGTATTAGGATTTGTGCCTTGGGCCTTCAGTTCATGTAATGGTCCTTGTGCCTTTGGAACTACAGGTCGTGTAAGGGTTCCCCCTCAACCCATAAAAGGGGGATTATACAAAAATAAATAAAAATCTCAAATGCCTTCAGGTTGGGTTCCCCATCAGTTAACTTAAGAGTTTGTTCTAATGGGTTGAAAAGTAAATTTTTCTAAGTTTTACTCATGATTTGGTGAAATGAAAGATCCTATGTGTTTTACTCATGTTATGGTTATCATAAATTATATATGATGATGGGTGGGTCTGATATACCCCTCCAATGCATTAGGTAGCGATTTATTCTCTAGAGAAATGATGTTGGAATTAACTGGATATAAGTTATTCCATTACGAGTTATTGGAAATAAATGGATATAAGTTATTCCAATTTTAAGGGTGATTTGTACAAGTGATTCCGAAATAATGTCCCAAGATGCCTTCATGGTTTTTCTATGATTTCTTATAAGTTTAATATTTGAATTTTATGAAATAAGAAGTTGATTTTATGAGAAAAAATGATTTTTTCATTATGATTTTCAAACTAAAATTCTATTATTCATATAAAATTATTCTTAATCTACCAGTTAATTATTTACTGATGTTTTCAGAATTGGGAAATATTAAATCTCTATAATAAAATGATTCATCGCTGCTTTTGTCTTTCCTAATTATCTTTGATGTATAATTATAATTCTTCTTCCAATGCCTTTCCTCTATGAATACCCTATTTTTTATTCCTTTGATTGAAGGGTGTTCACCTAGATTCTATACATATATTGATTAGAGAAATTATTGACTTAACTATATAACCTTTCTCTATATGGTGTTAGTTTGATTGATCCTTATATTGAAATCTATTCCATTTACTAATTGTGGAAATATTGAAAAACTGTATACTTGTTATTTTAATAAAAATGTTTATTGATTACTAAGGTTGGTTGGTTATGTATTTTATATTTTATTTATTCCTTCATATGATTAATTCATTGGACTTAATTATCAATGGGTGGGACCTGGTATAGATAACATCTCGCTACATTGATAGGTCTCATAAGAAAAACTAGCTTGGGTATTTTGGTGTATGCCTACCCAAAACATAATATTTCCTAAAAACAGGGCCTTGATGGTAAGACGATGATGTCAAAGATTGTGATTTCTTGCCTTAAGGAATGGAATTATTTTTCTAAAATTATGCATTCCATCTCTAAGGATCCAGTTATTGTTATCCATGTGATCTTTTCATTTCCATTATTATCCATGGATATATTATGATTTCAGTTTCATTCTATTATGGAATTATTTTTGGTTATCTATTCCTTCCATATTATTTATGCTCATACAATACTCGGTTTTGATCTTTGAATGTTATCTCTTATGTTTAACCTTATTGGGTATTTGAGAACACCCTTATTATGTTTCTATTTCCCCAAGTTATGAAGAAATATAGTAAACATGATATGTCAAACATAATATATTGTGTACAGAATTTGAGGATGATATTAAAGACTTATTATTGATTAAGTAGTTTCTTATATAATGGAAAATATATCCATTTGATGAGAAAGAAATGGGATTTGTTAGTTAAATTTTTTCCCTAACTCTCTAAAACTCTAAACCTAAAAAGTCCTTCAAATGTATGTGACTCAATATTTTTTGGTGATATTATAATTAATTATAGTTAAAATTGGGTCACTTTGGTTCATTTCACAGTCGGTATGTAAAGAAGGTATTTATGAGAACTGGATCTAGGATTTTGGGTCTGGTGCTTCATAGTTGGTATCAAATGAGGGTTTAGATAACTTTGGAGATTATGATTTTAGTTGAGGAAAATTTAAGTAGTGATAAGTTAAGGTTTAATATAATTTCAAAGGTATAGATAACCCTTTAGGTTAGTTGAGGTAATATTGAATATTTTAGTTATTAGGATAAGATAACTTTAGTGAAAACCCTAGGGATAAATCTAAAGGATAAGTCTAAGTATGGGATAATATCCTGAAATTTTTATAATATGAAGATTTTGTGGTGTTCCTGGAAATAACATCTTTGTACGGATATTATAGGTGGATATAGGATCTGTAAAGGATGTACTTAAGGGTAATAACCCTTAAAAGGGCATGTTGGATATAAACTCAATCATCACCTGGTGCACAATAAAGAGGTCGAACTACACAATCGTGTTGAAACTCACAAGGGGTATTATTTGGTTAATCACATTCTCTTTACAATCCATTATGAAGGATTTATTATGTTAAAGAATTAGGGTAATAAGTATGAGAGAAATCATCCTAAAGAAACCTATATTGAACCAAAAGTGATTTAGGTTGAATTGAAAAATAATGTAATAATTTTGAAAAGAAATACATTTTGTGGTTGAATTTATCATGTAATTGTATTAAAATAATTCTCTTATAGTGTTAATTATCCATCACTCGTGATTAACACCTTTTGGTTTTAATAATAGCTGAATCCTGAAGGAACTAAGTTAACAATGGATGTCATGGAAATTGTGGAGATTTTCCCAAAAAGCAACAAAATGGGATAGGATTTGGATTTAGAAACCTTTTGATTATTCCAAACCAACTATCAATAATTATGATTAATGATGTAAACTTAGTTGAGTTTCCAAACACACCAAATAAGATAATTATGGAGTCTTATAAAAGTTTAGATTATGAAGATGATGAAGGAAAAAAGATTCAATTTCCTTCATGTTAAAAATGTGGGAAGAATCACCAAGGAAAATGTCTCAAAGGAACTAGAATATGTTTTATTTGTGGTAAAGGAGGTCATAAAACAACTATTTTCTGAGGAAAAGTGAAGAGTTCAGTGAACACAGTGAAAAGAAAAAAGAGTTCATCCTAAAGTACCACTAATGATTCACTGTCTTAAATGTGGGGAACTTGAACATTATCCAAGTTAATGCCATAATCTGAGGGCTAATGAGGATGATAGGCACCTGAAACTTTCAAGATAAGGGAATAAGTTTATAACCACAACTATATAAGTGAGTTCCAAAGATAATGTGGAGTGAGAACATTGATCAGCCACTTAAGAACTATGAGTATTGTATTCATATCTTGTCCAGCCTACTCTTATGTTCCTCGTATGTTTGCTAAGAACATCAAATTGCTACCTAGATGACTATATTTTAAATTATTAATAAAAACTTTTAGTGGTATGATTATTGTACCCCATATATATAACTCCTTTCTAATATATGTTTATAGGAATGTGCTTCCAATATAATTCTATTATCCCTCATTTAGTCAAATTTGATGTGATACTAGGCATGGATTTTCAATCTTAACATAGAGGCCATGATAAATTCCAAGATGGTAAAATCAAATCTAAAAATAAACCCATTATCACCTATTGATATAATTCTAACTATAAACTCCTTATGAAAAATTATTCCCATTATATTTGGGTATTTAACTCAACTTTTGTTATATTTCTATTATGAGGGAAAAGATGAGTTCACTAGTCATAATAAAAATAGTAAGGATGAAACCTTGTTAGAAATTAAATCTAGAGACATGATTATCTTATGGACACCCATAAATTGTTCATTGGTTAGGAATAATTAAAATTTCAAGGATGCAATTTATTTAAGGGGGGAATGTAATGACCTGGAACTTCACTATATATTTTCTATAAGTAAATATTATGTTAATATATTATTATGCATGTAACACTAAACTAAAATGAAACCATGATATGTTAAAATAAAACTTCACCATTATAATATAGCTATAAAATTAGTGGATATAAAATAAAGTAATTGTATTATGAAATCTATGAATAAAAAGGAAATAAATGGCATCAAGTAGTGGGAGTCTTCCTTATGAAGATCATTTATATAATCTTGGGATGGTGGTATATTCCCTATGATTTTATATAGACCAAGACCAAGTTAAACTTGAACAATTATGGTATGAGTTAAATCATATGCGAGATAAATTTAAGCTCATGGAAATTGCCATGAGATCTATGCTAGCGGAATCACCACCCTCGATTGCCACCATAGTATAACTTATGCTTGGATCTTATGAAGAGATCTTAAGGGAATATGTAACTATTAATTAGGATGATATAATTAGGTATTTATTAATTTAATAATTTATTTATCACATGAATTTTACACATTTCGTATTTTGAATTTTAGAAACAAAACTTTATTTTTCTATAAAAATAGTTTTTCTTTATATCTCATATTTTAAAAAATATATAAATTTTAGAAAATAAATTATATAAAAATAGTTTCGTTTTTGGATTTATAATTTCAAAATTATATTAGTATGATTTTTTTGTATTTCTCTGAAAAACATTAGTTTTTAGGTGAATAGTGAAAAAATACTGATATTGTTAAAATCGTCACTTTTATAACATTATCATGAAACAAGAATGAATTAAATATTTTTGAAACCTTTTTATATAAAAAAATATATATTTATTTATAAGTAAAATAAATCATTTAAAATTACTATGTTGTATTTATAAAACCCACTTATATCGTTTTGGAAACATAAATAATATTTTACTATAAAAACTGCTTTATTCACTTACATTAAAAAATTAGTTTTCATCGCTTATATAAATTAAATAAAATAAAATGGATTTAATATTTTATATAAAATTATCATATTATTTAATATGGTCAATTTAATTTTTGGGCATAAATTTTGATTACTAAGATTAAAGTTAATGGCCATAATAATGGTAAAACTGTTATTTTCAAAGAATTGATTTATTTGATATTGTATATTTTTTATCTAATAAAATAAATTAATATATTCTAAAAAATGAATTTAATATAATTTTTAATCATATATTTAAATAAATTATTACTCATTTAATTGGAAATCAATACTAAATAAGATTATGAATACTTAATGTTGAAAACAACATTAGTCTACAAAAACAATTCTATATATTAAGTGTTTTAATTTAAAAAGTTAATTTTATATTAATTAGAAATTTAATTAGGTTAAATGGTGATTAAATTTAGGTTTATAACACCCAAGTTTGGTAAGATTTTTTATTTTATATGTTTAGTAAAACTTAAGTTAATAGGGTAAAAACTAGTCACCCCAATAAAAAAAAGTAAAAGGTAAAAATATAAGAACAAACGATTTTCAACATGTTTAAAGAATGTGTGGAAATAATTTTTTTAGGATTTATAGAACTAATATCACCCAAAAACAAATCATTTCTCACTTTTGGAACCATTGACCCTTGAATAGCGTCATTCCATTATTGAAAAATAATGAGTGTTCACAAAAGTGCTTATTTCTTCACTTATAAAAGGGGACACTTACACTCCTTAATTTCACACTCATTCCTTCAAATATATTCCTGAAACTCTAAAATTTTTATCCTCCTATAAACCTATCTCAATTTTATAATCCTCTGGTATCATTTAGTTAGACTAATCCCTTTAGTTCCAAGGAGACTTTCAAGAGAAATTTCAAGGTCCCAAAGTGAGTATTACTTGATCCTTATCTTTTTCTTCTTATTCTTTACATTCCAAAACAATCCTAGACATTTTAATATATTTAAATATGTATCGTTATTATACTTAAGTGCTATTATATTAATGAAACAACCCTTATTTATTCTTTTCCATCCACTTAGAAAAACAAAAAAATGTCGATCATGTGTTGTTTGGGATACCACCTCCACAAAGGGACATCTTCGATTTTTCACCACCGCACCTCTTAACTGGTTATAAGGATGGAATTGGAAAATAAAAGTAACATATATAATATAATTATGAATATTAAGAGACAAATTATAATCCACATTCTTTTTCTTTCATTCATTGGGAAATGAAAACGTTAACTGTGCATTGTGAAAACTACCGTCTCCATGAAGTAATGTTTTTCATCTTGATTTTCATTATTTATCCAAACCACTTAAAATATAATTAAAAATATAAAAAATATAAATATTATCATTATGATTATGTTATAATAATATTATTTCAAAATAAACAATTTCTTAACCATACTCACTCATCGAATTGTGGTACATTCATGTTTGGATTAGTCTGATCACCTACTTGAACAATGCTATAAAACCTTATCAAGGATGACTATGAGAACTTAAATAATAAAATTATTATAATTTAATAATAAAATAATTATTTTTTTATGATTCTATAATGCTTATATTAAGTATTTAACTAATTATTAAAATGTCATCTTTGATCGATAAAATTACTGAAATAAACTGACATTGATCCCATTTTCAAATAACATAACTAAAACACTAATGAAATGAGATTATATCATTATAAATAAATATAATTTATCTATTATATTACCTTAAATTATTTATTAATGATAAAATTTTGGAGAAGAATAAATAACAACACCGTTATTACAAAACTAGTTCAAAATGATCAAGATAACTCACACCTGATATTGAAAATAGATAATAACTAACTAATATAAACGTTGAGAATGATTATAAATGAAGTTTATAAAATTTTATAAATATGAATAAAAATATTAAATATGTGATTAAGAAAGTTGTTTTTTTATATAAGAGATTCAATCACTTTAGTGGAAGTCGGGAATTAAGGTGAGGGTTTCTTATCTCAAATTTAATTTATTGAGACATATTTCTTATTACACACCATGTTTTATTTGGAATGGTTTATCTAATTTCCCTTTAATATCATGTATCATTATCTTCACATTATTTATGGTATTTAATGTTTCATTTGAAATCATATCCTTTAATCTATTTTAAATGGTATTTCCTCTTTTTCTATGGTTAAATTATTTCCCATTATAAAAAAACCACCTCTTTGATAAAATGTTTTCTAAAATAAAAGTATAACATTGCTAAGAATAACTATCATTTTTACTAATGAATCTTTTCTTCTTTGTCCATATTTTCCTTCCCTCCAATTTTTTCCTCTTTTTGGGGAACTCAAAAAATGGATAATTCATGTTATCCTCTTACTTACCAACACCATTTTCAAATAAAAATTTTATTACCCTATTTATGATGTGGGTTTTCAATAAAGGTGTTTCAAAATATTAAAAGGTTTTATGTATCATTGATAAATTTATTATATTTCATTTCATATTTTCTCTATACAATATTTATGTATTTTTTAAGACTTCATTATTGGAGATTTTTTAAAAAATAATGTTTTAATATATCTCAAAAAATTTCTTTCCAACCTTTTTTTAAAATGACTTTTCAAAAGAAACTGGCGACTTTTCCACTTAAACTTTCTTCATAAAAATAAGAAAAGAAACTTATTTTTAAAATGTTTTCATGAGAATGGATCACCCCTCATTTTGAATATTCTTTCCCATGTTTCATGGTTTCATGAAGTATTTTATTTTACCATTATTCTATGAATTTTATTTAAAAAGGGTTTTCATGGAAAAAAATCATTTTCATCATGCATTTCAAAGTAAATTTTTACCATTATTATAAAAGCTTTCTCCATCTATCAGTTAATTTTTTACCAATGTTTTCACAAATGATAACTATTAAATATCTATAAGAAAAATTATTTATCCTTTCTATTGTCTTGCCTAATTATCTTTGGTGTATAACCATAATTCTTATTCCAATTTCTTTCCTCTATGAATACTCTATTTTTGATTTCTTTGATTGAAGGGTGTTCACTTAGATGTCATATACATATTGATTGGGAAAATTATTGACTTAACTGTATACTAACTTCTCTATATGGTGTTAGTTTGAGTGATACTTACATAGAAGGCTATTCCATTTATTGATTGGGGAAATATTGACAATTTGTACACTTTATTTCAATATGAATGTTTATTGATTACTAAGGAATGTTGGTTATGTATTATATAGTTTATTTATTCCTTCATATGATAAATGCATTGGACATAATTGGCAATGAGTGGGACTCGGTATAGATATCCCCTAGATGCATTAATTGGTATCGTGAAACAAACTAGCTTGGGTATTGTGGTGTATGCCTTCCCAAAACAAAATATTTCCTAGACACATGTCCTTAAATGTAAGATCATTATGTTTAACATCGTGATATCTTGGATTAGGGCATGGAATTAGCTGTCTGACATTATGAATTTCATCACTAAGGAACCAGTTATTGTTATCTATTCCTTCCATATTATTTGTGTTCATCTTATGCTCAGTTGTGATCTTTGTTTTTTATCGCACATTTTAACCATTACTGAATGTTTGAGCTCACCCTTCTTATGTTTCCATTTCCTCGAGTTATGAAGAAATGTATTACACATGATATGTCTAATAGAATAGATTGTGTGTAGAATTTTTGGGAGATGTTGAAGACTTATTATGAATTGAGTAGTTTCTTATATAGTGGAAAATATATATATTTGATGAGAAATACATGGTCTTTGTTAGTTAATTTTTTTTCCTAAATCTCTAAAACTCTAAACCTAAAGGGTTATATGAATGTATGTGACTCAATACTTTTTGGTGACATTATGATTATTTATGGTTAAAATTGGGTCGCTTCAGTTCATTTCAAAGTTGGTGTGTAAAGAATGTAATTATGTGCACTAGATCCGGGAGCGTGGGTTCGAGGCTTCACAGGTAACATGAAGGTGATGAATTACTATTAGCTTCATGCAGTAACTGAAGCTACCATGCGAACATGACCGTATGAATTAATGTCAACCAGCAGCATGAAGAAATGCAGACCTACCGCATAAAGAAATGAGAACCTACCACATGAAGAAATGTGGATCTGCTGCATGAAGGATTTCTTATATACCACAAATATAGGAGTTTCCATGATTCATTAATGCATATTTATATACATATCATTACATGAAAATCACCATGGAATGAAGAATGGAGATGCAAGAATGTGTGAGAAGCACTAGTGCAGAAAACGTTTTTTACGTCGGTTATTTTTAACTTTTTACGTCGGTTTCTAGCCGACGTTAATACGTGCGACGTTATAAATAAGGTTTTTGACGTCGGTTATTTAAAAACCGACGTCAAAAACATAAAATCGCGATGTTTATCACGTCGGTTATTTTAGAACCGACGTGATAAAGGGCCTGGAGAATGGTTTATCACGTCGGTTATTAAAGAACTGACGTGATAAACGGCGTGGACAATGGTTTATCACGTCTGTTCTTAAACAACCGACGTGATAAACAGGGGCGAGGGGGTATATCACGTCTGTTCTTAAACAACCGACGTGATAAACAGGGGCGAGGGGGTATATCACGTCGGTTCATATAGAACTGACGTGATAAAGTGGGGTGAGGGTGGTTTATCACGTCGGTTCATATAAAACCGACGTGAAAAACCGGGGGAGAATGGTTTAGCACGTCGGTTATTGAATAACCGACGTGATAAACCATTGTCCAGGCCGTTTAGCACGTCGGTTATTCAATAACCGACGTGCTAAACCATTCTCCAGGCACTTTATCACGTCGGTTATTAAATAACCGACATGATAAACCATTCTCCAGGCCTTTTATCACGTCGGTTATTAAATAACCGATGTGATAAACCATTCTCCAGGCCTTTTATCACGTCGGTTATTAAATAACCGACGTGATAAACCATTCTGCAGACATTTATCACGTCGGTTATTAAATAACCGACGTGATAAACTATTTTCCAGGCATTTTATCACGTCAGTTATTAAATAACCGACGTGATAAACCCAATTTTTTTTTTAAACAGAATGCAGTGATCTTCTCTCCACCAGAATCAAACAGAAAACAAATCAAGAAATCGTACCACAAAAACAGAAGTACATCGAAATTAAGCATGTACATAGATAACATATAAAACTTACCCACTAGACAGCATCCACCCTCATTTATATCCCATGGACAGCCCTCCCCCACCCCGTTGGAGCCCTCACCCTCATGTATACCCCCTGGACAGCCCTCCCCCACCCCATTGGAGCTCCCACCCTCATGTATACCCCTTGGACAACCCTCCCCCACCCCATTGGAGCCCCCACCACACTCCTGGACTGCCCCCCGACCCCTGGACAGCACCCCCCCACCCCTGGACAGCACTCCCACAGCCCTGGACCGGCTTCCCACACCCCTGGACATCCCTACAACCCCCCAGGACTGTCCCCCCACCCCACCGGACAGCCCTCCCAGACCGCTGGACACCCCCAACCCCACTGAACACACCCCCACACCCTTGGAACCCCTCCCCCACAGACCCAAATCCATACCAGAAGAACCATCAAAAGTAGACCAAAACAAGAAGTAGAGAAAAATTAAACATTCACTTATATAACATTCAAAACTTACACTGTCAACTTCAAAAAAAACTAAATCAAACCTAAACAACTACCAAATACACAATTAAAACGACAATATTCAAAATTACATTTTACATTACAAACAACTAAAATTCAATCAAACCTGTAAAATAATTTGACCACTCCACTTGTACGTGTTTGGTGTCTTCATCAGTATAGGGTTGAGGGTCATCAAAAAGCTACAAATGAAAAAGAAGATAGTTAACATGTATAATGAATAAATCAAATTGAAATATTATGGCAAAGTTTAAGAGGAAATCGTACCAGGTCAAAATTCACAACTGTCCCAGTTGTTATTATTTCATACATAAATCTTAACATATAATATCCGCATTCGATGAGGCCTTGTTGTTCATGACAATTCTGTTTTGAATGAGTGTAAATTCAATATATTATTTTTATGTAATAAATCAAAAAGTACAAATTATAAATGGAAATTTACCTTCGCATTTACATATTTTATCTTTGCATTTCTTTTCTTTGTGTTTTTTCGAAAGTAGACCCATGCACTGTTAGAAAATAATATGAATGAGGTAAATTTAAAATTCATTATAATATATAAAACTATTGAGAAATTGAAACTTACTTTTCCAATATATTTTTAAAACTTGCCCGCACATCACCATGAACAGAGCATATCCAATAAAGAGCTTTCTCCCTTGGGCAAAAAATCCCTAACATCCAATGATTACTGATAAAAGGAAATTTAATGTTAGTGGTTTTTTATGTTAAAAGATAATTAACTCTTTGAGAGAAATGTGTTTCATACCTCTCACAAAAAGGCATCATCCAACATTGTTGGATTATATTCTTTTCAAATCTTTCAGCAATATAAACCATTCTTTGTTCCTCAGTCAATGCACATGCTTCAGGGGAAATCAATTGCGGGTCCATGAATCCATATACTTCTGTCAGTTCATTCCTCTCACAAATTTTATAAAGATACCTAATACAAAACATATATAAGTATACATTTTTAATAAATATAACGCTGGGAAAAGGTGTTAAGACTTACATGGAAAAAATTTGCACCACGTTGATGCCCAACTTATCTCCAGTAACAAGCTCCATGATATCAGATTTTGTAATCCCCGCACTTATTTCACGTCCACAAACATGAAATTCCATTGGAAACTCATAAAAACCCAACAACAAATGTGAATATCTTGACAATCTACCAAGACCACTGGAATTTGTATCTGATGTCATAGCCTGTTGTCTTTGTTGTTGTCTATACAGTATTTCTTTACCTTTGAAGTATTCCTGTGAAAAAAAATTGAGAATTATAGTAGTTTTCAAATGATAAAACAACTTTATTAAAAAAATAAAATAAAAGATATAAGATTCATACCTCTATGGTAATGAGTCGAAGAAGTCTGGATGGCCAAACTAAAAAATGGCCGATACTCTGTCCAACTGTCGCCACCTCATCTGTAGGTATTGGTACCCTAGCTGATCTATCTATAATATCCTGTACAGTGACCCTCTGATTCTCTACCTCTAATTGTTGATGATGAACTGTATCTCCTATACAATATACCAACATGTATGCTACTATATGATGTTGAGAAACATCAACATACAACTCGCAATATGTAGGAAGCTGCGGCGGAGGCGTAGGATAAAGAATGGGGTCCGCAGGCTGAGGTGGGGGAGTGGGAGCTACTGGCGGAGGTGGAGGATAAATAATGGGGTCTGCAGGGGGAGGTGGAGGAGTGGGAGCTGCAGTCTGAAATTGTCTTTGCATTTCTGCAAACATAGACTGCACCGAATCTCTAATCTTGTCTTCCATTGTCGCATTAATATTTTGAACTTCAGCCTCCAAGGATTCTATTTTTTTTTATAAACCCCCTCAATGTTAGAAGTTGAAGAACGTGGAAACACTTTTCTTACCGATACACCTGCCGGATATCCTCTTACACGACCAGGATGTTCTGGCCTTCCCAATGCTGCAAATAAAATATCTTCCCTCCCAGTAGCTGTAAATGTCCCCTCTGAACTTTGCTCCTCAAGAGAGTCCTGTATTAATTAATTGAACATTTCTATAATGATTGAAACTTATATGAAGAAAAAAGTTAACTTAAATAAATTAAATAGATATCTTACAATCCTCTCAGCTACGATTCTCGATTCTTCCGAAAGATATTGCCCTTTTTTTCCCTTCCGAGCTCTCTTCCATTTTTCATGTCTAGATGGAGGGGGTGGAGGGGCCACCTCTCCAGAGCTTGAAGACTCATCTCTTAGTTGTTGAAATTTTCCCGCTATCATTTTTTCTTCCAATAATGTATACCCTCCCCGAGATAAACTATGAGGGTATACATTTTTAGATTGGATCTCCTGATGAGCTTTCCTTGTTTGCTGTAATTTAAGAATAAGAAATCATTAACAAAACATTAATAAAATCATTTATATAAGAAAGTATATAAAAGTTTACATTGCCATTAACAGAAATGACTCTTTTTTTCTACTTTCAAAAAACTGTCTCCATGTGTCTTCATCTATAAAAGGATATATACGATATGGATTGTCATGACTCCTATGACCATAAATGAAATCAGATGTGAGGGTTGATTTGAAATCCCTCCATCTCCTGGCAGCCAATGATAAGCATTTCTTCCTAACTCCTCCAGTGTCAGGAATATCAAATGTCATCTGATAAAGAGGTTAAACATATTATATATACCAGAAACATTAAAAGAATGCTCAAACAATGACAAAAGATCTTACCAAAATCGTCTCCCACAACTGAGAGATAATCGCTTTATCCACACCTCTCCAATCATCATACAGAATGCTTACTTTGGTCTTAGCCTGAGTTGCAACAAAACTCTTAAAATCTTTGGCATTCGGACCTCTAGGAATATCATCATCATCAAACTCAACTACTATCCTCTGATCCTACGTACGGGAAAGTGATAATTTTGGTAAACGTGTGCAACCACGTTTACCAACCTTTGAACTCTTTGTCGTAATAGGAGCATGTGAATGTTCATCCCCAGAGGTATGACCAGCAAAATGCTCCTCCCCAGAATCATGTGGTTGATCATCTGAATGATCTGTCATTATCCTTCAAATCAAAAAAAGAAACGTCAGTTCACAAATATACAAATTCAAATATTTTAATACTACTGTAATCAGAAAATAGAAAAGTGTACTAGGTTACATAATAGTAAACATTGGTAATATGGTAAGCATGTTAAACAATGGTAAAGATGGAAAAGATGGTCAAGATGGTCAAGATGGTCAAGATGGTAAAAAATGGAAAAAATGGTAAACCTGGGTCCTCCGGCTGGCCGGTGGGCAAGAACCGGTTGGCCGGTGCCCATACCGGCTGGCCGGTGGCTCTGGCAGAAAGCAATGCTTCTGCCAGAGACCACCGGCTGGCCGGTGGTCATCCACCGGTTGGCCGGTGTCACCAGGCAGTGGGCAAGCCTACTGCCTGGGGCCTCCGGCTGGCCGGTGGGCAAGAACCGGTTGGCCGGTGCCCATACCGGCTGGCCGGTGGGAATCCACCGGTTGGCCAGTAGACTCAGAAATATACTTATTTTTTTAAAAACATGTTTTAATAAATAAAAAACTTAAAATATCTAACATTTATGGAAAAAATAAATGTAAACAAGAAATAAACATATGTTACCTGTAATTTTAGGAATGTACAGATGGATTGTTTTCCCAAATTCCTTCGTCGTGATCGTTCCTTATGGCACAAACTATGTCTTCAACATGATCGTCATTATGTTCTGTTAATATTTCCATTGAAGTAGGGATCTCACATAAATCAGCATATTCATCAAGTTCATCCTCACCAACATATTGTTTTTTCCCTTGTAAAACAACAGCCCACTGCATATCTGATTGATCTACTACATAAAAAATTTGTTTTTCATGTGTTGCCATTATAAAAGAATCAGCTGTGTCTTCCAATCTATTCAGATTAACAAGTGTCATTCCAAATTCATCGTGTCTGACACTGTTGTTACCGTTAAACCATTTACAATTAAAAACGGGAACTTTAATTTTAAAGTAATCAACCTCCCATATGTCTTCAATCACTCCATAATATGCATTTGATGCAGAAATTGGGTTTTTGTCCTTAGCACTCGAAAAATGCATTGCTTCTGCAAACACCAATACACCACTATTCTGAACTGCACTTCTGTTGTCCTGATCTTTTGTATGAAATGTATAACCATTAATGTCATAACCAGACCATGTTATCACATTTAAACATGGACCACCCACTATCCATTTTAATGTCTCTGATACATCTGATCTACCAAGAAAAGTCTTTTTAATCCATGACAAAAAAGTTTTGTTGTGCTCATTCAAAATCCACATTTCTTTCTTCTTTGGATGACATTGTTTCAACTCATTAATGTGCAATGTGATATATGGTTGAGCATCAGCTATGTTCTTCAAGATGTATGATTCTAATTTCTTCATCTGTTCAGCTGACAATGATTTGACTTTCACGCCGCGAATCCCCTTTCCCTCATTATTAACTCGTTCATGGCGAGATGGAGGCAAACCTATGTGTTGCGCCGCAGCCAAGTAGCTCGTACAAAACTCTGCTACCTCCTCAGAAATATACTTTTCAATAATGGAGGCTTCAGGTCGATATAGATTTTTAACATACCCCTTTAATATTTTCATATACCTTTCAAAAGGATACATCCAACGAAGATATACAGGTCCACAAAGCTTTATTTCTCGAACCAGATGAATCATTAAATGCACCATTATATCAAAAAAAGTTGGAGGAAAATACATTTCCAATTGACAAAGTATTAAAATTGCATCCTTTTCCAAAATGTTCAAATCATTCACATCAATCGCCTTGTTACAAATTGAATTGAAAAAATAACACAACTTCATTATAGTCTTTCTGACACGAATGGGCAATATTCCACGCAATGCAACTGGTAGAATTTGTTGCATCATGATGTGACAATCATGTGATTTCATACCTATCAACTTCAAGTCCTTCATTGAGACAAAAAATTTTACATTATAAGAATAACCTTGAGGCACTTTGGTATCATGAAGACACTGACAGAAGCTAATTTTCTCCCTCTTCGATAATGTATGACAAGCCGGGGGAAGAAATGTTCGTCTTCCTTTAGGAGTGGGAGCTAACTCCAAACGTATTCCCATTGATATTAAGTCTAATCTTGCATTCAACCCATCTTTAGTATTTCCTTTAATGTCTAACAATGTTCCAATCAAAGAATCACAGATATTCTTCTCCACGTGCATGACATCAATATTATGTTTAACTTCATGATACCTCCAATATGGTAGCTCAAAAAATATTGACCTTTTCTTCCAAATATGTCTATCATTACCAGATTTCTGTGTCTTTCCCAATGTCACGTCAAGGTTTTTCACCCTCTCAAAATACAGATCATGGGATAAAGGTTTTGGAGCAGTATCAAATTCTTGTGAGCCATTAAATGCCTTTTTTAGTCTTCTATAAGGGTGTTCCATAGGCAAAAACTTTCGATGACCCATGTACACTGTTTTCCTCCCATGATGCAATTGACAATAGGACGTCTGTTGTTCGCAAATTGGACATGCCTTATGCCCTTTAACACTGTATCCAGACAAATTTCCATACGCTGGGAAGTCATTTATAGTGAACAGAAGCACTGCATGCAGTTGAAAATATTCCATTTTATAAGAATCATACACCCTAATACCATCAGCCCATAACAGTTTCAAATCATCAATCAACGGTGACAAGTAAACATCAATATCATTACCGGGTTGCTTTGGACCGGAGATCATTGTACTCAACATGACATATTTGCGCTTCATACAAACTTCAGGAGAGAGGTTGTAAATTACCAATAAAACAGGCCATGAACTATGTGTGCTACTGAGTGTTCGGTATGGATTCATTCCATCTGTGCACAACCCTAGTCTGAGATTTCTTATTTCATTTCCAAATGTAGAATACTGCGCATCAATTTTCTTCCATTGTGGACAATCAGCTGGATGACGTATTTTTCCATCACATACCCGCTCTTCAGCATGTCATCTTAACCTTTTTGCATCATGTGAATTAGCAAATAAACGTTTGAAACGATTAATTATAGGAAGATACCAAAATACCTTTGAAGGGAGCTTTGTAATCTCTACATCACCCTGTGATTTTTCTTTCACCTTATACCGTGATGTCCCACATTTTGGACACTCTGACAGAAATTCATATTCCTTCCTATATATAATGCAGTCATTCGGACAAGCATTTATTTTCTTGTATCTCAATCCCATCGGGCATAATATTTTCTTGGCTTTGTAATGGGAATCTGGAAGATCGTTATCTTTTGGAAGAATGTCTTTCATCAATTGTAGCAGCTCTGTAAAACTTATGTCACTCCATCCATGCTTCGCCTTTAGGTTAATCAATCTTAACACCGCCGATAGAACCGTAAAATCTGTACAACTGGGATATAATGGTTTTTCAGCATCACCATATAGACGTGCAACTGTCGGTTCTATCTCAATTTGTTCTGCTACAATATCGTGAATCATTTCTTCAATTCCATCGGAGTTACCATCTTGCGAATCATCATCATCAGTGACATTCCGTCTAGTTTCACCATGCCAAATCCAAGGGCTGTAACTCGGATTAAAACCATGACATATCATATGATCTTTTATCTCTCTACTTTTCAACTTCTTCATATTCAAACATTTCAGGCATGGACAGAAAAAAATGTCACTACTTGGAACATTTTGTTTTGCAAATTCCAAAAAGGCATCAACACCTTCCTCAAATTCATTGCTCATTCGATGTGCCGTAATCCAACTTCGACTCATTATTACCTATAACAAATATCAACAAAAAATATATATTTTTAAGATAAGACAAAACATGTTTATATGAAAAAAATCATAATTTGAATGTAAAACAATTTAAAATATAAAACAAATCTTGAAAGTAGTAGTAGTTTTCATAAGTACCCAACACCAAATAGCTATACATCGTAAGTGTCATGTTAAAAATATGAATATAGACCATTTGTTTTATGTTTAATAATATTGTCATATTATCTGATCATTCTGATTATATATTAGAATTACTATATCCTTTTGATCCGATATATAATCTAAGGACATTAATATTTCTTTAGAAAAAGTAATGTTAATATCATGGTAATGTAAAAAAAAGTATATGTCGAACTATATATATGTAATACCAATAAAAAATACATATGTGTTTGGCCTGGGTTTCACACATAAATCAACTCATCTCACAGATTAAATTTTTGAATCATCCTACATAATACTTATTTTTATAACTTAGGGAATGAAAATAATAAAAGTTTTGATTTATGATACTCATTATGGGTAAACAAGATATATATAAATATAATATCTAATCTCATAAAAAGATATCCATGGGGGTATAAGAGCATGTATACACAAAGCACATGATCAAAAAGATAAGTGAAACAGTTCTATATAATCATAGATCATAAAACCTGAGTCCAAGTATAACAATTTTAGCATAACATAAGATATGATTTATATGATAGTGGGAACATGATTTAAAAAACCTTATTCACAAGATCACAACATTGGTATGTGGAATAACATAAGAGTGTGGCACAAACATAATCATATAAGTCATAACATATGTCAAGGGAAAACGAACGAAAAGCACATCAAGAATCGAAACAAAAACGAACCAAATAAATTCGTGGAAGGCTTACTTGAATGTCGCGAGTTGAGATGATAGATCCGAGAGCAGTGAAGAAGATAAACAATGCAGCCAAAATGAGTGTAATGCAGGCGATCGACGAGTCGATTACGGTTTACCGCGCGAGAGAGAGACGAGCCGGCGACTGTCAATCGAAAAAATCGTAAATGACAGAACACGGGCTTTAATTTTTTTAAATGCTTTATAACGTCGGTTATTATATAACCGACGTTATAAACTATTTTTTAGCTTTTTTACGTCGGTTATTTGGAAACCGACGTAAAAAAACCCCCAGGGCTTTGGTTTTTTACGTCGGTTATCAAATAACCGACGTAAAAAAACCAAAGCCCCCGGGGGTTTTTTACGTCGGTTATAAAATAACCGACGTAAAACACACCGCGCTTTGGTTTTTTACGTCGGTTATCAAATAACCGACGTAAAAAACCAACAGGCTCGATTTGTAACGTCGGTTATTAAAATAACCGACGTAAAAAATGGTGTCGTAAAAAACGATTTCTGCACTAGTGAAGTGATATAACTGCTCATGCATAAAGGAAGAAAGAACCATGGGTCGTGGGTTGTGATAATGAATCCATGATTCATACATATTTATATCATAGTTTAAATACATGAATTATAGTGGAAGGGAGGAGGTGCAGGTTCGATGGTATTTATGAGGAAGAATGCCAAGATTGGAGTTGTCTTGATCACATCACTATATCATGCATGTATTGATGCATATGCAGTGTTTTAATAAATTTGGGCTCAAAGGAGGATGAAGAGGTTGTAATATTTCTACATGTTTATATGCAGTTACAATCAGTTATGAAAGTAGTTTATTGTGGAAGTTATTGTGGAGACCAGATCCGAGAATTCTAGAGCTTTGAATTCAAAAGTATTTACAATGTTTCATTAATATTTGTATAAAGAAGAAAGAAGAAAGAAGAGAATTTTTTTTATATTTACATTTTCTTGCTATTGTGCAAGAAATTAAAAAAGAAGAAGAACCAACTTGTAGAAGAACAAGTGTGAAGAATCCAAGAAACACAGTGACAACATGTTAAAGCCTGTTGGTGAAGGTCTATTTCGTTGTTGCAAAAATATGTATTATCATATCAAATGTGCAAAGAGAACATGCACTATCAAAGACTATAGTTCAATACAAGTGATAGATATACCCTGCTTGATGTAACCACGTGGATTATTTTCTAGAGGGTTGTGTGGTCTTTGATTGTTTCCAAATCATGTCAAGGACTAACTATTCGTATTGAGTAGTGAACCTTGTACTTTCTTGTGTTCCTATGGATGTGCTTGTATATTGTGTTTCAGCATGACCATTTCTCTCTAATTGGAAAATAATGTTGTTTTTAAGAAGAAAAAATAAAAACAGTTAACCACTGATTCACCCCCCCCCCCCTTCTCAGTGGTTACACAAATCCTAACTAGACCTTACAATTTTGGTGATTCTCTTCACTCTAGAACTCTTTCTCCTCAAATCATGGGGCATTTATCCTATGAATCGTAGCTAAGGCTTTCGTCTCTCCTCTCTTCACCTCTCATTTTCCTTGGGGGAAAACCCTATTCTAGGGTTATCATGCTTGGATCTTGTGGTTAGGGTGTGTTTTGATGTGTCTTTTGTTGTAATCCATCATAGGAGGATTGTGGGAGCCCAGATCTATGAGTTTGAGGTGCATTTTCATCTAGTAAAGCTTGTTTAAGGTGGGTGACTTCTCCTCTCTTCACTTATATCAAGAACTTGAAAGCTTACTGCTTTAAAAGTTCAATGCTTTTTTTATTTGTGTTAAATGATTGGGCCAAATCTTAGTGAAGTATTCTCTTTGTGTAAAATGGTTTTTGAATACAGTTTATGGTTACACACACAAAAAGTTTGATGAAATTTTTAATTGGTTATTTGGTTTTGAAAAGGTGGTTTTGGGATGGGATAACCTTGAATTTAGTTTAGAGTTAGTGTGAGTGTGTGTGTTCACTCATTATATTGATAAAATGTATGTTTTGGGAAATGTTTTTGAAAAGAAAAATGTGGCATAATGGTGGCCCAACATTGGTGTGAGTTGGTGTATGTTCATAATGCATATGGATGGGGCCTTGTTGGGATGGACTTGGCCGCTGGTGCCAAAGATTGGGAATGTGGATCGTACTACCAAGTGACGACTTGGGTTAGGGGTAGCGGGTTTTCGCTAGTGAGTTTAGGTCGTTCAGAGGACCTGTTGGATGGGTGGTGTATTGGATTTGTAGCATGGATCCCATTGGGGAGGAATTTGTACATTGCATGGGCAAGTGAGTTCTCGACTTGGGTGTGTGTGTTGTGGTGTGGGTTGCTTTGTGAAGATAATGGGTTAAAAAGGGTGTATTTTTTGTGTGTTTCTTTATGTGCACTTATTGGACTTATTTATATGTATTGTGTCTCTCCCTTATTTGTTATGAACTATGAGATAACTTGTTTTTGTTTTAGTGGCGTGTGTGGAAAGTCATGGGGGGTTGTCTTCTGGGTTTATATACTCAACCCCGTGTATATGCATCTTGGTGCATATGCAGATGTCATCAATGTGATGTAGGTAAGGGGAAGACCACTTACTTCACTAGTGAGGTGTCTCAATGGTATGGTTTTTGGTCACGAAGCTAGGAGCTTGGAGGTAGTTGTCTTATAGAGCTTGAGAGAGTATCATGTTTGGAACTTTCTCTTTCCATTGAGTTGTTCAGTCTTGTGGTCTTATTTGAGGATGTTGTTAGCCGTTTTCGTCATTGTATATATGTTTTGTTATGGAATGTTGTCTTGTTTTTCTCGCGCATCGTATTTATATTATCTTGGAGTTCTTCCGGTATAGATTATGTCATATGAAATGGTAAATTGACCCCAAATGATATTGTGAAACCCAAATAATTTATTATCATCCTTTGGTGTTTGGGGGATGCAGCTAAGGTTGGTGGCATTCCAATCATATCTATGATGTTAGGTGGGCCAACGAGCCCGTACCCGAGTGGTAAGGGCTCCTACTTGGCATCCAAGAGACTCAGGTTCAGAACTAGGTGGAGGCGAATTTCTAGGTACTGTATCAGTACTGTAGTAGTACTGTAGCAGGCACTGTTCGGTATTATAGAAGCCGGAACTATTCACCTGCTTTGGGCCTTCGGGCCATCGGTTTGGGTCTACGGGTCTCATGGGTCTTCGGGTCATCAAAGGTCTTTGGGCCTTAGAGCCTTCGAACCACAGAAACCATAGAGCAGCCCAGTTCACACAGAGCAGACCCTAGAAGAGGATCAGAGCAACAAGAATATCAGTCACCAAAAGCAGAGCTAACCGGATTAGAAGAATGAGAGGGTATGACAACCGTCATCAGGACCAAGCACCGTGTGGCTTTGTACGGGGCAATGCTAGCCGATCAGCAATACAATGTGAGGAGCTAGGTAATCAATGATGCAGAATCTGGAGAGGGTCAGTTCTAGTGGGTTGAGTCTACGGGTCATGTATTGGGCATAGTATGCCTCTGAGCCTTCGGGTCATGTATTGGCCTTCGGGTCGTGTCGGGCCTTGTGCCTTGTGCCTGCGGGTCATGTAAGGATTCCCCTTCAACCCTTAAAGGGGGAATTATACATAATAAAATAAAAAAGAAGGTCTTCGGGTCATTCGGGCTATGATGTTAGGTGAAGTTGGGGTGTTACAAAAAATGATAAAAGTCTAACTCTCATTAGTAGGGTAACCGACATTATCGAAAATAAAATGGGGTCGATAACTCTTTTAATGGCATGAGTGACTGCATGGCGATCGCTTTTTGGTGGTTGCGACAGGTTGGGTCGCTAAAGACCATTAGTGGCGACTATCAATGGTGGTCGTCATACCATTATAAAACTGGGTTTATATACAACCCACACAAGGATGAAAACCAACCCGAGAACTCGACCCCCCGCCTCAAACTCCAAACCCCCCCATACCATTATAATTCATTCCTCTGATTGGTTTTAGTGACTGCCATTGACAGTCAATAATATTCATCACAGAATATGTTTTAGCGACATCAAAAATGATTTTATCAATGTTTTTTAATCACGGATAATGCAAGTGCCAATAATGATTGATGACTTGTATCAAATACTAAAGATGCACCAACTTACTAAAAGAAAATTAAACTTTAACAACACATTATATGTTAAAAGTATTTCACAACACACCTTTGAGTGTTGTGGAAGGGTGTGCTGTTCAATGCTTTTAACATATATTGTTCTTGTCCTGTATTGTGAAAAAATCATAAAATTCACATTAAATTCTACTACATACATTTTGTATTATTATAACATTTTCAACCATATTTTTTATGTGTTGTTAGAAGTCTATAATCTTTAATAACAAATCATATTTATTATAAAAAAATTAATCAATATTCATTCATATTTTAATAATTACACAATATAAATTTAGTATATATAAAATAACCGAATTTCAACATACATAGCAAATAAAACCAAAACACATCTAATTTTTTTATCAAAAATCTCTACAATATGACAAGAATGGAGATAACAAGCAGTTCAACGATGGCAAACATTGTCATAAAAATCAGTCTACCATGTCCATCGAACTTCTATCATTTGGTTAACTCACAACACACCTTGTGAGTGTTGTGGAAGGGTGTGTTAAATGTTTTTAACATATATTGTTCGTTGACTTGCGTCCTGTATTGTGAAAAAATCATAAAATTCACATTAAATTCTACTACATACATTTTGTACTATTATAACATTTTCAACCATATTTTTTATGTGTTGTTATTAGTCTATAATCTTTAATAACAAATCATAATTATTATAAAAAAATTAATCAATATTCACACTCATATTTTAATAATTACACTCAATATAAATTTAGTATATATAAAATAACCAAATTTCAACACATCAAATAAAACCAAAACACATCTAATCTTTTTTTTTTATCGAAGATCTCTACAATATGACAAGAATGGAGATAACAAGCAGTTCAACGATGGCAAACATTGTCTACAATATGACAAGAATGGAGATAACAAACAGTTCAACGATGGCAAACATTGTCATAAAAATCAGTCTACCATGTCCATCGAACTTCTATCATTTGGTTAACATTGACACCATCAACATCTGACAAACAACCTTACCATCACATTCATCCAATTTCATCAACCTGAAAGAGCACCGTGATAACTTATCAAAAAAATTATCGCCTAAACATGCAAAAGATACAAATAAATCATGTTTGATGAAAACCAAACCAAAAAAATAACATTGAAACACTTCTGGAGAAATATCATTAGATTGTTTTTCTTGAAAACCTTAAATTTCAGACTTCAGTTTCACTAATTCAAATTTACAGTTTTTTTCCATCTAATTAAGATTGTTTATTTTATGGAAGCATAAACAGTAGACAACAGATGAATAAATAGATTCATAAAAATAAGTGGAATGGTTAATTAACTTACCATCACGGAGTTTTGATTTACTGCAGGGCTAAAAAAAATCACAGCAGTGCCCTCTAATGGCCATAAGTTCTGGGCGGGGAGAGGGGTGACCGTAACAGCCTGAAGTTTTCAGGTGGAGCTTATTTTGCGCTGTGGAGGGTATGGCTGCAGCGTGGTTGGGGAATTGCGGCGTAGCAGTCAGCTTTGATGGTTCTGGAAATTTTGGCATAGCTGCGGCATAAAGCATGGGCTACGGCGTGGAGGCCCAAAGGTGGAGTTCAATACGTAGTGTCCTTGTGAGGGCTTGGAGACCACAGTGTAGTGATGTCCATTGCACCGTAGTCCTTTTTCTTGGTTTATAGGATCTCACCGCTAACCACGATGTAGATTCCAGACGCACTTTTGACCAGACACTACTGCGGTGTGGCCAGCTCCCCTAAACCGTAGTATCCGCCGTTTTTTGACCCATTGCGGCGTAGCCCTATGCGCTGCACCGCAATGCCTGTTTTTGCCAGATTGCCTATAAATTTTTGGGACCCTCGAACTCAACCTTCTCTCAGCCTTTCTTCTTGGGCCTAGGACGACTCTAGAGCTTCTTGAAGAGATCTTCCAGTCCCCAGGCTCTTGGCTTCATCCCTGACGACGGAGGATCAACTCTTGACAATTCTAGGTGAGTTATTTCCCCGTTCTTCTTGGGTTTTCTCCTTTCTCTTGGGATGGACCGCATGTCTAGGCCTATGTCGCTCTCTCCTTCGCGGATCTTGATCTTGAATCTCTTTTGTGACGAATTGAGTTTGGTTCTAAGATCTTTGGCGTTCAGGCTTCGATCCATTGACGCATATGGGAGTACTTCGTCGACAAGTTTGATTTCATATTGCGTTGGCATAGCTTGTTGTCTGTGTTTGATGGTTGTTTGCTTGCGGGTGTGTGTAGCTCGTGATACCCATATATGATCCTTGATTCCATGAGTATTGTTAGAATAGTTTGTTGTCATGCTTGATGTCGATCACATGTTGTTATATGATGCTATTATATTTTCATAATGACGTGTTATGATTTGTTCTATTGTGCTCTGTGTATTTACCATATCTTGGAGGTATTGATTTGGTATTCGTAACAGATGGTGTAACGTCCCGACCCGGGATCCACTTAGCCCGTGCCCCGAGCCGGTGGGTAACATGGCATCAAGCGCGCCTCTCCGTACGCCAGAGGATGCCAACTAGCAGTGAAGGTGTAAAGATGGTACGGTGGGGAGACTATACCCTCATATCATAATGGCACAACAAAGATATCCATAAACATACAATAGCGGAATCAGATAATATAAAGACATAATAAATAAGTATTAGAAGAATAAATAACTAAACTGAATAATAATCAAAAATCCATAAGGCAGTGTCATATCATAGTAGTCAATCTCGGATCGCGGCGCGACGTGGCGGAGTCCTATAGCGGGATAGTGGCAACGTGGATCGCGGCGAGGCCGTTTTTTCATCCAATTGCGGGCCAATTAATATAATTTAAACTGTATAATTCTAATCACATATATATGCTGAATAATTAAAATATGATAAATAAAATATAAAACATAATAAAAATAACACATAATAACAAAATAAAAAAAAACTAAAAAAAGGCTGCAAAATGGAACATTTTAACTAACATAAATTAAAAAACAAAAAAACAAAAAACAAAATAAAAAATGGATGGGACAGTGGACCTGACTCGAGGCGCGAAGGGTGGTGGAGGCAGGGAAAAATAGATGAAGAAAAAATTAAAGCCCGATTGGTCTCGGCCTCGACGTCGTTGTCGAGCAGGGGGGTGACGTCTTCGGGTAACACGGGAAAAGAAATATAAGGGGAAAAAAGTGCGACCAGCTTGGTCATCGTCGTCATTGGGGTGGGAGGGGGAGTGGTCGAAGTCGGAGGGGTCGGCAGCAGCGGGCCAGGCTAAGCATACAGGATGCGGGGAAAACTCATTTTTTTGCGCGCAAAAACGCAGCCCGTCTGCGACACCCAAGGTCGCGCGCGACCCACGATGCCGCGATTGCGGCTCGACCCGTGCGATAGCGTACTGGGATGCGACTTAGCCGCCAAGAGCGGCGGTGCACCGCTCCGCACCGCACGGGCGCTATCACGGGCGCTACAGCGCAATTTGACAATTGTGTGTCATATGCATGGATGCATGACATGTTAATATACAAAAGGGAAACAACAGACACGCATATACAAACATGCTATACAAGAAGTACAAAAAGGACAAAAGTTGTTCCATTAGCATCTCAAGCATATCAAGAGTCCGTAGTAGGGCGTTTGCCCTTATCTATACCTACAGTCATATAATCTTCTCAGGTACCAAAGGCAGCCCGAGTAGGGTGTAAGATAAATCTCAGTAAGTCACCACCAACAGTATTTAGAAGTAATCTGAGCGGTGCTCATAACTAAACAGTGTGCAGGTAATAATAATACATTAGCAATGCTGGATAAATAAATAAAAGCCCGCTCAGGTTCCTAAAGGACACCAGGCAACTTTACCTGCTTCAGCTCATGGTCGGAATGAATGTCTGATTAGAAACTATACATATAAAGGACTAATATATGTATATAGTATAGTTATATATCGCATCCACCTCTATGGACCAAGTGCGTGCGGACGCTAATGACCATATACCTGGAATACTAAGTGTTGGTTGGACCGGGGCATAACTCAGTCATCAATGACAAGTTTGAACGAGTCTATAAGCTCAAGCAATAGAGTACATGCCCCACGTCTCGTAATGAATGGGAGACATCATGCTCGTCACTCGAGATAGGTGAGTGTGCCATCATATCAACACTCGAAAAAGGGACGTGGCGCGTCATGCCCATCGTCCAAACAGTCACTGGTGTGAGACGTCATGCTCAACACCCGGTGTAAGGGAGTTAGATACCGTCATGCTCAACATAACTCTTACCATCGTACCACACCCTATATCAAGGCATAATCACATTTATAATATAAAACATGAGGCATTACCTCTCATGCATCATGTTCACCAAGCCCACATATATAAATAAGGCAAAACAGTTCAATTTAAGAAATTGGTAAAGCATAATAAATGGTGTGGCCTTGCCACCCTTTATTATTCATTCCATTTAAAACATTCAGTTCATTTAAGGAAAAGCAACCACTATGAATAAGCCATCCCTTAAATTTAAAACATGTCATTCTATTCAACAATGCATGGCAGATCCATTTATAAGGGCTCAAATTGCCTACAAGGCAAGTCCATATAAAAGTTGGGTCAAGCACTTAGGAGGTGTCTTGGATTCAATCTTGTAACACCCTGCCCCAACCTCATTGGCTTGAGGAGGCCGTGAGGGCTACTTGGCCTTAAGCGACGTTCCCAAAACGCCAAAGGCTGACAATAAATGCCGAGGGCTTCAAGATCAAGTTGGGGAACGATTTGCCCTTAAAACAAAACCAATCAACCATCCACAAACAGTCACCATATGATGCATGTCAATTTAATTACCCAACCAAGCATTCTCAAAAGACAACCAAGTTGTTCCACAACACAACTCAAAACCAATACAACCAGACATGTCCACACAACATCAGAGTACAAGCGGAAAACTAAACAACAACCACTACGAGCCATGACACCACCACAACTCCACACCAAGCTCCAAGCTCCACACTCCACCAAGACATCACAATGCACCACTAAAGGAGGGAGATGCCTTACATTTACCCACGTCACGGTACACAACATCTGCAAAGACACCACAGTGCTAAAGCAGGGGGTGAGTACTAAAACTCAGTAGGATTTCCCCAAATGACTTCCCTACACACGCCACTAGGATAAAACTGTTTGCACATTTATATAAAACAGTTGATATAAATTAAATCACAAGTGCAACCATTTTCATAAGTCAAACATGCCCTTACCAAGCCATCACACACCCAAACCAAGCAACCAAGGGAAAGCCAACCAACAAGCCACAAACCATTCCATCATTACACACTAACACCACAATTTCCAACTTGCAAAGCAATGCTCAACAAACAATCATAACGATGGAGCTTCTGTCCCACCCGTTTCATCCATTTACAGCTAGTGGCTCTTCCCGTCCACTTATCCTTAGATAGTGGCCCTTCCGTCCACTATCCATCCCCTTTTTAAAGTGGTACTTCTCGCCACTTCCACACAACATCCCAACCAATCACAACCAAGCATATAACCCATTAAAGACACAACAACATCATGTAATCAACCCATTCCATTACATGTCAATTCGCTTCAATAAATCACCCATTTATTGAAAACCATTTTTTCCATGCCAAACCCCATTTCAATAAAACAACCTTTTTATTGAATACTATTTCCATCAATCATTTCACAAATCAATCATAGCATTCCATTTTAAAATTCCCATTTTAAAATCCACAACAAGAACATTTCACCACAAAACCCTTTTTTTTCCCAAAAACCCCCAAATGGATTTCCAACCAAATTCGCACATCAACACACAATTAATTTTAATCAACAAATTAATTGTAACATGGAACCACTAGTTCTAACCAAGTGGAGTCGAGAGAGAAGTCACCTACCTTTAAAGGCTCCTGAGCAAACGACCCACAAACAACCGCACCTCCAATCCGGCGAACGCACCACCGAAACCTCTCTAGATCACCTTCCCTAACCATCACAGGCCTTAAAAATTAACATCCAAGGCAACCCCAACCCTAGATCTACACCCAACAAGTGTAGATCTAGAAAACCATGAAAGAGAGGGATGTAAATCTAGAGGAAAACACATGAGAAGCAAGAGGAGAGACTTACCCGGAAGCAATCACCTTCAAACCACCTTGAATCCTCTTTGAAACGCTTCCAAATCGAGTGGGAGAGCACCATTAACCCCTGAGAACCCAAAATCTCGAGTGAGGCTCGAGTGGGAGGAAGATTGGAGTGAAATGAGGCAATCCTGAGTGAGCCCGAAACTTATAACCCTAACTTTAAGTGGCCGCACGGTTAGCCCGCACGGTTTGGCAAACCGTGCGCAGGCCATACGAGGCCTACTGTCTCGAGAACAAGGGTCTGCACGGTTTCCACTAACCGTTTTCAAACCGTGCACCCCTTTAAAAGCCTCCAAACTCATCCAAAACCATTCCAAACTCTCTCAACCTCTTCCCAACTCATCTCATGCACTTTAAACACATAAAAATGCATAAACAAAGGCCACATACCTCAAACCGGGGGTGCTACATTCTCTCCACCATTGGACTTTCCGTCCTCGAAAAGTAGTGAACCCGCCCTTTGCCGAAAGAGCTCGGGCCACTGCGCGATCATCTCTTTCTCCCGCTCCCAAGTCTCCTCTTGAATCTGACCATGTTGCCACAAAACACGAACTAAACTGATGCTTTTACCACGCAAGACTTTCTCTTGCCTATCCACAACCCGCACTGGCACGTGCACCAACGAAGCATCCGGTTCTAGCTCAACATGATCTCATCGAATCACATGGTCACGATCCGGCTGATACTTTTTTAACTGCTAGACATGGAACACATTGTGCACCGCACTAAACCGTGGTGGCAAAGCCAAACGATAAGCCACCTCACCAACCCGCTCAAGAACCTCAAAAGGTCCAATATACCTTGGAGATAGTTTTCCCTGCTTCCCAAACCGACGATGTCCCAACCTAGGAGAGATCCTCAAGAACACATGATCACTCACCTGGAACGACAACGGTCGTCGACGATGATCCGCATACGATTTCTGACGACTCTGAGCCGTCTCCATTCTCTTCCTGATCAACTTGATCTTCTCTGTAGTCTCCTGGACAAGACTCGGTCCAACCATCGAAGACTCACCCGTTTCCATCCAACATAGTGGAGAACGACACGGCCGCCCATACAATGCTTCAAACGAAGCCATCTGTATGGATGTCTGATAACTGTTATTGTACGAGAACTCAACCAACGACAAGTGCTCCTCCCATGAGCCACCAAAGTCCATGACACAAGCCTGCAACATATCCTCCAGAGTTTGTATCGTCCTCTCGGATTGACTATTCGTCTGAGGGTGATACGCCGTACTCATCGTCAACTGTGTTCCAAGGGCTTGCTGTAAGGATTTCCAGAAACGAGATGTAAATCTCGGATCTCTATCTGATACAATCAAAACTATAACACCATGCCTCTTTACCACCTCCTGGATATAGATTTTGGACAGATCCTCCACCGTATGAGATTCACAAATCGGAATGGAATGGGCCGACTTCGTTAGTCGGTCCACTATCACCCAAATGGTATCGTGTTTCTTGACCGTTCTTGGGAGACCTGTGACAAAATCCATCGCTATCTGCTCCCACTCCCAAACAGGGATTGGTAAAGACTGCAACATTCCTGCTAACCTCTGATGCTCTGCCTTGACCTGCTGACAAGTCAAGCATCTCGAAACAAACTCAGCCACACTTCTCTTCATACCAGCCCACCAGAACTGCGCTTTCAACGCTTTATACATCTTCTGAATTACAGGATGAACAGCCCACCTGGAATGATGATACGCCCTGAGAAGATCCTCCTGACAAGCAACTGGTACAACCATCCGATTCCGAAAACACAAAACTGAATCTCCATTCAGTTGCCAACCCTCAATGGTCTCCCCACCATTGAGTCTCGACCCCACGGTCACACACTCAGAATCGGCTATCTGTGCCTCTCTAACCAGGCCAACCAAGTCAGGAATCAACAAAACCGGAAAGAAGACCACTCTATCACCCTGGTCCTCACATTCCAACCGCATATTAGCTATAACCGACATCAACTGCCACTGATCTGATGCCTGTTTCACCACCTGAGCATATGATTTTCTACTTAATGCATCCGCCACCGAATTCCCCTTACCCGGTGTGTACATCAAGTCAAAATCAAACATCTGGAAATATTTCATCCATCTCCTTTGCCTCAAGTTCAAATCCCTTTGTGAGAAATTGTGTTTCAAGCTCTTATGATCTGTATATACCGTGAATTTCTCACCGAAGAGATAATGACGCCGCACTTTCAAAGCATGGACCACTGTTGCCAACTCCAAATCATGAGTTGGGTAGTTCTTCTCATGCACTCTCAACTGTCGTGAGCCATATGCAACCACATGATTCTCTTGCATGAGAACGCACCCCAACCCTGATCCCGATGCATCGCAATACACCACGTACCCTCTTCCTGATTCTGGCAAAACCAAGATTGGTGCTGATGTAAGACAACCCTTTAGCTCTTCGAAACACTGCTGACACTGTTCATTCCACTGGAATGGAACATTCTTTCTTGTCAAAGCTGTCATTGACGAAGCCAAACGTGAAAAATCACGAACAAAACGCCGATAATACCCAGCTAGACCAAGAAAACTCCGTATCTCAAACACATTCTTTGGCGGTTGCCACGAGATAACAACCTCTATCTTTTCTGGATCCACTGAAACACCCCTTTCAGAAATCACATGGCCAAGAAAACGAACTTCCTGTATCCAAAAGTCACACTTTGACAATTTGGCATACAACTGATGATCCCTCAAGATCCCCAGCACTGTCGCCAAGTGCTGCTCATGCTCCACCCTTGTCTTTGAATACACCAGAATATCGTCGACAAACACCACCACAAATGAATCCAGATATCTCTGAAATATCCGATTCATCAATGTCATAAACACCGCTGGTGCATTCGTTAGACCAAAGGGCATAACCACATATTCATAATGGTCATATCTACTTCTGAAAGTTGTTTTAGAAATATCCTCCTTCCTCACCCGCAATTGATGATATCCCGACCTCATGTCGATCTTGGAGAACCACTGGGCTCCCCTCAACTGGTCGAACAAATCATCAATTCGTGGAAGTGGATATTTATTCTTTATCGTAACTTGGTTAAGTCTACGATAATCAACACATAGCCTCAAGGTTCCATCCGCCTTTTTCACAAACAACACCGACGCTGCCCACGGAGACGTGCTAGGCCGGATAAACCCTTTGTTTTTTAACTCTTCCAACTGGGTTTTCAATTCCCGCAATTCAGTTGGTGCCATCCGATAAGACGGAAGTGAGATAGGACTGGTCCCCGGAAGAAGATCAATCGTAAACTCCAGTTCTCTTACGGGAGGTAACCCAGAGAATTCATCAGGAAAAACATCCATGAACTGATCCACCACTGCCGGAGGAACACTCTGCTCAACACCCTCTACCGATTCCAACGACAGCACCGCCAACTGATACGATAACGTACCCACTTCTAGTGCCAACAAACCCGTTGCACCCCGCCTTTCATGCTTCTCTCCTCTAAATAGATGTCTAACGCCATCGTGTGTCGTAAAAGCCATTGTCCGCGCATCATAGTCGATGTGGGCCTTAAAAGCCATCAGCCAATCCATTCCCAGGATTACATCATACCCATCCCTTTCAAGCACTGAGAAATTCCAGGTTATCTCAACCTCGCCCACAACGATACAACATTCTCTACACAAGAAGGCTCGACACTCTCTTCGACCCAGAGGAGTTTGAAGTTTCAAAACCGAGGGCATCATTTCTACCCTTAAACCCAACAAATCAACCACACGTGCAACAATAAAAGAGTGTGAAGCACCCGTATCAAACAACACTTGCATCAAGGTAGAATTTAAAAGAATAGTACATCGCACTGTGGATGGTCCCGACTGATCATCCACCACAACCTGCTCAGCTCCAAACACATGTTTGCTTGCCACACTCTGTTCTTTATTGCCTTGCTGAGGCGTCGTGGTATTCCGAGAATCACCATGACCCGCTTTACCCTACTGCCGAGGGGTATGCTGCTGTCCCCGTCCCGTCGAAGCATACGACGTTTGCGATCCCTGGGAAGTATCACGCCTACCCGACCTTGGAGCATTCCGACAATAACGCTGCAGATGCCCCATCTGCTTACAATTATGACATGCTCGATGTTGTGTCGTACAATCCCACTTGATGTGGCTCGTCGACCCACACTGAAAACATCCCGGCTTGCTCTGGGGCTTCGGAGGAAGATTTACCGATCCTGCCGTCGGATTATATGTCATATTCCCACCCTGGGAATAAGTGTCTCTCCTTCGCTTGAACCCAGTGTTAGAGTTCCCAGTATTCCCCATGGGTACCACCATGCTTCCCCCGCCCGGAGCGCCCAACAGATCCCGCTCAGCCACCGAGGCTTTATTCACCATCTCTGTGTAATCATCTATACACAACACCGCTATCTTTGAACAAATTTCTTGCCTTAACCCCGCTTCAAATATCCTTGCCTTCAACGACGTGCTACCCGCCACCTCGAGTGCAAACCGCACTAAGTTCATAAACTTAGCTGCATACTCCGTCACAGACATAAGCTCTTGTTTCAAACTGAAGAAATCAGTCGTACGCTGAATTCTAAACGTATGTGGGTAGAATTGTTTGTTAAACAATTCCTCAAAACCTTTCCACATCATACCCTGGTCCGTCCCAGCTTGGACTACCAACTCCCACCACTGAAGGGCAAGATCTTCCAACATATACGTGGCCAACTTCACTTTCAGCTCTACCGGCGGTCCCAAGAACTCAAAGATCTTGTTCATTCTATTCAACCATGCTTCTGCCCTTTCCGGCTCTGAATCACCCCTGAAGATGGGTGGATTCTGCCTTTGAAACTGAACCGCATGATCTATATGTCTTAGTTCATCTGTTTTATTTCCACCTCCCACCGCTTGGAAAACTTGCACTATACTTTGCACTAGCTGCTGGTTCACCTGAGGCTCAGGTGCAACCACATTCTCAGCAGCCTCCTCCGGTTGGTCTCTACGACGCCTACTCGGTGCCATTTCTATAAACAGAAAACAAACCATGAGTCTCACTAACGTAGACATCACGAAATCCCATTCCAAATCACATTACACAACGCTATCACAACAAGGCTTTCCACCAGTTCACATTTTTCCACATGTGCCATGTTTCACCATTTTGAAAACCAAACCATTTTCAAAATACCAATTTATTCACCTTACAATTTCACATATTCATATCACATCATAAATCATTATACCCCAATGAAATATGCATCCTAGAGGGAAGCTATTTCTACCATGCATGTCATGCTCATCCCATTGGCTACACCCACGACAATGAGATATCCAATGCCTGTAAGTGTCTCCAAAACGCTTATGTACCCAACTCCCTGGTAACTTGAATTTCAGCATAAAAGGGTTAGTTACATCCTTTTATGCTATACATTCCAAGTTCCGACATTCCTACACCTTGCTACCATCCCGACTCAAGGAGTATACCACAACAAATGTCAACACCAAATCCGAGAATCAACTCCAAAGAACCGAACAAACTGATACCACTTGTAACACCCCGCTCCTAACTCATTGGCTTGAGGAGGCGGTGAGGGCTACTTGGCCTTAAGCGACGTTCCCAAGACGCCAAAGGCTGGCAAAAAATGCCGAGGGCTTCAAGATCAAGTTGGGGAACGATTTGCCCTTAAAACAAAACCAACCAACCATCCACAAACAGTCACCATATGATGCATGTCAATTTAATTACCCAACCAAGCATTCCCAAAAGACAACCAAGTTGTTCCACAACACAACTCAAAACCAATACAACCAGACATGTCCACACAACATCAGAGTACAAGCGGAAAACTAAACAACCACTACGAGCCATGACACCACCACAGCTCCACACCAAGCTCCAAGCTCCACGCTCCACCAAGACATCACAATGCACCACTAAAGGAGGGAGATGCCTTACCTTTGCCCACATCACGGTACACAACATCTGCAAAGACACCACAGTGCCAAAACAGGGGGTGAGTACTAAAACTCAGTAGGATTTCCCCAAATGACTTCCCTACACACGCCACTAGGATAAAACCGTTAGTACATTTATATAAAACAGTTGATATAAATTAAATCACAAGTGCAACCATTTTCATAAGCCAAACATGTCCTTACCAAGCCATCACACACCCAAACCAAGCAACCAAGGGAAATCCAACCAACAAGCCACAAACCATTCCATCATTACACACTAACACCACAATTTCCAACTTGCAAAGCAATGCTCAACAAACAATCATAACGATGGAGCTTCCGTCCCACCCGTTTCATCCATTTACAGCTAGTGGCTCTTCCCGTCCACTTATCCTTAGATGGTGGCCCTTCCGTCCACTATTCATCCCCTTTTTAAAGTGGTACTTCTCGCTACTTCCACACAACATCCCAACCAATCACAACCAAGCATATAACCCATTAAAGACACAACAACATCATGCAATCAACCGATTACATTACATGTCAATTCGCTTCAATAAATCACCCATTTATTGAAAATCATTTTTTCCATGCCAAACCCCATTTCAATAAAACAACCTTTTTATTGAATACCATTTCCATCAATCATTTCACAAATCAATCATAGCATTCCATTTTAAAATCCACAACAATAACATTTCACCACAAAACCCCCTTTTTTCCCCAAAAACCCCCAAATGGATTTCCAACCAAATTCGCACATCAACACACAATTAATTTTAATCAACAAATTAATTGTAACATGGAACCACTAGTTCTAACCAAGTGGAGTCGAGAGAGAAGCCACCTACCTTTAGGGTTCCCAAGAAAACGACCCACAAACAACCGCACCTTCAATCCAGCGAACGCACCACCAAAACCTCTCTAGATCACCTTCCCTAACCATCACAAGCCTTAAAAATTAACATCCAAGGCAACCCCAACCCTAGATCTACACCCAAAAAGTGTAGATCTAGAAAACCATGAAAGAGAGGGATGTAGATCTAGAGGAAAACACATGAGAAGCAAGAGGAGAGACTTACCCGGAAGTAATCACCTTCAAACCGCCTTGAATCCTCTTTGAAACGCTTCCAAATCGAGTGGAAGAGCACCATTAACCCCTGAGAACCCAAAATCCCGAGTGAGGCTCGAGTGGGAGGAAGATTGGAGTGAAATGAGGCAATTCCGAGTGAGCTCAGAACTTATAACCCTAACTTTAAGTGGCCGCACGGTTAGCCCGCACGGTTTGGCAAACCGTGCGCTAACCGTGCACACGCCACTGCCTCGAGAGTCAGGGTCCGCACGGTTACCTCGCACGGTTTGGCAAACCGTGCGCAGGCCGTGCGAGGCCTACTGTCTCGAGAAAAAGGGTCTGCACGGTTTCCACTAACCGTTTTCAAACCGTGCACCCCTTTAAAAGCCTCCAAACTCATCCAAAACAATTTCAAACTCTCCCAACCTCTTCCCAACTCATCCCATGCACTTTAAACACATAAAAATGCATAAACAAAGGCCACATACCTCAAACCGGGGGTGCTACAAATCAAGAGTTATATAGCAAAGACAATTCCATTTTACATCTAAGTCAAACGCTTAGACGGCGTTCTGAGCACTTAATCATTTAACCATAAGGGGCAAATCAGGTTGGCACACCCGAGGGGCGTCCATAGTATTGCGAAAACGCCGGGAGCAATGAAGTGAAAAAACAATTCACAGGAGTAAAAAGAAAAAAACAGAAGAAGAAAATCTTGAACACAGAGATTTACGTGGTTTGGAAAATGTTCCCTACGTTCATGGAGAGGCAGCAAAATATCACTATGAAATCCAAGAGCACAATTACAAGAAGATCTCTCAGACAACACAAAAACCCTAGCCCGAAATGGGCTAAAAAGGAGGACGAAGCACTATTACACCAACCGCAAAGAAAGTTCGTTATGCAACAGTGAAAGACGGTTGGAAGTCCGCATCGCAACAGTGTCGCAGCCACACAAGTTTAAAGTGCTATAGTGGCTAGCGGCTGGAAGTCCGCATCGCTACAGTATTGTTGACTCCAAAGTCCGACCTCCTACGGTGCTCTCTCGGTGTCGGTGTCGGTCGGTCAGCTCTGATACAGTGGTCAGAGTTGCTACAATGCCCCAAAATTTGAGTCAGGGGTCTTCGGCCCCCGAAACAAAGGCGTGTTGCCCCCTGCAACCCCCAACGAACTAACTGCGGAGCTCGACCCGCGGAGTTGCGGTCCGGTGCGCGGTATGGGCCGCAAACATTCAGCCCAACATCATTCAAAGAGGGACTGGGCTACACCAATCCAACACATAGATAAGGTAAACATCCTCTAATTTACTAAACATCAATCAACGGGAGTGTATTAAGGTGCAAAGATCAATTTAATATGAAAAACTCAATCAAACGGTGACGCACGACAAAGGTCGGCCGACGTGCGGCACAACGACAAAGCTAAGAAACACCAAAACTCATGGGGAAAACGACGAGACCACTTACCTTAGGGTCGTTGACAACTCCTCGCTCGATATCGACCTCAGATTTGGAGTAGGTTGGAAGAAATCGAAGGACCGGTCCAAAGCCCTGAAAATATGGCAAAAGAGTTTGCACCTAAATAGCGCAATGGATTCGAAGATAAACTGAAATAGGAAGAGAGAGGATTGTAGGTCTTATCAAGACAAATCTAATGCTTCCGACGGATCTCGATTTGAACTTTGGACGTGAGAGTTATCTCAAAACCTAGATCGAGGAGCTTGGAAGGCTACGGGAGAGAAAACCCATTTCATCCGCCGGAGAACTGAAGGAGAAAAGAATAGGTAAATAGATTTAAATAGGGGCAAAAATGACATTTCACCCTTAATATAGAGGGCGCACGGTTTGGCCAAACCGTGCGCAAACTGTGTGAAAAGGCTCTGTTAAAAGTCTACAGTTTCTCGCACGGACGTGCGCCTGGAGCCGCACGGTTTCAAACAAACTCGTGCATCTCCTACTGCAGTTCTGTTTCGCCCCGCACGGTTAGTATAAACCATGCAGGCTGGGTGGCACGGTTTCTACTAACCGTGCGACCCAGTCTTTTCGCCCATTTTTCGGAACATCGGGCTCCGAAAGAGCCCCGAACGCTCCTGGGACCTTCTTTAGGCTGTAGTGCAAATTTACCAAGATTAAACCAAGGTTTTAAATTGGAAAACAAAGTTGTACCTTCGTGAAAAGATGGGTCGTTACAGCCTCTCCTCAAAGCAACTCGTCCCCGAGTTGGCCTTCTGAGGGTAAAGAGTTATCGTCGTCAAAGAGTTCCGGCCATTGAGCTCGTATATCAGTTTCTCGTTCCCAGGCCTCGTCCTGTGCTCGGTCGTGCTGTCATAGCATCCGTACCAAAGGAACTGACCTACCTCGGAGTGTCTTCACGCACCGATCAACAATACGCACGGGATACTCCTCGAAAGAAATCATCCACATCCAACTCAACCTCATCAGGCTGAAAGACATGTGACGAGTCTGGATAGTATCGACGAAGCTGAGATACATGAAAGACATCATGCATAGACCGATATCTCTAAGGAAGTGTCAACTGGTAAGCCACTGATCCAATCCGTTTCACAACCTCGAAAGGTCCAACGAACCTTAGTGAGAGCTTACCCTGCTTCCGAAAACATCTATGGCCCAACCTAGGAAAGACTCGCAAGAAAACCCGATCTCCGACCTCGAACTCGAGAGGTCACTGGCGTCTGTTGGCATACCACTGTTGTCTGGACTGAGTTGTCATCATGTGCTTCCTGATCGGTTGGACCTGCTCTGTAGTCTCCTGCACGAGGCGTGGTCCAAGCATAGTTGTCTACCCTGCCTCTAACCAGTACAGAGGTGAACGGCAAGACCAACCATATAAGGCTTCAGAAGGAGACATCTCAATGGTAGCCTGAAAGTTGTTCTTATAAGGGAATTCAAGAGGGGAATATGTTTCTCCCAGGAACCCCCAACGTCAAGGACACATGCACAGAACATGTCCTCTAACACCTGAATCGTATGCTCTGTTTGTCCATCAGTCTGTGGGTGATACGTCGTGCTCAGAAGCACCTGTGTACCCAAGACCTTCTGCAACCCCTGTCAGAACTGTGACGTAAAGCGAGCATCCGTGTCAGAAACGATAGATCGTGGAGCTCCATGAAGACATACAATCTCCTTGTCGTACAGTCTTCCCAGCTCATCTACCGAGAAGGTCTCTCGCACAGGTAAGAAGTGTGCGACCTTCATCAAACGATCAATGACAACCCACATTGTATCATTGCCACGAGGTGATCTGGGTAAACCAGTCACGAAATCCATCAAAACATTGTCTCATTTCCACTCAGGAATGGACAACGCCTGTAAAAGCCCTACTGGTCGCTGATGTTCCGCTTTCACCCACTAACAGGTGGAACACTGAGTGATGAAGCCGACAATTTTCCGTTTCATACCAGACCACCAATACTGGCGTCGTAAATCCCGATACATTTTGGTGACATCAGGGTAAACTGCCCATGCTGAGGCGTGGAATTCCCGCATCAGTTTTCTCTGATGTTTGTTGGGACCCATACACGCCCATGGAATAGTAAGGTATCATCCCCATCCACGGTCCAACCTGAAGATGTATCGTCATTTGAGATACTTTCCCTTAGGACAAGGCCTTCGGGATCAGATAGTTGTCTCATTCTTACCCATTTCAGAAGAGTAGAAGTCACTGCTAAAGCTAAGAAGATAGTCTGGCCATGATCCTCCTGAACCTCAATGTGCATCGCTGAAAATAAGGCCATGAGCTGCCATACGCCACTGGCCTCTTAAACTGCCTGAGTCTGAGTCTTCCAGCTCAGAGCATCGGCCACTACATTGCCTTTACTAGGCGTGTAGCCAAGTTCGAAATCAAACGACTATAGGTACTCGAGATTCAGATCCCGCTATGTAAAGATGTATTTGAGGCTTTTGTGATCAGTGTATACCACAAAACGCTCTCTAAGTAAATAATGTCCTCAACAGCGCAAGGCATGAACTACAACAGCTAGTTCGAGGTCGTGTGTCGGGTAATTCCACTCATGAGGCCTCAGCTGACGAGATTCGTACGCAACGACTCACTAGTCCCATATCAGAACAGCTCCAAGCCCAATATCTGATGCGTCACAGTATACAATATAGCTCATGTCTGGCTCCAGCAGAATCAATATCGGCGCTAAAGTCAATCTGCCCTTCAACTCCTGATGTTTCACAAGCTTCTAACAATACGAATTTCACACCTATCTTTGTCAAGCCCGTAAGCGGTGCTGCAAGACGTGAGAAATCCTGGATGAAGCGTCTATAATATCTGGCTAACCCCAAGAAACTTTGAATGTCAAAGATGTTCTTGGGCTACTCCTAGGAAACTAAATCTCTCATTTTCTCTGGGTCTATTGAGACTCTGAATACCGAGATAATATGACTCAAGAAGTGGACTTTGTCAATCCAAAAGTGGCATTTACTGAGCTTAGCATAGAGCCGATGTTCTCTCAGTATATTCAGCACGATCTCAACATGGTTGACATGGTCGTGTCTGGAGCATGAATACACTAAGAAGGTGCCATGAAAGCAGGTGCGTTCGTGAGTCCGAACAACATGACCAGGTACTCGTATAGACAATACCTGGTCCTGAAAGTTGTGCGAGGTATGTCTGATGACCTGACACGCACCTGGAGATAGTCTGACCTCAAATCTATCTTTGAAAACAATCTCGCTCTTCGGATCTGATAAAAAAGATCGTCTATTCTAGGCAATGGATACCGGTTCTTTACCATGAGTTGGTTTTATCGACGATAATTCACGCAGAGCCTGAGGGCACCGTCTGCCTTCTTGGCAAAAAAGGACCGGTGAACCCCAAGAAGAAGTGATGAGGCGTATAAAACCTTTTGCCTCCAGATCTTCAATTGTTTCTTGAGCTCCAGAAGCTCCATAGGTGTCATCCTACAAGGAGGAATGGTCACTGGTACTGCTTCTAGCACAAGCTCGATGGTGAATTCTACCTCTCGCACAGAAAGTAGACCAGAGAAGTCGTCTGGAAAGATGTCCCTGAAACGCTCCAGTACAGGAGGGAAAATAACGAGTTGTAACCCCTGATCATCTAAGAAAAGACTGGTGATCTGAGTTGTCACATTACCCAGCATCTGCTGCTCGGGTCCAACTTTAGTCGCATTGACATCTCATTCTCCCTTATGCACGTGCCTAACGCCCTCTGGTGATGTAAACATCACCCTCCGACGATAGCAGTCAATATGGGTTCGATAGGGAACTAATTAGTCCATCCTGATGATTACGTCAAAGTCCGTCATGTCGAGGATGAAAAGATTCCACACGAAAAGGTAACCACCTATCTCAAGGGGACAATCCTTACAACGGCGAATGCCCTCTGATCAGATACCTAACGGGGTGTCTAGCGCCATAACGCCATAGAAGTGCTCAATCCCGAGGCCTAAACTCTCCATGATTGCCTCAGATATAAATGAGTGAGCCGCGCCATTGTCAAATAAAACACACTAAAGTGGAGACTACTAGAATAGTACCTCGAACTGTAGAAGGGTCAGCGCTCTGCTCCTCTGGCATAGGCTGGACTACATGTAATTGGCCTGTATCGCGGCCCTGAGTCACTACCTGGCTGGCCCTGGGCATGCCCGCTCTGCTGGCGCTGAGAATCCTAAGTTTGACCACCTCTGCCTCAGCTGCCACCTCGGCCTGAGCGGTCGGTGGTATTCCAGTTGCATGTCTGTCGTGATACTATTGGCCCCGCTTTGATCGTGGAGTAGGAGTAGATCCCCGGTCGTTAGGCACTGAATGAATGGTTCTGCAGAAACGTTGAATATGATCCATCCCGCCGCAACCTCTGCATTCCACTGGATCTCATAAGCACTGAGGCTTCGGGTGTCCCGGCTTCCAGCACTAGTGACATATCAGAAAGCTGTCAGCATGAGGAGCCAGACTGCTGCTACCTCCACGAGTAGCCTCAAAACGTCTCTTTCGCCCTGAATAAGTACTGATAGATCTAAGTGTCAAACCGCCCTGACTCGCACCATCAGCTTCCCTCAAATTTCGCTATGTAATAAGGGTCTGGTTGACTATTTCAGAGACAGTAGTCAACCTGAATACATTGACCTGCGACCGAATGGCATATACCAATCCACTCTCGAATCGCCTAGCGATCAAAAGATCATCACCCACTAGAGTAGGAGCAAACCGCTGCTGCTCAGTAAAACGAGCAGAGTAATCCATCGTTGACATACCACCCTGCTGCAGGTTCATGAATTCTCTAGCTCTGTCAGCTCTCAGAGTCTGGGGGAAAAAATAGTCGTAGAAGATCGTCTGGAAGTCTGCCCAGACCATATCTCTATGTCGACCTGCCTGGGTGATTACCTCTCACCACCGCTTCGCAGAATCGCGCAACATATATGCAGCAAGTTTGAGCCTCCGCTCTAGAGGCGTCTCCAGATGATCAAATACAGAAAGGATAGCTTCGAGCCAAGACTCAGCATCATGTGGTCCGCCATCCCCCGAAAAGGTGGGAGGATGATGCTGCTAGAATTCCTGGGTCAACTCTGCTATACTTGGGACAGGTCGAACAACACCTTGCATATTTCGTAACATACGCAGAAATCCCTCTCAGAACTGGGCGTCAGTGCCCATCTCAGGAATAGGAAGAGGTGCCACAGGTGGCACTACAGGAGGAATCATTGGCGGCTCAAGGCCTGCCACCTCAGGTGCATGGTCGTCAGCGCCTTCAGGGCGTACGACTAGAGGACGTCGTGGCGGCATAATGCTACAATGTCAAACGCACGCCTCAGAAGAGATTTTAACAACTGAAAAGGTTGCAGATAGAAAACTAGGATAGGTACACAGTCTTCCTATAAACAAACCATACCCCTCTGCCTGCTCCCTAAGGCAGGACTGGGTAGTAAAGAAAGACCATAACAGGCCATAAGAACGTAAGAGATACCTCACTACCCATTACCAAGGTCGGGTTCGGGTCTAAGTCTCCACTTCACATGTGTATAAGGCAGGACTAGGTAGTAAAGAAAGACCATAACAGGCCATAAGAACGTAAGAGATACCTCACTACCCATTATCAAGGTCGGGTTCGGGTCTAAGTCTCCACTTCACATGTGTATAAGATGGCTCTTTAATTTTAAAAGTGATATTCATTCTTGAATTAGTGCTCATTATGCATTTAAACCCCTTTTTAAATGGTTGAATTAGATGGATCGTCATTTCCAATCCATAAGGACTCATACTCCTTATAAACCAAAATATGGCGTCCACTTAACCCACACCATAACACATTCCAGCCCCTGTGACCAATGGTCCATGGCTCAACGTGCCATAATTGACTGCTTAAGGTATCAGCTTTAACCTATACAGGAACACTGTTAGGTTGTGGCAGGCACTAAGTGTCAATTATGTTTTTCAATCCCCACAAGAAACGTCAGTACATTTCAATACATAATCAAGGCTATGACAATATGCAACAGGCAAATGCACGCTGAAAGTAAACGTGGCATGGCAAAATGCATGGCATATTAGTCCTATTGTAACTATAATGATGGATGTAATGCAACGCCCTCATTTCATCGGGCCTAGGTAAAAGAAATCATCATTTCAATAATACCAATAACACTATAAAATAAGTGCATCACCCAACGATGAAGCCGTATCAACTATAAATGGCATAAACAATAACTGAAACTTCCCATCCTAGGTAATTTGGGTTTCCCCTGTACATGGGTTTCCTTCAACTCCTAGTCTCATGTCTAATACCCAAACAGCAAGACGAAGGGAAAAAAATAATGCTCTGATACCACTTTGTAAGTCCCGACCCGGGATCCACTTAGCCCATGCCCCGAGCCGATGGGTCACATGGACTCAAGCGCGCCTCCCCGTACGCTAGAGGCTGTCGACTAGCAGCAAGGGTGTAAAGGTGGCACGGTGGGAAAACTATACCCTCATATCAGAGTGGCATAACAGAGATATCCATAAACATACAACAGCCGAAGCAGATAATATAAACAAACAGAATAAATAAGCAGCGGAAGAATAAATAACTAAAGTGAATAACAATCAACAAGCCACAAGGTAGTGTCATATACATGGATGCATGACATGCTGATATACAAAAGGGGAGTAGAGGACAGACATATACAAACATGCTATACAAAAAGTACAAAAAGGAAAAAAGCTGCTCCACTGGCATCTCGAGCATATGCTCGATCCTCTGCTCCTAAGCTCCATCTATAAGTCATGCATATTAAGAGTCCGTAGTAGGGCGCTTGCCCTTATCCATACATGCAGTCATATAATCTTCTCGGGTACTAAAGGCAACCCAAGTAGGGTGTGAGATAAATCCCAATAGGCCACCACCAACAGTGTTTAGAAGTAATTTGAGTGGTGCTTAACTAAACAATGTGCAAGTAATAATAATAAATCAGCAATGCTGAATAAATAAATAAAAGTTTGTTCACGTTCCTAAAGGACACCTGGCGGCTCTACCTGCTTCGACTCATAGCTGGAATGAATGTCTGATCAGAAACTATATATATATTATAGTTATATATCGCATCAAACTATATGGACCAAGTGTGTGGGGACGCTATGGTCATATATCTGCAATACTAAGTGTTGACTGGACCGGGGCGTAACTCAGTCATTCGTGACCAGTCTGAACGAGCATATAAGCTTAAGCGGATACATGCCCAACATCTCATAATGAGTGGGAGACGCCATGCTCGTCACTCAAGACGGTGAGTGCACCACCATCGTACCACAACCTATATCAAGGCGTAATCACATTTATAATATAAAGCATGGAGCATTACATCTCGTGCATCATGTTCACCAAACCCGTATATATAAATAAGGCATAACAGTTCAATTTAAGAAATTGGTAAAGCGTAATAAATGGTGTGGCCTTGCCACCCTTTATGATTCATTCCATTTAAAACATTCAGTTTAAGGAAAAGCAACCACCATGAATAAGCCATCCCTTTAATCTAAAACATGTCATTCTATTCAATAATGCATGGCAGATCCATTTATAAGGATCGAAGGTCATTTAAAAGGGTGCCATGGTCAACAAGGCAATTGCCTACATGGCAAGTCCATATAAAAGCTGGATCAAGCAGTTAGAATGTGCCTTGGATTCAATCAAGAGTTATATAGCAGAGGCAATTCCATTTTACATCTAAGCCAAACGCTTGACGGTGTTACGAGCACTTAATCATTTAACCATAAGGCTCAAAGGTCATTTAGAAGGCTGCCATGGTCAACAAGGCAATTGCCTACATGGCAAGTCCATATAAAAGCTGAGGCAAACGCTTGACGGTGTTACGAGCACTTAATCATTTAACCATAAGGGGCAAATCAGGTTGGCACACCCCCGAAGAGTGTCCATAAATGAGGTAAACATCCTCTAATTTACTAAACATCGATCAACGGGAGTGTATTAAGGTATAAAGATCATTTTAATATAAAGAAGTCAATTAAACGGCGTCGCACGGCAAAGGCCGACATGCAGCACAACGACAGAGCTACAAAACACCAAAACTCATGGGGAAAACGAAGAGACTGCCTACCTTAGGACCGTTGACAACTCCTCACTCGATATCAGCCTCAGACAGAGTAGGTTGGAAGGAACCGAAGGAATGGTCCAAAGCCCTGAAAAATGGGGTAAAAGAGTTTGCATCTAAATAGCGCAATAGATCTGAAGATAAACTGAAATAGGAAGGGAGGAGATTGTAGGTCTTACTGAGACGGATCCAATGCTTCCGACAAATCTCGATTTGGATTTCGGACGTGAGAGTTATCTCAAAGCCCAGATCGAGGAGCTTGAAAGTCTACGGGAGAAGAAAACCCATTTCATCCGCTGGAGAAATGAAGGAGGAAAGAAGAATAGGTAAATAGATTTAATTAGGGGCAAAAATGACATTTCACCCTTAATATAGGGGGTGCACGGTTTGGCCGCACAGTTTGGCCAAATTGCATGATACGACTAAGAAGGATCCAAAACCTCTGAAGGTCTACACTAGAAGGGGGAAGCGGGCCTGATAGAGCAAATAAACCACCTGTACTTTTTACTTACCAGCATAGGGGGAATAAGAAATAATAGTGTTTAGCAGTTAAAGGGCAGTCTGTAAATGTACCGAAGCTAATTCTTCAAAGATTTCTTTTCTAGAATTACATTCTGAAAGTTCTTTGCATATTCTCTCTCTATCATCATGGTGCTTTCATTGAGAAATTTCTTGATCGCATATGTCCACGCGAATGGAGAGTCGCCTAACTACGCTGGAAGCTGCGGTATTAGAATTGACTTCTGGAGCACAGCAGCAGGAACAACAGATGCAGAAACTGACGGCGGCAGTGGAGAAGCTGACTTTGAGTCAAGCGGAAAACGCAAAGAAGACCTCAGATCAGGAAGGCGAGAGTAGTTTGAGATCTTGTGCAGCAGAAGGACGGATGACTGACGCAGGAGAGCGTTGGGTGGTTGAGCGTGACTCGGCACTAGAGAAGATACAACTGGCAACGAAACAAGTGGAAATGTCAGCCTTTACTAGAGAAGATCCTATAACATGGATAACATGAGCTGATATATATTTTTCGATCCATCGTACTCGAGAGGAGTTGGAGGTTCCGTTAGCTCAATTGTGCATGGAAAGGATGGTCCAATACTGGATCATTTCTTTAAAATCAATGAGACCAGAACTCACCAGGACACAGCTGGAGGAATTGTTGGGGCGATATGGTAATGCAACAGAAGAGGATCCTGTAATCGTTATGAAGGAGTTGCGACAGACAGAAATCGTGGATTCTTATATTGATGAATTTGAGTGAGTAGCTCTCCGTATACCTGATTTCACTGAAAAATGGTTCTTAAGCCTGCTTATTGGAGGATTAAGGCCAAAAATAGGAAGTACGATAATAACTCATGGGCCACAGGACAAAGCTCGGTTGTTTACTCTGTCACACAGAGTGGAAAGGGAGCTACTAGTGAAAGGAACTATTTGATATTCATACTCTCGCATAAGGAACTATCCTCCAGTTAGGCAGGGAAAAAACTAGAATACAAATATAGTCAGGAATTTGCCTATAGAAGAAGGAAAAGAGCGTGATAGGAAAAGGATTGTGGCACCTCGGACAAGAGGAATCAGGAATCTATAAAGGGAAGAGTTTGAAGACAGGAAATCTAAGGGGTTATGCTATACTTGTAGACAGAAATTTGGTCCAGGGCATAAATGTCTCGAGAAAGGTTTCAAATTAATGGTATGGGAATGTGTAGAGCCTAGAGATACTGAAGAAATAGAAACAATGCCATTGGGAGTGGAACAGGAAGGTACAACTGGGGATTTGTGGGAAATGGAAATGCTAGGCACCTCATTCTGTGTACATGAGAAAGAATGGGCGAGGTGCACCCAATCCATGTTAATGGAAGAGAGTCTGGAGGGAATACCATTGCTAATCCTAGTAGACAGTGGCGCTAGTCATAATTTCATTTTGAAACAGTTGTTGCGGTATTTTCCAGCACAAGTATCCGAAACAGAGCCATTTTATATATGCATGGGAGATGGATACCGGGTAAAATCACAAGGAAAATGTCAGCTGCTCAAGATACGCTTGGGGGAGGAAGAATTTAAAGTAGAGGCGTGTATTTTTGACACTTTTGGGCTTGATTTAGTTTTGGGAATGAAGTGGTTAGAGACGCTTGGGTATGTAACTACACACTGGAAGAACTTGACTATGAGTTTTGAAAAAGAAGAAAGACGTGTTACCTTGCTGGGAGTTCGGTTTCCACAAAATACTTTTGGAGCATTACAGGGGTATATGGGAAAAAAAGAAATAATGGGCAGGGAGTGCAGTGGAAAAATTCAGAGAAAGTTGACATGAAAACAGAAGAGTTAAATCAGGTTCAACAAACAAAGCTACAGAAACTGTTAAATCAATATTGTGGAGTGTTTGGGATACCAAGAAGCTTGCCACCAGCTAGGGAAACCGATCATTCCATAAAACTGAAAGAAGGGGCAGAACCAGTTATTAGACCGTATAGACATGCTTATCAGTTAAAGAATGAAATTGAATTGAAAATTCAGGAGTTATTAGAGCAAGGATTTATTAGATGCAGTACCAGCCCGTATTCTAGTCCAATCATCATGGTTAGGGAAAAAAATGGAGGATGGCGGATGTGTGTAGATTATCGGGCTCTAAATAAAATGACAATCCCTGATAGATATCCCATCCCGGTAATAGAGGATCTGTTGGATGATCTATATGGAGCAGACTATTTCACCAAACTGGATCTAAGGGCTGATTTCCACCAGGTACGAATGAAAGAGAATGATGCGGAGAAGACGGCATTTACGACACATGAAGGGCATTATGAATATTTGGTAATGCCATTTGGGCTGATGAATGCCCCCATCAACTTTCCAGGCAACTATGAATGCAATATTTCAAAAGATGTTACGGAAGTGAGTATTAGTATTCTTTGATGACATACTGATTTACAGCAAAGGTTGGGAAGAGCATCTGATGAATTTACAGCGGGTATTGCAGTTGATGGAAGAGAAAGAACTATATGCCAATTTAAAGAAATGTTCCTTTGGCCTAAAATCTGTTGGGTACCTGGGACATATTATTTCTGAAAATGGTGTTGCAATGGATCTTGAAAAGTTGGCAGCAATTAAATGTTGGAGAGAACCCAAGTCTACAAAGGAAGTCAGAGGATTTCTGGGGTTAATCGGATATTACAAAAGATATATAAAAGATTATGGAAAGATTGTCCGTGCATTGACAGCTTTAACGAAGAAAGTAGAGTTTAAATGGACTCCCAAAGCACAGGAGGCATTTGAAAAATTGAAGAACTGCAACAGCCCCTGTTTTGGCGATGCCTGACTTTTCACAAACATTTTTTATAGAATGTGATGCATCAGGACTGGGAATAGGTGCAGTGCTTATGCAGGGAGGGAAACCTATAGCATATTTTAGCAAAGCTTTGTCCGAAGCTAATTTGGAAAAATCCATTTATGAAAAGGAGTTAATGGCATTAGTGTTATCTATACAGCATTGGCGGCAATACTTGATGGGCAGAAGATTTGAAGTATGCATTAATCATAGAAGTCTCAAGCACTTGCTCAACCAAAGAGTACTATCTATAGATCAACAGTGTTGGCAAGCGATGCTATTGGGATATGATTTTGTGGTGATTTACAAACGAGGAAAGGAAAATACTGTAAGAGATACTCTATCACGGACAGAAACACAAGCAGAATATCAATACATGGCTGTTTCTACACCTTGTTGGGAGGATTTACAAATTCTAAAAACTGAGCTGAGTCGAGATGTCAGGTTACAGGCTATAATATTGACATTACAGTGTGATAAGCCTTCAAAACTAGACTTCCTACAGGAATGAGCGGTTGTATTACAAAAATAAGTTGGAACTGCCTAAGAATTCAGTTCTGATTCCTAAGATGCTACAGCACTATCATTCATCACCAGAGGGTGGTCACTTGGGCAGGTTAAAAACTTTTAAAAGGCTAGCAAATGGAGTTCATTGGGCTGGAATGTCCCGGGATGTACATATGTTAGACAATGTGTAGTATGTCAAAAAAACAAATATGAGGCGACTAATCCAGCGGGGTTATTGCAGCCGTTGCCAATACCATAGCAAATTTGGGAAGAATTGTCCATAGATTTTATTACCGGAATTTATTACCGGAATGCCGAAGTCATATGGTTATGAGGTGATATTTGTAGTGGTAGATCGTTTAAGTATGCGCATTTCACACCCCTAAAGCACCCTTATACAGCTAAGAAAGTAGTAGAAGCTTTTATGAAAGAAATTGTGCGGCTGCATGGATTCCCACGAGTGATAGTCAACGACAGGGATCCACTATTTACTAGTATATTTTGGCGAGACCTCAAGATGCAAGGTACTACACTAAAAATGAGTTCTTCCTATCACCCTCAAAGTGATGGGCAAACGGAGGTGGTAAATCGATGTCTTGAGGTACATCTAAGATGTTTCTCTACAAATCACCCGAAGCACCGAGTAACTTGGTTACCTTGGGTAGAATTTAGTTATAATACCTCTTACCACACTTCTACTAGAAAAACACCTTTTGAAGTAGTTTATGGACGTCATCCTCCTCAAATTGTGCATTATTCTAAGGGCGAAACCGTGGTAGAAGAAGTGGCAGTTGCTTTGGCAGAACGTGATGAAGCATTACACCAACTTCTGGTAAATCTTCATCGGGCACAACAGATAATGGTTAAGAATTCTAATCAGCATCGTCGAAAGGTAACATATAACCTTGGGGATCTGGTTTGGGTCAAACTAAGGCCCAATCGTCCAGGCAGTGTGGGCAAAATTTGTTCTAAACTTGTTGCGTGATATTTTGGACCATTTCCGATAATAAGGAAGGTTAGGCTGGTTGCTTACAAACTCAAATTGCCACAGAACAGCCGTGTTCACCCAGTATTTCATGTTTCTGAGCTCAAGGCAGCAATTGGACAAAGTGAAGGAGGAGAGGAACTTCCTGAAGATTTTTTGGAAGATATTAACAGACATGTAGCTATATTGGCAACTAAATTTCATGGCAAGAAACCAAAATGGCTAATTCAGTGACAGGGAAGATCAGTTGAAGATGCTACTTGGGAAGATGCTGAAGTAATAAAAACACAACTTCCAGATTCCCACCTTGAGGACAAGGTTTTCAAGGCGGCAGAAATGATAGAGCAAATAAACCACCTGTGCTTTTTACTTACCAGCGTAGGGGGAATAAGAAATAATAGTGTTTAGTTAGTTAAAGGGCAGTCTGGTAAATGTATTCTTTCTTTACTTTACTGTGGGTATAAGTAGGGGAGTTTGTTCGTTTGGGAGGGGTTCGGTTATAGGCAGTTTGCCAAGGCTTGAGAGAGGGAGAAGCTCCCAATAGAGAGAGAAGTTCTCTCGAGTCTGTAAATGTACCGAAGTTGATTCTTCGAGTAAGGATTTCTTTTCTAGAATTGCATTCTGAAAGTTCTTTGCATATTCTCTCTCTGTCAGGGCCCCATAGGCAGTTTAGCCAAGGGGTTAGAGGGACCCCACTGGCTGTTAGTTGGGGTGACTCAGCTAGTGGTCCCAATTCTGTTTGGGGTAGTGGTGGACCCAACAGTCTGTTAGAGCTGGGGAGTTTGCTAGCCAGTTGTATTTGATTCCCCGGAATATCCTTTAAATAGTACAGGGGTTGTAGTGTGTCGGGGGGGGGGGGGGTACTTGTACTACGGCCAGGAGGCTTGGACTAGGTGGGGCTTCGGTTCACTTAGGGAATTTCTGCTGCTGTAAGTGTCAGTTTTCTGCTGTTGTATTCTATTTTTTCTCTTCCTAATGCATTGAAGTGTTTCCCCTGGACGTGGTTCTTACCACCGTGCTAAAACCACTGCTTAAGGATAGACCCCACACAGTTAAGGCACACGGTTTCCCTAACCATACGCAAACCGTATGAAAAGCCTCTGTTAAAAGTATGCAGTTTCTCGCACGGTCGTGCACCTGGAGTCGCACGGTTTCAGACAAACCATGCGGCTCCTGTTGCACTTCTGTTTCACCCCGCACGGTTAGTATAAACCGTGCGGGTTGGGCTGCACGACCGTGCGGGTTGGGCTGCACGACCGTGCGGCCCAGTCTTTCCGCCCATTTTCCGGAACTCCGAGCTCCAAATGAGCCTCGGACACTCCTGGGACCTTCCTTAGGCCGTAGAGGGGGAGCACGCACAACATGCTACGATGACGACGGTGGACCCCTACATAGGGTAGGAGCATGACAGCTTTGTGGCCCAGCTAGAACTTGATGCCTTGAGGATACCGAGTAACGTGCTGAAACTTGATGTCTTGTGGATGCCGAGTAGCATGTTCACTTGATGCCTTGAGAATGTCGAGTGTCATGTTGCCAGCCTTGTGGCTAGTTCTTGATCACTTCCAACGTCTTTGATCATCTTTTCGGCATGAAACCGAAGCAGGTATGGTTGGGGCTCGTGGTGGCATGGTTAGCACACGAACGCTCGACATATGTTGGTGATTGTTTGCGCATTTATTGTTATCATGACATGCACCTATTATACTTGTGCACACTTGTTAAGGACGCATTGGTTGTATCCTACTGAGTTTCATTACTCACACCCTACACGGGTATCTCAATGCGCATGCAGACTTCATGTATAGGGATCCAAGTAAGGGCAAGGGGCCCATGGAAGACAGTTGAGCAGTGGAGCATTGAGCTAGTAGTGGTACCGAGATGGACTCCAAAGGATTCCACGGTGTTTTTTTATCTATTTACTTGCACCTTTATACTCTGTTTTGGCTTGCCACGCTAGGAGTCCGGTTTATTTGTATGTCATGAGTGACATCTGTTATTATATTATGATGCTTATTTTTCCGTCTTGATTACTCTGAGTTGTTTATATTTTATTTATATTTTTGGTGTATGGTTATGATATTGAGGGTAGTCTCCTCATTGACGTCGTTCGGACTCTCGCTGTTAATCAGCAGTTAGGGATCTTGTGGCGCTCAGATTCAGACCCGGTGGTTCGGGACAGGGTGTTATAAATGGTATCAGATGACAGTTTTCTTCTTTTCTTTTTGACTAACCTGGGATATGGTAGAAATAAGATAGGTTGTGTGGGACTCGAGTAGGGGAATTGCCATGTGTCTGGCCAGCTCATGTGTAACGGACCTCCGAATTACCGTTGACTAGATTACTGTTACAATTTTATGAGATTTAGGTGCATTCATGCATCATGACTAGGCAGTGGTCAACCCGACCCAAAGGCCTTCGAGATTTTTATTTATTTTTGGATAATCCCCTTTTTAACTGGGTTGAGAAGGAGCTCTTACATGACCCGTATGTCCAGGGACACAAGACCCAATGCATGACCTGAAGGCCCAAAGACCCGACTACATTAGAACTGCCCCTCCCCAGCATCCGCTTCATTGCACCACCTAGCTCCCCACCTCGCATGGTTGATCGTCTAGCATTGCCCCATGCAGAGTTGCACGGTGCCTGATACTGATGGTGATTGTCATACCCTCTCATTCTTCCAATCTGGTTTGCTCTACTCTAATGGTTGTTACTTGCTCTGATTCCTCTTTTAAGACCCGCTCCCGTGTGGTCCGACCTAACTACTTCATGGCCCGAAAGCCCTATGGCCCGAAAGCCATTGGCCCAAAGGCCTGATGTGGCCTAGAGGCCCTATGACCCGAAAGCCCAAATCTGTGATCCGGAGACCCAAATCGGATGAATAGTTTCGTTGCTACAGTAACTGCTACAAGACCACTACAGTAACTACTACAGTAACTCGAAAATTCACCCTCCGCCAGGATTTGATCCTGAACTTCATACAGGATGACAAGGTGTGTTAACCACTCGGCTACCACCCCAACTCCACATCATGACTAGGCACGTAGGATTACCTATTGTTTGTTGCATACCAATTCTTTAATTTAATGCTTTGACGTGTACTATTTGTTCGGGTAGAATTGTATTTTTTGATGGAGTGATATATTTGTTCTCAATGTTGTTATGATATATCTATGTTGGCATTAGTTAGTTGAACATGAGTATGTTGTTATGTTTTGTATATATATGACAGCGACTACCGTGCAGGTACGAAGGACCTTGGTTAGTGCTAGGCAAGTTATATCTTGAAATATGGGTAGCCTCTTAGGAGAACCTTTGTGTAATCACTTAGGCTGGTTAGAATCTATCTGGAACTAATGGCTTTAGACATTCTAAATGTTTCCTTCATGTTTCAGAAGATGCCACCCCGAAGAAAACTGATGGGACCACCATCTGACGTGGGTCAGGATACTTCCGCTGGGGAAAATGCCCATGTTCCACCACCTGCTGTGCAGGAGGGTGAGTACTTGGTGATGTCGTTTGGACTAACGAATGCGCCGGCAGTGTTCATGGCTCTCATGAATAAGATATTTCACCCATATCTTAACTCGTTCATTGTGGTGTTCGTCAACAATATCCCCATTTACTCACTGACCCTAGAGCAACATGTCAAACATCTGGAGATAATCTTGAGCACGTTCCGCGCACATCAGCTTTATGTCAAACTGTCGAAGTGTAACTTTTGGATTCAGGAGGTGAAATTCTTGAGGCATGTGGTTTCTGAGACCGATATATCAGTGGGCTCGGAGAAAATAGAGGCAGTGATGTCCTGGACACACACCCGAAATGTGTTTGAGATCATGAGTTTTCTGGGTTTAGCGGGGCACCATCGGCGTTTTATCCAGGACTTTTCTCGTTTATCAACAACTATGACAGCGCTGATAAAGAAAGGGGTGAAGTTTCAGGGGTCGGACCAGTGTGAGAAGGCTTTTCTTGAGTTTAAGAGGAGGTTGGCTACGGCTCCAGTGTTGATTCTTCCTGAGCCTGGGATCGGTTATGCATATGCCATACACTGTGATGCATCAGGCGTTCGTTTGGGAGTAGTACTGATGCAAAAAGAGTGGGTAGTAGCTTATGGGTCACGTCAGTTGCGCCCCCATGAGAGGAACTATCTTACCCATGACTTGGAGCCGGCTGTCGACACTATCACTTTGGGTAGAGGTTTGTTGTCTACACGGACCTTAAGAGCCTTCGGTATATCTTCTCACAGCGAGACCTCAATTTGAGACAGAAGCGTTAGGTAGAGTACCTACAGACGTTCGACTTTGAGATGGTCGATGCACCAGGTAAAGGTAACGTCGTTGCAGATACCACTTTGTAACGTCCCCAACCCGGGAGCCACTAAGCCGGTGCTCCGAGCCGGGTAGTTACATGACTTCAAGCGTGCCTCCTCGTATGCTAGACGTTGCCGACTAGCAGCGAGGGTCCAATAGGTCACGTGGGGAGACTATACCCTCAATACCAAAGTAAGCCACAACAGATAATAACTGAAATAGTGGAAACATAAGAGAACAATCCATAACATGCATAATAACCAAATCCCAAAACTGGGTACAATCATAACGGTAAATATGCCATGTCGTGCTACAGTGTCAAGTGATCAAAACCCAAAAGAAAGAAAATGGTAGAATCCCCAAAATGGTCCGGACTCCAAGTCTGGAACCTCACCCAAACATGTCCCATGTCCAACTCATCTCCCTAGCATAGGGCCCTTGTCCTTGTCCTGACCTGCAAGCATGAAATCTGCTCGGGTACCCCACGACGGCCCGAGCAGGGTGTGAGTATAACTCAGTAGTGCATGCAAATGATAAATAAAAGCAAGTTAAGGTAAACAGTTCAATAGGCTAATCTTTACTTATGTTCCTTTAAGTTAACCCACCACTTGACCCATGTTTACTAAGACAATTCATTTATCAGGTCACCCTTTTAGTGTGTTCAATGGATTAGGCATGATCAACGTTTTCAACATGTGAGAATTAAACAAGTCCAATCTCACTAGACATCATATCACAACAATTCACAATATCCTCACATCGAAGCCTCGGTTCGGGTGGAATGCAACCGTTAGGGGAATAGAATAACCCGTGCATTTAGGGGAGGAGCTAGAACCTCGGTCCAACTCAACCCGTGGGCGTAGAACCTCAAGTCAATACCCCACTCAGCAAAGCCATGTGCACATGCTTATTTATCGTTCACCACAAATCACCATATCACAACAACATAGCCAACATCATTTACAACATCACAAT